>QLTV01020729.1:1560936-1579570 GCA_003457575.1 Thermophis baileyi
GCCACGGCGGCTTCTGGCTGCAAATGCTTAGACACGGTGATGCAGCAAGGATGCCCGCGTGCGGCGCTAGGCGGGGGCTCCGCGTGCCCAGCCCAGAGAGGTATCTTAAGCAGTTGTTGTCTGGGTCGGGTTGCCTTTACCTCACCAGTTCAAAGGGCGACGCTCTGACGTTACAATGGGGCTGCGCGCGTTCTATTGGTGGCAGACCCAGCCAATCGTCGGGCGGGCCCAGGCAGGAGCCGGCCTCCCTTCTCCCTCACTTGACAGCAGCAGACCGACCGAGGCCGGAGCGTAGGGGGAAAAAAAGAAAGAAAGAAAGAAAGAAAACCCGCGTTGGGCCGCGCGTAAGAACTGCTCGTGGCCATGGTGGAATCCGGACGGAGCCTCCTCCGGTGGTAAGGTGCGTCCCCGGCGTTGGTGAAAGATGGGCTTAGCAACCCGCTGCATCCCACTCCCCCCGCACGGTTCGCCGTGCGGTAGCATTAAACGGGGCGCCCTCGGGACCTTAGCATTTCCACGGAGACCCCTGGAAATGCAGATCTGCTCCCCCCCTCCCCAAGATAGGAAAGCAATCGCAGCAGCACTCATCCATCAATAGATCGGAGAAACAGTGACTCCTACTTGCAAATCTATTGGCGATGTGATTTCCCCCCCCCTCACCCCAAAATCACAGATTCTGGGTGATCGAAATGATGATGATGACTCGCCTTCCCCCCCCCCTAATTTCGGAACAAGTAGTGTCAGGGATGGCTCGATTCGGCCCCATTCGATGTTCGCGCCCAGGGGATGGTTACTATTCCCGGTGCACTAAAACGGAGCCTGTACGTGCTAAAGGGGACCATTCTGAGCTGGCGGAAAAGGGGCTGCGGGCCCAAGACAGACGGCGCCTGGGTTTGCATTGATCTCCAAATGCATAGATAAGAAACCTCGGCAGCCCCAAAGTCAATGCTGGGCTGGTTGTTTATTTTGCCACCCGGACAATCGGGTGCGTGGCTCCCGGCCTGGTTAGCGCGGAGATTCCATTAGAATCCATTAGAATCCTCGAGAAGCTGAAACGCGATCCGCCTCTAAGGCCGGATGTTGTCTCTCGGTCCGCTGAAGCAAACAAAAACAAAACAAAAGCAGAGAGAGATCCGCAACTCCCCCCCCCCCTTTTTAAGCAAAATATGCATTTGTCACGAGGGAAAGCGATGCAAGTTCCCTGCGGGAGAGCGCAGGCAGTCCGGGCTCTTTCCGTCCGAACGCAGCAGGTTGCTACTCCGTGTTGTAAACTGGCCTGAGCACGATGGAGCTGCTGCGGAGTATTGGGGTTTAAAAAAAAAATACACATCTCTGAAATGAAGAGTTAATTTAAAAAATTAACCGGGAGGAATTGGAAAGGCGCGGGCCATGTTTACATGATTTGGAACATAGGCTTGGTGAGGTTGGTAGAAGGATTTAATTTCCAGAAAAGTAATCTGATAAAATTTGCCTAGATCATGAGGACTGGTGAAAAGTGACATTTTAAAATTGCTATACTATGGAGTGGCATTATTATCATGCCTTTCTGGGAAGGCAAGGTTAGAGAAGCTGACAGTTCAGCATTTCCACATATTTGAGCCTGGGAAACCATTCTTAGAGCAAAGTATGTGTCCAGCATGTCATTAGAGCTAAAATATCCATGGACAGAAAGAAGACAGATCCTAATAGCATTTCTTTGCACACTGCAGGGAAGTGGTCATGAGCTTTGAAGCTCCAATTTAATTAGAGTGGACCATTGGTGTGTGTGTGGGGGGGGGGAGGAGGCATCATCAAGAATTTATAGTGCATAGGGATGCTGAAGGAGCAATTAAGGATGGGATTGTTTCTGCTTCTTTTCTAGAGGAGGAAGTCCCCTTTCTGTTGTTGAAGCTGTTTCTGCCTCTGTTACTTCATCACAACAGAGACAAGGTAAGGAAGGAAGCAAAATTTTGGGAAAGATTATTTGGTTATTGATTAGAGGTATCGCCATCAGATAACAAAAGACTTCTACATCTTTATATGTCATTGGAAAGAAAAGAGTCACATTCCCTTTTTCCCTAGATAGTTAAAAGTCCCGGAGTGCAATCTGCTTTAAACTATGAATGAATGAATGCAGAGTGAATACAAAATCTAGGATTAGTCTGAAATGTAGAATGGGAGCATTTTTGCTTGTTGCCCCATCTATCCAATCTTTGCTTATTTTGTAGAAGAGACATGGATGGAAGAGGGGAAATTATAAAGGAAATACCAGCAAAGAGGAAACAACGTATCTTGTGTCGGATGTATTAACAAAGATGCAAATGAACTAACTGGTCATTTTGTTTAGTCCAGGAGATCATCTTAGTATCTGTACTTCAAGGAGTATGAAGTGAATATTCTGAATTCAGGAGCAATCCGTTGGGTCCATATGACATTTCATTGTAGGGTGAAACTCCTCTGCAGTTTTCTGATTGTGAGTTTGAATGATGAGGTTAGAAGAGTTTAAACTGAGCTGAACTCCAGAACAAGGCTGCAACATTCCTGGATCAATAGAGGTAGTTCTCATTTAAAAGGTAAAGGTAAAGGTTTCCCCGCACATGCGTGCTAGTCGTTTCTGGCTCCAGGCTCATCTCCGTTTCTAAGCCGAGGAGCCAGCGCTGTCCGAAGACGTCTCCGTGGTCATGTGGCCGGCATGACTAAACGCCAAAGGCGCACGGAACGCTGTTACCTTCCCACCAAAGTGATCCCTATTTTTCTACTTGCATTTTTTACGTGCTTTCGAACTGCTAGGTTGGCAGAAGCTGGGACAAGTAACGGGAGGTCACTCCGTTACGCGGCGCTAGGGATTCGAACTGCTGAACTGCCAACCTTCTGATCGACAAGCTCAGCGTCTTAGCCACTGAGCCACTGGGTCCCTAGTTCTCATTTAGCGACTGCAATTGGGACCTGCAACTTGGTTGGCAAGCACAGCGGTTGCTAAGTGAAACTGCAACTGTGCTTATGACCTTCAACTTTCCTTGGCTATACAGACCTGCGGAAGGCCATAAATATGAGGATTGGTCCTAAAATTACTTTTTCATCACTACAAATGGTTGCTAAATGAGGCAGTTGCTAAACAAGGACTACCTGTATTCTCCTCCCAAAATCAAGTTTTGGTCTAGTATTGTCAGAGCAGCTGTTCTTGTTCTTCCGGCAACCTTCTATCTCTTAAAGATCTAGGCATACTTCTCATGACTTTATGGACACATCCAGGTAGTAATTTCTTCCAGGAGTTTTGACTTCCCAATTTAGCCTGCAGCCCTGGGATTTCCTGAAAGCCTTCTATCCCAAGTATTAAATAGGCCCAGCCCTGCTTAGCTCCCAAGGTCAGCCAGGTACTGCCATCTGTTGAGACATAATAATTGTTAAACTACTTAATGTTACTTAGTGGAGAAGATCTGAGCCAACAGCAATCTCTGAGTGCTGGAGACTGGGTCATCTTGGGTGCTTCCCTGTTCTGCCTTTGAGTTGGAATGGGTCACAGCGAGATCTGGGATTCCCCATCTCTGAGACCCAGGGCAAAATTTGACTGGGAAATGTGGGTGATTTTTCGAAAGGAACTCCCCATTAGTTGAGGCAATTCTGTGGAGTAGATGGCAGTGGCTGAAGTAAACAGAAGCAGCTCCCCAGATGGTGCTAGGTAACCCCATGTTGTTGGGTGTCAAGAAGTAAATGATTGTGTGTCTGAATTGGGCTCGAGGGGCCAAATTGCAGGTAGAAAGACCAGGTGCTAAAGACAGGCATTTGTATGTGCTTCCAGAGGGAGAGGATTGTTATAGGAACTGAGTCCAAAAGATAGTTTTAGAACCTGATGAGGGCCAAGCAGAACCATTCAAAAGTCCTCTGTGATATACATCATTTTGCCAATACAGGTAGCCCTCGACTTACAACAGTTCATTTAGTGACTGTTCAACATTATGACAGTACTGAAAAAAGTGACTTTTTATGAAGTGTTGCTGTATCCCCATGGTCATGTGATCAACATTAAGATGCTTGGCAACTGATTCATATTTATGACGTTTGCAGTGTCCCAGGATCATGGGATCACCTTTTGCGACCTTCTGACAAGCAACGTCAATGGAGAAGCCAGATTCACTTAACAACTGTATTACTAACTTAGCAACTGCAGTGATTCACTTAACAACTGTGGCAAGAAAGGTCGTAACATGGGACAAAATTCACCTAATAAATGCCTCACTTAGCAACAGAAATTTTGGGCTCAATTGTGGTCGTAAGTCGAGGACTGCCTGTATGAATTTGCACAAGTTTGTCAGAGCCATTTGTTCTGCAAATTAGGGATGATCTGCACTTCCTCCTTGCCATAGCACAAAGCCAAGCCACCTATTATTTAAGGAGGGCAAGACAGGTGATGTGGTCTCAGCCTTCCCCTTAGGGGAAACCTTTTCTCCACGTCAGAAGTGGTGTTTCCTCCTTCTGCTCATGTGAGTTCAACAATCAAGTCTACCTGCTGGGCTTCCTACTGTCCTTCACAAATCCCTCCATTCCTGTTGGCATAGCCCCAGCCCACCCTTCCTTTCCCACTCTCTGCCTTTGACATCCATTGCCTGCTGGGCTGCCTGCTTTAAAAGACTGGTTGGTTGCTCAATGGTGTTTTATGCCCCTTCTTTGACCTGATGGAAATTGACAAGAGTTCTACCAAGTTTCCCTTTCTAGGGAAAGGAAAAACGGAAAAATGGTGGTATTTGTTCCATCTAATGATACAGTATATGCACAGGTTTCAAGCACCTGAAGGCTGCAGGGTGGAAAAACCCCATCTTTTTTTTTTTTTTTAAAAGGAAGCATTACATTAACCAGGGGACAGAGTTGTACGTTTTTCCTTTAGAAAAGCCACAACTTTTAGGCCTCTGTAATTGAAGATACCATGTTATCCTCTCCCTTGTATTATTAATCCCTTGTAAAGTAGATTTTGGCCCTATAAGAAATAATGTTTCTTTCCTTTTACCGGCCAGATCCAGATGGCATGAGAAGGGATATAGGAAAGGAGTTGGCTCAGGTTTGGTTTCATTGATGCATTTATGGTGTTGTATGAGAAATAGTTACAAGTGTTATGTAATGTATTCAGTGAAGTTCAGCTCTATAGATATTTTATGGCTGATATAGGCAATTGAATACAGGTAGTCCTCGACTTACAACCACAATTGAGCCCAAAATTTCTGTTGCTAAACGAAACCGTTAATTTTGCCCCATTTTACGACCTTTCTTGCCACAGCTGTTAAATGAACCACTGCAGGTGTTAAGTTACTAACACGGTTGTTAAGTGACTCTGGCTTCTCCCTTGACTTTGCTTGACAGAAGGTCGCAAAAGGTGATTACGTGATCCTGGGACACTGCAGCCGTCATAAATATGAGTCAGTTGCCAAGTGTTTGAATTTTGATCACATGACCATGGGGATGCTGCAACGGTTGTAAATGTGAAAAATGGTCATAAGTCACTTTTTTCAATGACGTTGTGACTGAACGGTCACTAAATGAACTGTTGTAAGTCGAGGACTACCTGTGTTGAGTGTGGGCTGCATCTGAACCACTGAGTCTTCTGAAGGGCTTCACGGGCCATCTGGTGACTCTGGGCCATCACCCCAAAAATGGCGTGGCTGACATTTCAAAACTTTCGTAGCAGTTCTGAGGGTGGGGATTGGAATGCACTTGCTTTGCCCTTTAAAGCCACCCCTGAGCCACAAACTGCTTTTCAGCTTCTGGGTGAGTTTTATCGGGATAATGGAAACCGGAGGCATCCCAGAGGCAAACTGTTCTCATTCCCAAGTTTGGGACTGCTCTCCTCTTGTATCTGATCGTCTTATTTCGTATGTGACAAGTCATTCACTATTGAGGCATTCTGTTTGATTCTACTTATAATGTGAAAGGAAGTGAAAGAGAAACATGGATATAGAAAAATAAACACCTCAGATACATGAGTTTCATTTTTACTTTGCAAATGGTCCAACTATTTTCTTTTTAAATAAAGCTTCCTGTGAAAATAGCTAAATATTGCTGGCTGATTTAATGGTTTTGGAACTGATCCGTTGGCCTGTGTCGTCTTCTCCATATCTGGTCATCAACATTAGCCTTGTTAGACTACAGCTTTTGTCACCCATGAGATTTATGAGAGTTGTGACACTCACATCTGGTAGCTGTGGGCTGGGGAATGCTAGCCAAAAAGGAAAGAGTGCCATCCCTGGGACAACAGATCCTGCTTAAAGAGCATACTGTACTTGCTAGTGCTAAATTGCTAACGTAAAATGGATGCATTACAGTCCAGTCTAGTGAAGACTATAATATTTGCATAATTTCATTTAGGTAGATTAAGTATTGGGGATGTAAACACTTCTTAATATTTAAGAACCAGTTCGGTAGAGGAAGAGATGATGCCTGTTATATCCTGTTAGAATAGAGTTGAGAGTGATAGAGAAGTGTAAGAGTTTGGTCTTTGAATTATTTGAAATTCTAATCTAAAAAACTTCAATTTATAAAGTATTTTTAGGAGGTGCTCAAGTTTTTAGTTTAGAACAAGATGTTTAGTTTAGAACAATTCTGGAAACAGACTGAATTATTTTTTCCCACATAGTGGATAACCTATGAAATTCACTATAATTTTAAAAATTCCTTTTATATTAAAAGTTTGAATAACCTTGAAATCTAGGTTTATCTCACAGTTATTTACAATACACTAATTTTATCAAAATTATAAACAATTATAGTGCACAATAATTAAAATATACAATAACAGTAAAATAATCTGAGCGAGATGGGTGTAGTGGTGAAATCCAATTTTTTTTACTACCGGTTCTGTGGGCGTGGCTTGGTGGGCATGGTGTGGCTTGGTGGCCGTGGCTTGGTGGCCATAGCAGGGGAAGGATACTGCAAAATCTCCATTCCTACCCCACTCCAGGGGAAGGATACTGCAAAATCCCCATTCCCTCCCCACTCCTGGGGGAAGGATATTGCAAAATCTCCATTCCCACCCCACTCTGGGGCCAGCCAGAGGTGGTATTTGCCGGTTCTCCGAACTACTCAAAATTTCCGCTACCGGTTCTCCGAACTACTCAAAATTTCTGCTGCCGGTTCTCCAGAACCTGTCAGAACCTGCTGGATTTCACCCCTGGATGAGTGGTTAGGAAATACAAAATATAAATAAATAAAAATAAAAGCAGTCTGTGTAATTAAAATGATTCTAAGTACTATAAATTAATATATCAATTGATTAAGATTACTGAAAGAATACAGTAATCCTCACGGACTGCCTCATTTAGTGACCATTCAAAACTATTTGGTATAAAAGATAGCTTTGTGACCGCTCTACACATTTATAACCATCGCAGCATCCTGTGGTCATGTGATTGCCATTTACATGCTTCCCAATTTACTTGTGACAAACACAGTTAACGCAGAACATGGAAGTAAAATCGTAAGTTGTGGTCACAAATTATTTCACATAATGATCCTGATAATGCCTAATGACTGAATGGGTTGTGAGCCTGTTGCGGTCAAGTGATTTTCCGCTTAGTGACCATGCTTAACAATGGGGTTGCCAATCCTAATTTTAGTTGCTAAGCAAGGAGTACCTGTAGAAAGATCTGAACTCGAAAGGCCAACATAATTCACTAATAACAAGGTTTCTTGAGAGGGTTAGAATTGGCAAGAGGGCAGATAGAACATTGCAATACAAGCCCCACCCTGTTTGAAGGCAGATACAATGCACATGCAAAGGGGAAGGGATAAAGCTTGCATTGTAATTCCCTGTTCTCCATTTCCCTAATGTGGATACAACCATGCATCCCAGTACTGCCATTGCTCAGAGAGGAGGCATTCCAATATGGAGGGGGCGGGGGGGGGGAAATCCCATGGAAAAGGCCTGCTTCCAAGCAGCCAATCTCTACAATGCCTAATATGAGAGCACCTGGTACAGGGCTTCCAAATATGATTTCAAGTAAGAACATTTGGGGAAGGAAGCTCCACTAGTTCCACTTTGTCTCGGGCCATGAAGGACTTTATAAATTGAATTCGGACTGGATGCAAATTAGCCAGTCAGTGAAAAAAACAGCCTGAAAAGAAACCGGATATTTCAGCAAGTCCAAAACATACTTTACTGGAAAGAAAGATAAAGGTTTTATAAAGCCTTCGCAATTCCTAGACTTGAATTTTACTGAAAACCAGTAAGGAGATCTCAAACATGCAGTGCATGCAAGGAAATCTAAGACTGTTTCTAAGCTAGAAAGGTACAGCACAGGGGTGGGTTCTAAATTTTTTCACTACCGGTTCTGTGGGCGTGGCTTATTTTGTGGGTGTGGTTTGATGGTCATGTGACTGAGTAGGCGTGGCCAACTTGACATCACGCACGCCCACGCCCTCAGTCACATGCCCTCACCTAGCCACGCCCACAGAACCGGCGAAAAATTATGTTTTGCCAGCTGGGAGGCTGGCAAAGAAGCCTCGCTTTCCCTGCTGCCGTGGCTGCTTCTACCTCAGCACCGAACGGTCCATGCCCCCCCTACACACACACACTTGCCCTGGCAGCACCCCGGCAGTAGCAGCTGAGCGAGGGAAGGAGAGGGACCGGAGAACGAAGCGGGCACAGCAGCAGCCAAAGCCGCTGCTTATTCCAACAGCCGAGGACGGAAGAGGCACCTCTTCCATCCTTGGCTGTTGCAAAGAAGCGGCAGCTCTGGGTGTGCCACGCCCGCTTCGTTCTGTTTGGGAGCCGCTTTGCACCTTGTTTGCAACCCACTCCAAAGGGAGCTCAGATTGTGGTGGCGTTCTGGCTTCTGCTGCCTTGTGGGGTCTGAGGTCGACCCAGCGACAGACACATTTCGGGGCACCTAATCCTCTGGCCAGCCCGGCCACATGATGGCCGGAGAGTGAGGGCGGGCGGCCAGGTCCTCCTGGGCAGCTGCTCCCCACTGCCGTTCCTGGAGGGACTCGCTTCGCCCGTAGATTCTTCACCCGCCAAGAGCCGAGCCGACCGTAGCTGGGCTGCCCGACCCCAGGAACAGGCAAATTAAATGGCGGGCAATGGGGGGCTGGCATTGGACTGGGCGATGACCGGCTCATACTGAACCCGGCTCCCTGACTGGCAGAGGGAACGAGGCCGGGAGGAGGTGGTCACGTTAACAGCTCGGTCTCCTGCCGTGTTTAAGCAGAGCTCCGGCGGGGCTTGAATCTGCATTGCAGGAAGCTCTGCTCTTGGGGTGCACACACTCCAGGCTTCCTCTGGAGACACCCCCCCAACCTTCCTACAATTGCCGGGGACATCTTTCTTGGTCTGCCGGTGCCCCTTCGCCTCTTCCCGTGCCCGGTTGGGGGGAAAACACCTCAGGGCGCCCTGATCCATCTTCCCCAACTGGGAGGGTTTCTCCCCAAGTGGCAGCGTTCTTGGAGTGTCACTACGTTCATTTTAATTTGTCCGCCGGACTCTTATTCTGCAATGACACTGTATACTGATATGAAGTTCTCATGTGATACCTGTACTGCGCATGTGTTAATCTTCTCTTTGTTCTCTTTGTTCTTCACCATGTAGACACAGACTTAGGTGTTAGCAACTCCTGGCCCTTGCACAGTAAAAAGTGCAAGAAGTTGTTAATTGCCTCACAATCATGAGAAGTTTTTCTTTACTGTGCAAGGGCCAGGAGTTGCTCCAAGGCTCCGAGGAGCAAAACCTCCACCCCCCCAAATCCCAGGCCCACAGCGAGCTGATCCGCTGACCGTGCTCCGGTTGCCCGTGGCTCTGGCTATGCCTTCTGCAGTCTTGCTCTCCATTCGATTCGTCTGTTCCTCGGGTTGGGCAGCCCAGCTGTGGTCAGCTCGGCTCTGTTTGGCTTTGGCTGCTCCTGCGCCGGGGCCAGAGGGGGCTTGTGGGCTAGACCCTGCCGGCCCTCCAGCTTTTCTTTCACTGGGGAGGAGAAAAAGCGAAGCCACTCCGTGCTTTGGAAGTAACTTCCAGTCTGGGCAAAACATCGTCCACCGAGAGCGCCGAGCTTCCCGGTTGGGGAAGATGGATCAGGGTGCCCTGAGGTGTTTTTCCCCCGCCCGGGCACGGGAAGAGGTGAAGAGAAGGGGTGGGTTCTAACTTACCTCGCTGCCGGTTGCTTCCTCCCGTGCCGTTTTTTTCCCTTCGTGGGGAAAAAAAAGCCAAAAACAAGATGGCGACGCATGCGCAGTGCCGGAAACTCGGCTTCTGCGCATGCGCAGAAGAAAAAAAAAAACAAAACGCGAATTTTTAAAAAAAATTAAAAAAAAAAAAAAGCACAAAAATTAAAAAAAAAAAAGATGGCGGCGCCCACGGACTGGCACTGACCCAACCGGATCCGTGACGTCACTGTGACATCACCAGCGGGTCGCTACCGGTTCGGGAGAACCGGGAGGAACCCACCTCTGGTACAGAAAGGAAGAGTGGGGAAAAATTCAGGACTCTTAGCCGGATATAGGATATTTGACAGTTTTCATTTTTGCCAAAAGAGGAGTTTCAGATATTCCCACCAGCCATAGCCACTGTTTTCGTATTTGAATCTGTAAGCAAATCCAGATAAATAATACATATGCTTTCATGTTTCCAGAAAGATGTTGACTTTGTTAAACTTAGAGGTTTGTATCACCTTCCATTCCCTTTGGGATTCATTTAAGCAATCAGTTTCTTCTGAATGCCTAAACTTTTGCATACCACTGTATGTGGTGGGTGTACATAAAATGGGAATAAGAGCACAGGAGAGAAGTCTCTCTTGTGCCCTTATTCCCATTTTAAGTGTATGTACACACATGACATACGGTAATTGATATAGAATAGAATAGAATAGAATAGAATAGAATAGAATAGAATAGAATAGAATAGAATAGAATAGAATAGAATTCTTTATTGGCCAAGTGTGATTGGACACACAAGGAATTTGTCTTTGGTGCATACACATACACATACTACCAACTTATTTTTTAACTTGTGAAGAAGCTCTGAGATAAATTGGTTAGAGAAGCAAACTGCAGTGCCAGAATGGGTATAATTCCATATGCTGCTTCTAGGTTATTCACAGAATTCCCTCTTGCATGGCTTTCTGGTCTTTGGAGGGACACTTGTCAATCAGTCTGTATGAAGTGTAGAATGGGCTGTGAGCTACATTGGGTGATACTGTGTTAGACAGAGATAATATTGTTTATTGACTCACTGGAGAAGAGCCTAATGCTGGGAACGATTGAGGGCAAAAGAAGAAAGGGACGGCAGAGAATGAGGTGGATGGATGGAGTCACTGAAGCAGTCGGCGTGGTCTCCAGGGGATGGTAGAGGACAGGAAGGCCTGGAGGAACATTGTCCATGGGGTCGCGATGGGTCGGACACGACTTCGCATCTAACAACAACAACAAATATTGTTTTGGGTATTTCATTGACTTGGTGTGTTTCTGAAAAACTCTGATGTGATAACTCATTCTCCTTGGCTTGTTGCAAATTATGAAAGTTATTCTCTGGGTTACCCTACTGCAAACTGTTAAGAAGTGCCTTGTATTCTCCTCTATTTCCTAATCTAGTTTCCCTGCATAAGTGGACACAATGGTGGATTACTACGAAGCGCTGGGGGTGCCCCGCAATGCCTCTCCAGATGACATAAAAAAGGCGTGAGTTGCATTCTTTCTATTTCTACCAGAGACCATCCACATAAGTGCCAAGATAACACTTTTCACAATCTTGTGCCTAGCGTGTTCTATCATAGCCTGGAATCTCATGGAATGGGATCCCGCACAGGTATATACTACCCTCTGTGTTGTTATCCACAGGTACAGAAAGAAAGCCCTGCAATGGCACCCAGATAAAAACCCAGATAACAAGGAACATGCTGAGCAGAAGTTTAAGGAGATAGCAGAGGCCTACGAGGTTCTGTCTGACAGTAAGCAAATGCTTTTGGCTTTTTTCCCTCATCCCTCAGCCATTTTGACTGCTTTGGTCTCTATCCAAGATACTGGCCAAATAGGTGGGACTATTTACTTATTTGATTTTTATGCTGCCTTTATAGTTTTCATAAATAACTCAAAGGAGCCAACATACCTATTTCCTCCTCCTACTTTCCCCACAACAACTGTCAGCCCCCTGTGAGTTGGGCTGACAGAAAATTATCTAATCGGGACCTGGTTTCTAGGCTGCTGCCTTAACTACCAGGCCAAACTGGCCCTCATTTCTGCAGCACAATGCAACATTAACATTTCTTAATGTTAATTTTATCAATGAAAAGCAAGTTAGAAGAGAATAGAGCATGTTCCCACATCCAGTTTGGGGACTTAATTGTTAAATGAAAGAAGCAAGTGTGTTGAGGTTTTGAAGAAGAAAAATTCCCCATGACCCAATTTACGAATTTACAAATCTACTTAAGTCAAGTTTATTTAAACAGCACTGGGAACAAACCACACGATTCTGTTCCCGGAAGGAGGGTACAAGCAACTTTAAATAAATGTATAATAAATGTTGATCAGTAATTATGTCAAATTATGTCAAAACATGGCTTAGATTTTCTGCTTATAGAGGGATAAGCAGAATAATAAAGTGGAGGTCGGCACTAGTTAGTTTTTGTGGTTACTTTCTAGTTCCTGTTTAAAAATACAAGTGCTGATTTAAGATAACTTATGAGCCAGCATCTGCAAAGCCTAAGCAGGCCATTAAAGAGGCTTATTTTTGTTCAGGGTCCTTAGTAGTTTGGAGATCTTGGTCCAGGTATTTGTTTTGCTCCTTCAGTGTTAAGTGTGCTCATATTCTAGAAGACCTTTGACTCTGGGGCAAGTTGTTGAAACAAATTTTTAATTTGTTTAAAAATTTAAACAAGTTTTTAAATGGAGTTCTTTTAAGATTAAAACTCCATTTGACCAATTTCTCTCAGTTTCGTTTCTCAACTGCACTATGGGCTGGCTTTTTCCAGGGTGAAATGATGTAAACATTAAGGCAGCAGCAATTCTCTGAGCACTTTGTGAAAAGACCATTATTACTGAAGACAACTTGGCTTTTTACTACAGGTAGTCCTCAAGTTACGACCACAACTGAGCCCAAAATGTATGTTGTTAAGTGAGAAATTTGTTAAGTGAGTTTTGCCCCATTTTATGACTTTTCTTGCTACATTTGTTAAGTGAATCACTGCAGTTGTTAAATTAGTAACACAGTTGTTAAGTGAATCTGTTTTCCCCATTGACTTTGCTTGTCAGAGGGTTGCAAATGTTCACATGACCTCAGGACACTGCAACCATCATAAATGTGAGTCAGTTGTCAAGCATCTGAATATAAATCTCGTGACCATGGGGATGGTGCAATGGTCATAAGTGTGAAAAATGTCACTTGTTTCAGTGTCATTGTAACTTCGAACAGTCACTAAGCGAACTGTTGTAAGTTGAGGACTACCTGTATTTCTTGAATGGATATATGGGCTTTAGCAAGAGCTCAGACCAATTTAATCTCAATAATACTTCTTGTGTTGAAATTGATGTGTTCGCCAATGCTCATGTTAAAAGAAGAAGAAATGCTTGTTCCAGACCCACACATTTCTAAAGGGGTAATTATTAATTCAAGTGGTTTCTTCTTTCAGAGAGCAAGCGCGAAGTCTATGACCGATATGGCAAAGAAGGGCTCATTGGTGCAGGTGAGGACTGGGGTTTTCTTGAACTAAGATGAAGGTAAACTGGGTGCTTCAAGCTGGGTGATTAAAAGAAACATAATAATCTGTACTGCCAAGAAGGGTGGGGATTGATGGGATGAGAGTTCAACAAATGTTGAAGGAAGGAAGTCATTAGCCTCTACCAGTGTACAAAATCTTTCAGGTCCAGAATATTTGGCACAAGTTTGAAATGGCTGTTTGAAGTTTATTGAAAGTGGCCAAATGTTGTTCTGACAATTCTGGGATGGCTGTTTTCTCCGAACGTGTGTGTGTGTGTGTGTACACACACACACACAGATAATAGACGTATGACAAATGGTTATTCATGGGCAGATATGTGGAGACAACTGGGGAAAACCTTCAAAGCAGTTGCACTGGTGTAGGCGAATGCTTTAACACTTCAAGGAAGTGTGCTTTATGTATACAGATACACCTTGCAAGAACACACCTTTCAAAAAAGGGGAAAAAACAGACCCAGGAAACTACCGACCAATCAGCCTAACATCAATACCTGGGAAGATACTGGAAAAGATAATATAAAAACAGATCTGCCAACATCTACCGTGTTTTCCCGAAAATAAGACCCTGTCTTATATTTTTTTGAACCCTGAAATAAGCGCTTAGCCTTATTTTTGGGGAGGTCTTATTATTTTGGGGCGTGTGGAGCAAGATGGGGCTCCTCTTGCCGTCTTACCTGATTTCCAGCTCTGTCTCCCTAACCCTAACCAGAGGAAATGGCGGGGACTGGCTGCGCACGCGTTTAAATATTTTTGGGGAGGGTTTATTTTCGGGGGAGGGCTTATTTTTGGGGAAGGGTTTATTTTTGGGGGAGGGCTTATTTTCGGGGAAACACGGTAGAAACGAGTAAAGTAATAACTAGCAGTCAGCATGGGTTTGTTAAAAACAAATCATGCCAAACCAATCTTATTTCATTCTTCAACATCGTGACTAAATTAGCAGACCAGCGAAATACTGTGGACATAATATACTTAGACTTCAGCAAGGCATTCAACAAAGTAGACCACAACCTACTTCTTGGTAAGCTAGAAAAAAGTGGGATAGATAGCATCACCACTAGATGGATTCATAACAAACCGTACTCAACGAGTAGTCCTTAATGGGTCTACGTCTATATGAAAGTAAGTAAGCAGTGGGGTACCACAAGGTTCTGTCTTAGGCCCGGTACTCTTCAATATCTTCATAAATGACTTAGATGAGGGAATAGAAGGGGAACTTACCAAATTTGCAGATGATACCAAGCTTGCAGAAATAGCTAACACCCTAGAAGATAGGCTCAAGATCCAGATGGATCTTGACAGACTTGAACATTGGACCCTATCTAACAAAATGAAATTCAATGTCGAGAAAAGTAAAGTCTTACACTTAGGCAAGAAAAACCAAAAGTACACATATAGACTGGGTGAAACCAGGCTTAATAGCAGTAACTGTGAGAGGGATCTTGGAGTCTTAGTGGACAACCAGTTAAATATGAGCCAGCAGTGTGCGGTGTCAGCCAAAAAAGCCAATGCAATCCTAAATTGCATTAACATAGGAATGCAATCAAGATCAAAGGGGGGGGGGGGGGGAAGGGAGAAATGTTGCCTCTTCATATGCTTCATACTAAAGCCACGATGACACAGAATTCCTGGGGAATTCTGGGAGTTCAAGTCCACAGATCCTAAAATTGCCAAGGTTGGACACCCCTGGTCTACCGCAGTGTTTGTCAAGATGCGTAGACTTCAACTCTCATAATTTCCAGCCAGCATGAATGAAATAATAGCAGTCTTCCAATATTCGGGGGGCTGCCACAGAGAGGAAGGGGTCAAGCTATTTTCCAGGCACCCAAAGGCCAGACAAAGAATAATGGATGGAAACCAATCAAGGAGAGATTCAACCTAGAAATAAGGAGAAATTTTCTGACAGTGAGAACAATCAACCAGCTTGCCTTCGGAAGTTGTGGGAGCTTCATCACTGGAGGCTTTCAAGAAGAGGACTGGACTGCGATTTGTCAGAAATGGTGTAGGGTCTCCTGCTTGGGTGGGGGGTTGGACTAGATGACCTACAAGGTCCCTTCCAACTCTGTTAATCTGTAATCTGTAAATGCCTTTCATAGTGGTTCTACATGGACTTAGCAAGGTGGAAAACAATTTTCTAATTTGTGTGTGAATTTGAGATTTGGGAAGAGAACATGAGAGAGATCTTCTTTGGCTGTGAAACAAAACCATGGGAACTTTTGTGCAAATCCAGCTTTGTAAAGTTTGACTAACTAAAAATCTCATTGTGTCCAGGAGGTTGCTCTGATCTATTAGCTCTCCATTTTTTTGTAAATGGGTTTATCCAACATTAGGCTTTTGCCTTGTTCTTGGCTTACCAGCTACAAGTCAGTGTTTTTACAAAATATTTGCCTGAACCTGCAAAAATGGCTAGCTGCAATCCACTGCTAGCAAACTTATGAGCCATGGTGTAATATTCTTAATTTTCCAATATTTCAGCATCTTTGCTTCCATACACCTACAATACATATCACAGCTTTGTTATTTTCTTTCTTTGCTTTTTAAGCAGACACATTAATACTGTTTTTCACTTTTCCTAGCTGGTTCTGCTGGTTCCAGGGCTCATCCAGGACCGGAATTCACTTTCACTTTCCGTAGCGCCCATGATGTCTTCAGAGAGTTTTTTGGAGGGCGAGATCCATTTGCTGACTTTTTTGGTAAGTGGATATTTGTAATGTTCAAACTAGGTGTTTTTTTTCTGGTAGAAGAATGGGGGGCGGGGAGGCTTAGATGTAATTTTCTTTTGATGCAAAATAGCCAGTTCTGAAAAAAGATAAGGGTGCAGAATGCTACAGAACAAAGCTCCAAACTTCTGGACCAGACATACTATTGTTTCAGGTGAATGGTGGAATAGCAATAGCAATAGCATTTAGACTTATATACCGCTCCATAGTGCTTTACAGCCCTCTCTAAGCAGTGTACAAAGTCAGCATATTGCCCCCAACAATCTGGGTCCTCATTTTACCCACCTCAGAAGGATGGAAGGCTGAGTCAATCTTGAGCCAGTGAGAATCAAACTCTTGGCAGTGAGCTGAATTAGCCTGCAATACCCCTCACCACAGCTCATCAAGAAAAGAAAAAGAAATCGACTAAGATTAGACCAAAAGCATTGAGAATATTTTTCTTGTTTTCCTTCTTGGAAACTCTAATTATTTAGATTACTTTTTCCTATAATGTGGAGGAATCTTCTCACTCACCTTAACTCCCATCACCTTAACTCCCATAAGGACTGAGCGATTAATTCCAGGAAACACAGGTTAGACCTGGATACAACTTGAGGAGGTTGCTCTGTGGTGGAATATCTTGGGAGCTGCGGATGTTTCCACCTCTTTGTTTCATTCCAGATGATCCATTTGCAGACTTACGTGGACCCGTACCCCGGCATCCTGCAGCAGGGCCTTTCTTCTCCCCTTTTCCTGCATCATCGGGTAAGAAAAGAACAGTTGGAACATAGGTAGTCCTCAATGCACGATCACTTTAGGGATCAAGATTTCCATTGCTGAACAAGTCGGTTGTTAAACGAATGGCATCCAATTTTGTGACCCTTTTTGCCATTGTTGTTAAGTGAATCATGCAGTCATTAAGCGTATACAACTTCCCCCAATGACTTTGCTTGTCGGAAGCCGGCTGGGAAGGTCACAAATGGTGGTCACATGACCATGGGACACTACAACTATTGTAAATACATGCCAGTCGCCAAGCACCCAAATTTTGATCATGTGACAATGTGGATGGTGCATCAATCATAAGTGCAAGGAGCAGTCATAAGTCACAATTTGAGTGCCATGGTAACTTCGAATGGTCACTCAATGAATGGTTGTCAGTCAAGGACTATTTGTAGTTTCTTCCTCCTTTTCATCTCACTGGGTTAGGCCAATTGTTACTTAATGGTTTTAAGCCCTTTTTGTCTTTGTAACAGCCCCAACCTTCCAGTTTGCCTACCCTGGAATCTCAAAATAAAGTTTTGTATATCAAGTAATAGTTCCCTTGCTGGAGTACTTCCTTTTCTTTGGTCCCAGGGACAGCTGTGCCGTCCCTTGCAAATTATTCTGGTGCTCTCTCTTGTAGAGTTCTTCGCTTCTTCGCTTGGTCCAGGGCTCAATGCAGGGATGGGCTTCCGCTCTGTCTCCACTTCAACAAGGTTCATCAACGGCAAGCGCATCACTACCAAGAGGTAAGTTTAACTTACCATTTATTTATTTGTCACCTTGTTGGGCCACCCATTCTGGACAGTGAATCTCTTTGTATCTTAGTATTTGATGGGCATTTTAATCTGATTTGTTCTTTGTTTACCTTTCTGTCAACTTCTGGTCTTGTAGAACAGATTTGGGATCCTCTTCAAGAATGTTCAGGCCCAGTAGTGGGTTGCAGCCGGTTCGCACCAGTTCAAGCGAACCAGATGTTAAGATTCTGCTTAGTTTGGCGAACCGGCAAATCCAACCACTGGCTGGCCCTGCCCCGCCCCCTGCCCCTCTGGGGTTGCCATTCAGGGTGGGGAAGCTGCAGGGGCCTGACTGGGAGCCGTGCTAATCAGCTGGGAGGCTGTGAAAGTGTGAATGAACCTGCAGCGCTGATCAGCTGGGAGGCTGCCACCCCCCCTGCAGCCCAAAAGAAGACCATGAGACCACCAGTTTAAAAAAAAGTTCAGTCAGACCTTCCAACTTCACGAGATCTTTCCCCCACCCTAGAAGTTGGAAGGCCTGACTGAACCTTTTTTTTAAACTGGAAGTCACATGGTCTTCTTTTGTTGCCCTGCATGTAGGAGAACAGAGCTGGAAGGCAGGTTAGTCAAGGGGATGGGATGGGGTGGGGGTGAGGATTTTGCATTGTCATTGGTCTGGGATGGGGTGGAAGGGAGGATTTTGCATTATCATTGGTCTGGGATGGGGTGGAAGTGAGGAGTTTGCATTGTCATTGGTCTGGGAGGGGGCGGAA
>QLTV01020729.1:1580791-1627834 GCA_003457575.1 Thermophis baileyi
GTGGAATTCAGGATTTTGCATTGTTATTTGTCTGGAATGGGGTGGACGTGAGGATTTTGCATTGTCCTTGGGCTGGGGTGGGGTGGAAGTGAGGATTTTGCATTGTCATTGGTCTGGGAGGGGCTGGAAGTGAGGATTTTGCATTGTCATTCGTCTGGGGGGTTGGAAGTGAGGATTTTGCATTGTCATTGGTCTGGGATGGGCTGGAAGTCAGGATTTTGCATTGTCATTGGTCTGGGATGGGCTGGAAGTCAGGATTTTGCATTGTCATTGGTCTGGGATGGGGTGGAAGTGAGGATTTTGCATTATCATTTGTCTGGAACTTCCTGGAGGCCCGTTTTTCGCCCTCCCATGCTCTGGAGGCTTTCCTCAAGCCTCCAGGAGGGCGAAAACGGCCTCCCTGGGCTCCGGAGGCCCTCCGGAGGCCAGAAATGGGCCCGTTTCCAGACTTCCAGAACTTCCGGGAGGCCTGTTTTTCGCCCTCCCAGAGCCTCCGCGCGGGCCCTGCACTTACCTGGTATCCAAAATGGGCCGCGTGGAGACTCCTGGGAGGGGTGGGAGACGTGGGCGGGGCCAGGCAGTCCTTGCAACTACCAGTTTGGCGAACCAGATGTAAAATTAGCATCTGGTTTGCCCGAACAGGTCCGAACCGGCTGAATCCCACCCCTGATCTGTACCAAAGAAAGTTGGAAGTCATTCTTTTTTGGTTTTCCTTCTATTCCTCTTTCTTTCTTAATCACTCTTTTTCTTTCCTGAGCCTTTTCTTTTTTCAAATCTGTTTTTTATTTGTTTATCCCTTAGCTTTGTATTTTTTTGATGTATGAAGGATCAAATACTCAGTCATTATAATTCTACGTTCCTTATTTATAGAAATCATATCAAGATTTAGAATGAAATCCACTGGGAGCCATCTCATATAAGGCAGGCTCTGAGTGTCTCTAACCAAAAAGTGTTTATTGATAGAAGAGAATATTTGTAGCTCAGGGTTGAACTGTGAGGTCCTTGGTGCTCTCTGAGCTTGATGGTTTTCTTGCAGAAGTTTCATTACCAAACTAGGTAACATCATCAGTACTAGAAGGGAGTGGAGTTTGCTCTTATTTTCATATACTAGTGGATTACCCTGTCAATGTTGATCGGTTGCTTCACAAACAGTGTTTTGATTGGTGCCAGGTCTACAGCCCAGGGGTGAAATGCTCCTGATTTGGGCGTGCCTGCGGGTCGCCGGACAGCCGGTAGCGACAGAAGCGGGAGACTTCACCCACCCGCCCGGATGCTGCCATTTGGGTTCTTTTACCCTCTGCGCATGCGCAGAACGGTTTGCGCATGCGCAGAGGGTAAAAGAACCCAAATGGCAGCATCCGGGCGGGTGGGCGAAGTCTCCCGCTTCCGTCGCTACCGGCTGTCCGGCGATCCGCAGGCACGCCCGAACCGGGAACATTTAACCCCTGCTACAGCCGCAGGCAGAGAAGGGCTATTCTCTGCACCCCTCCCTCAAATGTTCTTTAAAATACAGAGTTTCCCAGCATTCCTTTAGGAACCTCCAACATGCAAACTGTGGTTACTCATCCTAAAATGAATCCTCTTTACCTGGAGCTTCAAAATTTGCTGTTTGCTGGGAAGATGTGTAGCTAAAAGTCAGTCTACATTTAGTGTACATCTGACTTCGGGGATATTTCTTCATAACCAAACAAAAGTGTATTTTCTGTGCAGTTCACACCCCTTGCTCGCTGAATCTGGATGTCACAAAGCAAGGCCCACATTTTGTAATTAACCCCCGTGCCCCGTTTTGACTGGCAGAGTGCTGCAGGAGACTGAGTGCTGTCACACCCCCTGGCCACGCCCACCCAGCCTGTCCACCCAGCCAGTCATTAGGGCAGAGAACCAGTTGTTAAAAAATTTGCAGCCCACCACTGTTCAGGTCCATTCTTTCATCATGTTTCTGGAGCCTAATCATTTTTTGCTTCATTTCTACTCTTTTGTTTCTGCTTCCTCTTAAAGAGCCTCATATTATATAACTCACGGGTGTCAAACTTGCGGTGTCACGTTGCCGTCACGTGACGTATCGCGATGTTTTTTCCCCCTTCGCGGAGCTGGGGTGTGCTTGGCCTGCGTGTGACGCATCTGGCCCGCAGGCCGCCAGTTTGACACCCCTGATATAACTCATCCCTTTTGCATAGTGGAGGCTTGTTGCTCACCCAGTATAAAAAGCCTGCAATGAGATGCAGACTTGTTCACCCATTCTAGTAAAAAAACAATGTGGCTTGTTTTGTTTGGGGCCCGAACAATTTAAGTTTAGGATGCTTTGTACTCTCAGCCAACCATACTTTACATTTTAAGTAATGATTAAATAAACTATGGTTTATTGCAGTGTGGTATCAGGTCATATTGTACATATTGATTTGGACCAATATCCATCTAGCCCAATCTTGTTGGATACAGGGATATAGCTGTATTTCAGAGTTGGGTGTGACAATTGCCTTGATCAAGGGCTGTCCTGCAAATATTTTACTTTTTTAATGTCAATATTTTGGAAATTAAACCTTATGGAGTGCAGGGAATGGAGAGACAAGAAAAGCGATGGGGAGACCTGAATTGCGCCTAGCTTCTTCCTTAGGTGCAACCGTTTATATATAATGTTTACTTAGAGGTGTGCAGCATTCAAATCCAAAATATCGAGTGCTTGGATGTGGCATGGCCCACTCCTGTGAGTTGCTGCATAAAGGAGCCATACTCAAAACACAGCTGCATGGGGGTCAGGAAGAAGTGCCCTTGAGTTGAGACCCTTGTCCTGTTTTAGATCTGAATGCTGCATGTCTCTAACACAAGTGTGATGTGCTGTAACATTTTCCACACGGTGCCTGGGAATTCCATTCTGTATTGGGGTGCAATTGCTCTTGGAAAAAAAATTACATTTACAGTTCAGGTGTGCTTCTGAATGCTGACATGTCAGCTTTTTGCCCAGTCCAACTTTTCTTAGGGCATCATTGTTTCTTTTTCTTTTTTTTCTTTTTTAATAACCACTGTAGGGCTCATTAGATCAGAAAGCAGGAGGTAAGCTTACAAATGATTACAAGGCATTCTAAGCTTCTGAGTAAGTTTTTCAATTAAGGCAATTGACCCTATTAGCCAGCATTACAAAGCAACAAAGAAACTATTTTCCAATGTTTTGGCATTGGTCACATTTTTCACCAGCAATTAGAAATTTTTGAATCTTGTAGGGCAGGTCTGTCAAACTCGAGGCCCGCAAGCCGGATGCGTCACACACTGACCACGCCCATGCCCGGTTTAGCGAAGGGGAAAAAAGTCCTGATATGTCACGTGACGCCGCCGTGATGACGCATGTTTGACACCCCTGTTGTAGGGTTTCAATGATATGCTGTGCCACTGGTGTTACAGGTTTAGAGTTGCTTCTTTAATCTGAGCAGAGACAAAGGAGTAATCCCATTGAATGATTGGTAAATCAAGATCTTTTTCATAGATCTGCTGTTGCGTTTTTATTTTTATATTGGATACCTTGTATGTTTTTTTCTGTGTAAGCTGCTGAGAGTCCATTAGATTGCAGTGACACAGATGTGTTTTATTTAAGTTTATTACTAGTTTATTCATTAGAAGTGAAGTTACTTCATGAAGATAGCACAACAACCAGCTTTGAGCCACATTGAGTTGGTTTTATTTATTACATGGACTCAACGTGGCTCAAAGTAAGCAGATATGAAATAACTTCAGTTTTTAACCTCTCTCCTATTTATTAGGATCATTGAAAATGGACAAGAGAGGGTAGAAGTGGAAGAAGATGGAGAGCTGAAATCCATCCAGATTAATGGTGAGTAGCTTTAGAGGAAGGGAACTCTGAATACCTTAATAACTCCTTTATAGAAGTGCAGAATATTTTTGGCCTCCGGGGTGATAGAGGGTTGATGGATATATTTAACCATATCACAGCAGTGATTCTGGGCTGCGTACAAAGTTAAAACAAAACAATCTCAATAATAAATGTCTGAAGTTATAAACAACTTGCAGTAAAACAAATAGCTGGCTCAGCAAACTTAACCTCTTGGCCCAAATGCCTGGAGGAACAGCCACGACATCACCAAAGTGAGCAGTACTGGAATTGGTCTTTTGGGATAATTGCATGGGGCAAAAAGCATGCCTAAAGTTTAATTAAAGTTTAATGTGCCTGTTTTGCCCCTTATAGTAGCCCCCTCTAAAATCAGTCCTTTTTATTCATTTATTTACAATCCTGCCTTTTTTATTTTTACATATAACTCAATATCATATCCAACTTCTATTTTCCCCGACAACAACCCTGTGAGATGAGTTGGGCTGAGAGAAAGAGAGAATGACTGGTCCAAAGTCACTCAGCTGGTTTCATGGTTAAGGCAGGACTTGAACCCAGGGTCTCTTGCTTTCTAGCCTGGTGCCTTAACCACTAGATCAGGGGTGTCAAACTCACGTCGTCACGGCGGCGTCACATGACGTATCGCAACTTTTTTCCCCATTTGCTAAACTAGGTGTGGGTGTGGCCAGCGCGTGATGCATCCAGCCTGCGGGCCAGGAGTTTGACACCCCTGCACTAGATCAAACGTTTTGCCTCTGAATTTGGGACTGTGTGCTAGAGGACATCTGGGGAGCATAGCACATGTGCTGGGGAAACTACCTGAGTAGTTTCTACCGTACAGCTGCCACAGCAGATTCTGCAGATCATATAATCCAAGCCTGCCTGCCTACCTGCAGAAATCTGGGGTCTGACAGATTGGATGTCAGCACACATCACCTCACATAGCTATACTTGCTGAGGAATTTCAGGCATTGTAATCCAGCAAAGGTTTCCTGGGCTGCTTACGTTTCTGGTTAATGCTGTGTCAAGGTGGGTGTATGCACATATGCAGTCATATATGGGGGGGGGGGGGAAGGGATGCTGGAGGATGACTTCCCCAGCTATTGGCTGAAACATGTCCCTTGCAGGGATCCCAGACGACTTGGCATTAGGCTTGGAACTGAGCCGGCGTGAGCAGCAAGCGCTACAGAACCACGGGCCACCAGCATCTCCTCCGGTGACATTGCCTCAACGCCCAGCGCCCAAGCGCCCATCTCCGAGCTCCTCCCCAGTGATCCTGTACACAGACAGTGATGAAGAGGATGAGGATCTTCAGCTTGCTATGGCCTACAGCCTGTCTGAGATGGAGGCTAAGAGCCAGCACAGAGCAGGTGCGAGAAGCCCCACGAAAAAGCAATCCAAAGGAAAGTCACACTTGCCACAAGGGAATCTTGTCATGGACAGCCAAGCGGGTGGCCCATCCAAAAGCCCCGCGGGGTCCGTGGGAGGGGAGGGAAAGGGGAAGGGCAAAACCAGAGACCCTTCACCTAAGAAGAAGAAGGACACTCAGTGCCACCTCCTGTGAGCCCACCAAGACTGTGTTTCATTGGCTGGTACGCTCTGGACCTTGGCCAATGGAGGGTGGGACCTTGAGGATGGCTCTGATTGGTTACTAAGAGGATAGCCTGCAGGTCCATCCAGTCGTTGAGCTGGTACCACCGAGTAAAGGGCAGGAGCAGATTCTGTAACTTGGTATGTGTAATTTGGCACGAAGGGGGTGGGTGGGGTTGTCTAGGCATCTCCTGGGCTATAGAGCCCTGGTTCCTTGTACAAATTCAGGTTGCACCCTCTATTTTGCTGTTTTATTGCATGGCTTACTGCATGGTCTGACTGCGTGGCCCTGCCGTTCTGCTGTACCAGAGAGATTTGCCCTGGGGAATTGTTATTGGCTGCTGCTCCTTGATTACTGTTATAGTTGAGCCCTGGGTAACATGAGAAGAAAATGTGATATTTAAAAACCAGGTTTTTGTTTTTTTATATTCAGTGGAAGTGACTCAGTTTGGGCCCATCCTAAATGAGGATGACTCTAGGGCATACTTAGGGGTTGGGGCCTTTTTCTTCCACCTTCTCCTCACCCTTACTACCAACACTGTGCCTTCCTTAGCTAGTAACTGTCTGGTTGGGTTTGCACAAAATGCTTAACCAGATCAGTTAAGGACCTAGTGGCTGCAGTAGCATACAATAGACTTGATTAATTCTAATTGTGGTTTCTTTTGTGTGTTATGTGTGAGCCCAGCACATTTCACTAGCTCATTATGTGAATCCTGAAAATGGATTAAATTTCTCATCAAGTTAAGCATATTGTGCAGACAGAGTTGTAATGTACAGTATATAGATTAAAAACTTAACATAATTTTGCTCCAAAGACCATCCAGGATGTTATAAAATCAGAGCAGTCTTTCTCTATGGGAAGTTTTCAGTCTTCCAATAGCCCAGTTTGTGAATGTTTTGTCTTGGACAACCAAAAGTTTGGGGGAGGAGGGAGCCAAGGCAAGAAATTTGCCATGCAGATCCATTCAGGTTACTGGTATCTCCCCACTGTGGGTCATAGTCCATATTTTATCTGTACAGGGGGCAATGAATCTTAGATAACTTCACTGCTTGCACGACCCTTGTCCTCAAATTGTGATCTTCAAATCAAGCCACTAGTTGAAGAGGCGGTACATCTTTTTATTTATTGGCATGGCACTTTCTCCTGCAGACACCACTCGGTCACTGCTCACTTGAACTATTGCTTGTGGGTATCTTGTACCTGCAATTTCCTTCCCCCGCCCCCTCCTCCTCTGGTCATCTTCTGCCTAAGGGTTGGGGTTGGGGGGGGTGAAGGCATGGGATCTGGTGGGTTTGCAGTCCTTTGCCTTTCTCTTTCCTTTTGTCTACCCTTGGTGGCAGGCCCTGGAAAAGGCTTCGGTGGATGCTTGATGTAGGAATGTAACTTGTTGGTGCCCTCTTTCTTTCTCTACTGCCGCCGCTTGTCTGCTCACCTGCCCATCCTTCCCTTCCGTGCTTCCCATGCCACAGACCCTGAAGGACAGGCATATTCTGTCTGACACCCCTCCATGCTGCCTCCCTGCAGGTAACCCTCAAATGTTTATTTTACCTGATCAGTTGAAACAGCATTCATCAGCAGGGCTGTGTATATTTCTAATACCCTTGGCTTTGACTACACACGTAGGCCAAGATGATCCATTCCTCTCAAACATTTAAAGAAAAATCCAAGTTGCCGTACTTCTATGAGCTTTCCTTCTGTTCTTTTTTTTATTTATTTACCCCCATTTATAATTTTAAAGTTTATTTTGAAAAATGCCTTGTAAAGGCAAGAATAAAGAACATTTACAGCTATCTGTATTATTCTGGTTGCAGATACATGTATTTGCTTGGGGAAAATATAAGAATATACACAACCCTGGTCTTTTTGATTTATGGGCCTCAGCCTGCTATTTAATTTGCTTGTCTCTGTGCAACTACCCTATGCTTGTGTTCCTATTTTCTTTGCTTTCCACCCTGACAAAGAGGCAAGAGGTTGGGGGAGGATGACAGAGAAAGAAAAAATGTTTATGAGGGATCAGTTGGCTGGGTTATCCTTTGCTATGTTAGGCCAATTCACAAAATCCAAACAATATTGTATGAAGGCAAGACTAGAATGTACAAGGGTAGCAAAGTGGAGGCAAAATAAATATTTCATTAAATGTTTCTGATACCATCCACAGATGCACAGAAAGTAAATCAGGATTTACTTTGCTGTAAATTGGGAAAGATTTTTGACACTCTTCCAAAATATCAATAATGACGTTACTAAATTATATAGTCAAGATGGTGGGGGGGAAGCTTGAGATGAATTTTGTGTGTGTGTGTGTGTGTGTGTGTGTGTAGACAAATTGTGGGCTCTATGCAAAGGCAGTAGATAAATATGGTGGAGTGAATCTGTTTCACTGGTATGCTCATTACAAGGCTTCTCTCCACAAAAGTTATCTATTTTGCATCTAAATGTAAACTGCATCTCTAATTTCTTTCATTTGGAGAAAGCCAATTGCAGGTTTTGGAGGCCTTGCTGTCTTCTTTCCACCCACCCCCACTCCCTTTGCAATAGTGTCTTGGTAGAACAAATATTACGATCAATAATAGACAAGGATTAATAGAAAGAGGTGGGAATCTTCTTTACCACAAGTAGTTCATTAATAGCAACTCTTCTGGGGTTCACATTCCTTATTTTGCATGCTCCAATGCACTCCAAGGTTGAAACAGAGTTGTTCTTGCATGATCTCAGGGGTTTGCAACAACTGTCTTGATGCTAAAGTACTCCCCCTCCCTTTCTTTGGGGAATATGTCACAGCTCAGACACTGCCGGCTGTTGCCCACTTTTCACTGTTGTCTAATTCACTCGGTGTCTCTATTTTTCTCTCCCTTCCCCTCCTGCTGTCTCCTTGCTTGTTTCCCCAGGTGTGTTCTGAGTCTGAAAGAGCCATGGGGATTGCCACTCCAGCATTCGTTCTCGTTGAAGGCTGCTCAGGCCTGGACTTCACTTTCTGTTCTCTCCCTGAACCTGCTGGGGGGGGGGGACTGGCAAGTGCCGAGTGTTTTTTCCCCCCTTCGTACTTTCTGCTGCGTAACATGTAGCACTCACTGACTCAGGCAGGCTACAGCCTGTTTGCTGTAGAAGTAGCTATCTTGCTGCTCCATAGAGCCAAGGCCTTTTATACTTGTGAGCCCTCTTCACTGGTGCTCACTGCCCTCTTAAGAGAGCCTGGCTGAAGAGTGGGGGTAGTCTTGAATGGTCTGTCCAGAGAGGCAGTGGTGGGTCAAGAAAGCCAGAATCTCCTCATAGGCATGGGCTGCAAGCATCTTCTTCAGCTGCCCAGGGACACATGGATCTCAAGACAAACACCATTTGTGTTTGGAGAGTCATATGAACGGGAACAAAGTTTTGTTCAAGCACCAGGGTAGACACTCACGTTGTGCAAAAGGCAGCCTTGGCACCTTCCCCAACCCACAATCTTATACAGAATGATATCTCAATTCCCAGAATTCCTAGCTAGCACGATGGCCCTGCTACGAGAGAATTGTGGGAGTTGCAGTCCCAGCACATGGCAAGGCTGTTCTAAAGCCAGGGGCTGGACATCAAGTTTCTCCCTTAGAGCAGCAAGGACTCTTCCAGACCAGTCACTGCAAAGAGAGTAAGTCAGACTCTCTTGGTAGCAAGGAGAGGGCTAGGTCTGTGGCTCATCCTGCCCGCCCCCCCCCCCCGAGCCCTTCTAGCAAAATTCTCTTGAAATAATGACTACAGATAACACAACCCCATTCAACATGTCTGTAACTTGGAGTGGATCTGGTCTCTTTTGTAATGCAGAGTGCTGGCCTGGTATAAAATGGAAGACATTTATCAATAAACTTATTTGCAATTAACGCTGTCTCAGAAATGTTTGGAAAGAGGTTAGGGAGGAATTATTTTGACCTTTCTGAAATTCGATAAGGCTATCAATGA
Source organism: Thermophis baileyi (assembly GCA_003457575.1). Lineage (NCBI taxonomy): Eukaryota > Metazoa > Chordata > Lepidosauria > Squamata > Dipsadidae > Thermophis > Thermophis baileyi. Next base: position 1,590,151 of record QLTV01020729.1, read on the forward strand.
CAGGTAATTCAAAGAACAAATTCTCCCATTTGGTATCCTGCCTGCTTCCACACAGGATGTGCATTGTATTTCACCAAATTGGTGAAGTAGTATTTAGGCCATTTTTTTACCACCTCTAATTTATTATTTTCTTAATAGAAGATAAAATCAAGCCTGGGTTGGATACTTTAAAAGATTGCTTTCATGGTGTTTAGGGTTATTGTCTCCTATACTCTTACCTTTAGATACACCTTAAGAGCTACTTACAGCTTCATGGTTGAAGAATAAAACTAGCTGGAGGAATTGCCTTGTGAAAATATATGGAACAGCTTAAAGATTTAAAAAATAATAATTTCAACTGGTAATATCCAGAATGCTCAGAAAGCAAAGTGGTATCCTTGAAAGGCATCCAACCATGGCTTGCTATGGCAAAAAAGGGCTCAGAGAGAGCCTGGCAATTAAGGGTCAGAGCCATACCACCCATTTCACAGAAGGCCGTCTGCCATCTCCCATCCGCCCACCCAGATTCCTGACCACAGGTATCTTCCCCAAGGTTATAATCCTATGGTTGCATATGGGGTGGTGGTGATGGGTTCTTTAAACTCTTTCTCATTGGACCTACTTGAAACTGTGTTGTGCTTTTTCCTGTAGACTCAAGATAGCATGACTGTTCAGATCATGGGTGTCCCTGCCTATGTATTCGGGGGGGGGGGGGGATCAAGCCAAGGAGGCAGGAAAAGATGGCAAGGCTAATGCTTAGATGGGATAAAGTGTGAGCAGAAAAGGCTTAGGCACAGACAGAACCTGGTTGGTGTTCCTTCTGCTTGTGAAAGGGCAGCAGACAGAAAGGCAGGACGTATTGTATTTTTAAGAATTTCAAAATTACACATGTGTATGTATATGTGTTTGTACATATACACCCACACCCATTCCCAGGCACACATATAACAAGGATTGGGATACCACTGTACCCTTTGACACCACGTGGGCAACTCTCTGACACCTTTACATGCCAGCCCTTTGGAGCTAATTCTACATCCAGGAAAATACCTGACACTCCAAGTTGTTATCTATAAAGCTTTTGGCATGAGCAGACAATGCATTTTTCTGCCTGCTTATACACAAGATGAGGAGGCTGGGCTGCAGCTGCACAAACGCGACACAAAACCTTTATTCACATCAAATACAAAATTAGATTCTCTAGAAATGTCTCTGTGATAAGTAACACCCAGGAGAAAGTAGGGAGACAACACAGCAATTAGCAGCTGTAGGGCCATCTCCCTGTGACGTTCCCTTCCTCCGTTTAGGGAAGGGAGCAAATGGCTGTGACTAGGCTTGGCTCCAGGCCTGCAGGAAACAGAAGGAGGACAACAAGGGGACAACAATGAGTGCAGAAGCAGTGTAAGTACTTCCCCTGCTGTGGGCACAGGATCAGGTGGTGAAATTTAGAGAGGGAAGAAAGGAAGAAGGATGAAAACTGGCAATTGACGTAACCTAGCTTCTGCTAAGGCATTACCATTTCTACTCATTCGTGTGGGCACTAGGGCTAAGCAGGATACTGAAGAGAAAATAGAAATGGGCCCACAGCCCTCCCATTGCAAATTTACTTGCTTTGACCAATGCCTGTAAACATAAAGTAGGCACTTCAGAAAACTGGTCTTTAATGAGTCTCACAAGGGGGGGCTAACTCTTCTTTGGATTGCAGCCCCTGTATTGCTCCATGGCACATCCTCTCACACTAGAGGTGACCTGGCTGTCTAGAAAGGGACCCACTCTTCTATCCACCAAGGGCTGCTTCCAGAGAGACCAGGCTGGAGTAGGCCTTAGCAGCATGAGGAGGGTTATAGGATGTTGGATGGATGAGACCCAATTGGGCAGGTAGGCAAGGGGCCAACATTTCCACAGGGCAATTAAATGCAGCCATGGTGAACCACATGGTAAAGGAAAAACACCCCAGGCAAGAACACGGCAACAGCAGAGGCAAAGGGTCAAGGTTGAGGAATCACCAAGTTGGGGTATGCTGAATAGAGGCTTCATTGTGGCAGAGCCTTCAGGATGGCATTCACTTCCTCTGCCACGGCTGTCAGTGCAAACTCAAACTGGTCCTGGGAATACAAAAGCCAAGTGTGTAAAGTAGCATGGGCATAGTCAAGAGTACCAAGGATTTGGGTCCCTTTTTTTTTCTTTTCTCTACCCCGCTTCCCTTCTTAGAAGGGAGAAGCACTACCATCTCTAATAATATAACTATATAACTATTCTAAAATAAAGAGCAGAGTTTCTTTTTAACTTTAGTTTGAACCCTTTAAACATAAGCACCATCTCTCTTAATGTCTATGGAGATTCTCAGTCACCCAGGTCATGGTTGCCCCAAAGGTGCTTTTTTCAAGAGGCAACTGGACTTTCTGGTTTTTCTTTGAAGACGTTTTGCTTCTAATCCAAGAAACTTCTTCAGCTCTGACCTTCCTTTCCCCACCATCCAGTCAGAGCTGAAGAAGCTTCTTGGATGAGAAGCGAAACATCTTCAAAGAAAAACCAGAAAGTCCAGTTGCCTCTTGAAAAAAGCACCTTTGGGACACCCTCTCTCTTCTTTCTTGGTTGAAAGCCTCCTTCTTCCCCCAGACTAGTATGATGCACTTAAAGATAATATTTGATATTTACAAATAGCCAGGACATTGATTTGTTATCTTGGACTACATTTCCTTAAGTAGTCAGCTCTTCCATCAAGAGGACTGCATAGAATTCTTGTGAGCAAGGAAGCATCGAGACGTACCTTAGTCTGCACCACACCTGGTCTCTGGTCCCTCACGTGCTCCAAGGTGGCTGCAATATCTATCTCCTTCACACCTAGTATAGAGGTGAAGAGGTAAAAATCAGAAATTGGTGAATAAGAACTGTTCTGTGGAGGCTTTGGGGATATTTGTATCTGCATAAACCCCACATTCAAAATATGTGAGTAGACAAAAAGTTAAAATAAATGTAGAGTAGATGGCAGAAAAGATGTGGCCTTCAAAGCATAATTTGAAGGGATCTGATCATTTAATGATGGCAGGGTACAGTATTATATTTGCACTCTTGTGGAATTGGTATGACAAACTCTAGGGAAAAAGAATCACAGTAACAAGAACTTCAGCCAATATATAACTCCATATATTTACTAAGTAGGTAGTAAATAGCTTTAATAGTAAATTTAATCTAATTTAATAATTAGTAAATAATCAGCTACATAAATCAATAAATACCTACTTTATGAAGATAGTGAGGAGGGTACAGGAGCTATCCAGTATATGGAATGGGGCATTACTTTGTCTGCTGGACAAAATGTATGCATGATCTCTAAAAGAACGAATTCATTTCTTCAAGTTTGTTGACAGCAAAAAGTTGAGAGATGCAGAGAGGCTTTTGACAAATGCCTTTCTAAGATCTTTAGAAAGTTAACTTGCTGTTACACAGAATTAGCCTCTTGTGGACAAAAAGATATTAGTTAGAGGAAAAGGAAAATAAACAATTGGAAGGAATCAACATCTTGGGAAATGAACTATGAGAGGAATACTGAAGGTGTTGTTTCTATTTCAAGAGCATTATATCAAAATATACATTTTTAAAAAGGGCAGATTCTTCCCAGGAAGAAATCTGATGTGGACTCCAAAAAATCATTGCTGTTACTGCTCAGGTTGCTCTTATATTTATTTTATGTATTTATTAACATTAGGAATTTTTAAGGACAATGAAAACAAAATGTTCTCCAGAGAGATGTGCTTACGAGGTGTTTTCAAGTATTTTCAAATAGACTGAAAAAGCTATTCTGATTGTGACAAGTTGTATTGCTGAATATCCTAAATTAAGGTTGTACAATTTTCTTTGGGTTGAGGGTTTGGACTTGACCTTAAATAGTACATCAGGAGCTGCAAAAAGTGGATGGAGTCAAGAAAAAAGATTAAATTCATGAAATATACTATATATAAAAAAGTACAATAATATTCTCCATGCAATATGACAATTTTCTAATTCCGTCAAATTAAAAAAGCCAGATTTTGAAGGGCCAAAATTTTCACTGAGACATTCATTGTGTGGCTAACTGGTTATAGAATCAATTAGTGGGAATGTAATCTTTTCTTGTCAAAATAATACCTCTACTCAGGCATTAGAACTTAGTATTATGAATGTTTTAGACTTTATATGACTAATGCTCGGTATTAAAAAGAATTTAAGAGGATTCAGAAAAGTCTTGCATAGCTACCCAAACCCTAATCCAACCTGAACATCTGTTTGATAGTACGCATTATTAAATAAAATATTATTTGAGAGTTCTTTCACAGTGTATAGATAGGGAGGAAAAATTATTAATTGAATTTTCAAATGTTGACTTTTCATTTTTGATTTTTGCTAATATTCCTCACTAAAGTTTCCTGAGCAAAATTAGCAATTAAAGAATAAGAGAATGGTCAGTTATGGATAAGCAACTGGCCGTGCAACATAAACATAGATTAGGAATAATGACCAGTCTTTGTGAGTCAAGGATCTCAAAGAATCTATGGTGGTGTTCATGCTGATTGGTTAATCTTAAATAACCAAATGTAAAATAATGAGCAGTGAGGTTGTAAATTTTTAAAGAACAGATTATTCAGGATGACTGAGAGAATAGAAAGCTCTGGAGTAATATATTTATGATGTCAGTGAAGGGAGATTTTAAGCTTAGAAAAATGGAAATTATGATGGAAACATACGTACATATATTATGTGAAAGAAAATACAGAGGGAAAGCTTTTTGACTCTTATAATAACTAGAATCTGGGATCATCACTGAAGTTAAGTAATGGGTGGATAAGTAAATAGAAACATTTCTTTACATAGTTAAACTACCCACTACAGCAGGATGCAGTAACTCCATTAATTGGAGTAGCTTTAAGGCGGCAGGATACGGCTATCAACAGCAGGAATTAGTAATCTCGCTTCGGATTTCTCAAAGGCCTGTTGCTATGGGAACACTAGCTAGGCCATTTGCCTGCTGCACCAGACTGGACTTTCTTATGTTGAATTGACAGACTGTTTGCAGAAAATGGGTTTATATAAGTCTCTTCCTTCCACCATCTCACCTTTTGCCATTCGGTTTAAAACCATGTCAATAAGAATGTATGTTCCAGTCCTTCCTGCGCCATCACTGTAAAAGATAAGGAAACACACTTGAGGTTTCAAACAACAGCAGGCTACATAATCTTCACTAAGTTCAACGTGAGGAAGATCTGCCTCACAGAAATCTTCTGATCTGCTGTAACTTCAATGATCAGCCTTCAGTTTTGACAGTGCTATTCAGTTCTTGGAAGGATGTTTATGAATCTGAATGGCAGGTTAACCTGCTATCCTTTTCCTGACCAGATTTTTGAACTTGTGGAATGCATTTGCTATGAGGGACAAGATGCTGGCTCTTTGTCCTGCCTTGCCACAATTCTTTTCATAACTTATTTATTTATTTGGATGCATTAGCTCCCAACTCCAATGGACTCTTATTCTTGTCAGACACCCCTGGCAAAAGATCTCACATTCCTTCTGTGCTTGAAAAGTCCACCAAAGGAGAGCATTTTTTTCTCATGACATTTGCTCAATCCTCTTCAGTTTCTCCTAGTTGCTCTCCCCCATTATTCCCCCTGACCAGGTCATTACCTGCAGTGCACGACGATTGGGCATGAGCGGCCCCGGTAGCATTTGTTCACCTTCCTGCCGGAATAATGAGAGGATGAGATCAGACAGGTGAACTCTCAGGGAGAAGCCATGTGGATTAAGCCCCCCCCCTTTTTATCCCTGATCAAGCATCAAGGAAAACATTCAGGAAACAAAAAGTATTTCACTTACAGCTGGTAGGTTGCAATCTAACATATGAAAATTGCATGTGTGGGGAACATTATAAAGTCACCTGGAAAACATTCACACATCACCCAGACAGAGCAACTGGAATAATACCTAAAATGGCCAAATTATGTGTAGGGTTGAAATCCAACAGGAGGCTAAGGAACTAAGGCAAAATATACCATGTACTAGTGTTCAGTTTATCTCCAACTAAACCAAGTGTGGATTTTCAGTTGAGTTTATCACACAGGCGCCAGAGGTGGGTTCAGACCGGTTCTATAGAATCGGTAGTAACTTGGCGGCCTGGGTCGCTGGAACCGGCAGCGACCCAGGCCTGCCACGCCCCCAAGCTGGTTCTCTCAGCGGTGCCATAGGTGCCACCATCTTGTTTTTTTGCTTCTGCACATGCGCAGGTTTTTTTTTGTACTGCACATGTGCGTGCGCCCGCGACCCGCCTACGTGGCGCACCCACGTGGCATGTCCCTGAGCGAACCGGCAGTAGGAAAATCCGGAACCCACCCCTGACAGGCGCCCATTTTTGTTTATACATTGGAAATACTTGAAAATGTCAAATTGTCAACTGAATCAAGAGTAAATAATCTATGTGTGAGCCAATCTTATTTTCTGAAATTTGTCAACAAGCTGAATGGATTTGTGACTTCCCATTCATTCTCAGAGGAAAACAAAACATACCTAGGAAAAAAATGTGTGTGCTTCTTTGTATGACTATCTAATGGAGAGAAAAGGTTGATGATACAGATCCCTTCCCTTATGATGATACCATTATGTCACATCTTGTTTGCAGGCTTTGGTTACCAACATCATATTAGAAAGAAAATATTGCTCTTGACTATCAATATGTAACTTGCTCCTGTACTAAATCTATAGTAAAATACTATGTTACTTGATCCATCTGTCATTCTACCCACCAATCATCTTTTGTTATAAGTTCCTATTTTGGGGCAGGGCACCATGGTGTCCCCTAAATAATCCAGCAAACTGACTTCATGCCAAAAAGTCTGAAGAGACAGAAGTCATCCATTATTTCCCTGAAATCTGATATGTTTAATCCTTTCCATTCAATAGCCTAACTAGTGAAACCTGACAATGCCTTCAACAGGGTGGGGAGGGGTTAACCCATGGAATATTTTTCTTAGTTGACTGTTGTATTGCTCCATGTCACAAAGAAACCCTCCACGTTCTATAATATTGGAAGGCAAAAGAGGCAAAGAAGAAAAACCTGCCAAATGACATTCAAACAGAAACCTAATTTATTTTACTTGGAATTTGGTTATCTGGCTGCTTGTTTCTCCTTATTTTTTCCTGTAGTCCCTCCCCCTAAATAACCTTCTTTTCCTATCTGGAGAGTTGGCTTCTTTAGTTGAAAAGGTTTCACTGTGTCTTATTAAAAGCTTTTTTAATGGAAGACTGCATGGGTGGATAACTCTATCTGCTTTTCATAATGTTCTCACAATTCAGATCCAAACTAGACCTGTTTCCCTGGAGCTGGGCTGAATGGAGGCCTTTGGAGGAAGAGCTAAGAACTTCCCTACTGAATGGACTACAAATGCATGCACCAGGAAGGATTTAGTCTGACTGATGACAGCTTATTATACTTTTTGTGTGTGCAAAACATGATGTAATTATTTTGGAAGAGGTTTATTCACCATTCCTCCTAACATACAATATGTAGCAAGTGAAAACTAATACATACAAATTGTTCAGAAGAGTTGTTGGCATGAAGTTTGCTAAATGTTTTCTTTATTATGAACACAATTTAAGTGAGTGGTGTTCCATTTCAATATCAGAGTGCTGATGACGGTGCTAATGATTTATTTGTGGACTACTCCGCAGGCTGTCAGAATATCTAAAAGCTCAGTGGGTGTAATCAGGCGTATGTAAAACCTTTTACAGTTGAATCACTTCCAGAATGCTCAATATTGCTTGTTCCAAGACCAGAAGGGCCCATTGTGAAGTCAGAACATTCTCTGACAGAACATTCTGCTCACCCCAGGGTGACTCTGCTGATACCACACCCCCTATATTTCTATCGTGTTCTTTGCTAGCAGGCTGAAAAAATCTTTACCTACTCAGAAGAATCTTCCCCGCATGTATTGCCTGGGTATTGTCCGTTTACCCATATCAAGTCATATGATATATATTAAATGAAACTCGAAAAGAATATTTGAAAGTGATATTTAAGTTGTTTGGCTGCTGGTTATTCTAGGACAGTGGGGTCTAGGATGAGAAAGGGAGGCTTTACAATACTGTACATTGTTTAAGTGTTGTGACATCTTTTGAGCACTGTGATGTAGAAATACTTAAATTCTGGTGCAGCATGCCAATTTCAAATTCAAAGATGGTCTTTTGAGTGATTTGTAGAACTACCATCCAAATAAGCAGTGAATAGCTGAAAATATATGCATGTTTTTGAATTGCCCATGCTGCTGATTGGTAGGTTATAAGAGCAATCAACCAACTCCACTTTTATAGGGATTGACAGCTGGGTTGGTGGAGACTTCAGGATTCTTTGCCCACACAAACCCATCCAAGGCTTTCAGGGTACCTCTTGCTCTATGGCTTTGAACCTTCATTGATCCCTAACTATTATCCAGTGGAAATCTGTATAAGGGAGAGTACCAGGAACTCCCCTTTAGGCCCAGTAGGACAAGAGAGCAGGTAATGGACACAACAGCAACCCAGGCCCTCTCCTGTTCCATGCCGCTGGCACAGCAGCCAATGATCACTTTTGTGACTATGCAACTGGGCCAGGATTACTAGCTGCAAATCACAAAAATGACACTGGCAGCTGTGAGGAAGAGAGGAAAGAGAGAGGAAGAGGAGGAGAAGAGGAGGTGGTGAAGGGGAGAGAGCATGGTACAATGCAGTCAGAAAGACCTAACATTGCTCCATAGTGTATGTTCCACAAACCAAGACTTAAGAGGAAGAGGTACCAAGAGGGATAAACAGTAGTTAAATGAAGATCCTCTGGTTTTAATTTGCCGAGTATGTGCCCTGGGCTCCACAAATGCTCAGAAGGAGCCATTGTACCTCCATTCCATCAGGTCCTTGCCTGCCCATTGATTTCCAAGCCTTGAAAGTCACATACACACAGAACGGCACATTTTTAAGTTGTTGCAATGCACAGATGTGACATTATGTTCCAGAGTTCTTCTTTTAACAGCTGCCTGATAGAACAACCCTAAGTCTCACCCAATCCCAACTCCCCCCTGCATAGGTATTGAGCCAACTGCTGGCAGAGAGGGGAGGGGGGGAACAGGTGAATCCAAGAAGAGAAGGAGCTTATGAGAGTACCTGGAAAGGACAAGATAGGGAATAAAAGAGATTAGAATAGTTTTGAAAACAGGAATCTAATGAGAGACCAATCACGCCATCATTTTGTTCTAGGTTAAAAAAAAAAGGAATAAACCAATTCTCCGATTCCTGATCATGTTTTTTCAGCTTCCTTTGTCTTATAGGTTTCTCAAAGTTAGCATAATCAGAGGCTTCTGGAGCAATTGGGACAAATATTGCTACTCTTGTGATCTTGCAGGAATCCTGAACAGTATTGCAACCTACTACTGCTACCTTACCATTCGCCTGTCCTCAGAACCTCCTAAATAACGTTCAAATTATGCCTCCCCACATGAAGATTTTCTGAGGTTCCTTTTCTCTTGTATTATTGTGGTGGTATAGCATCTATATCACATAGAGCACTTTGAGTTGTGTTATTGGGTCTTGTTATGCAGTGCCTTTATTTAGTATGGTGTTTTGCGATGCCTAACAGCAGTAGTGTAAACACTATACACTATACAAGCAGTCAAAAGTTCTTCATCTGTGAAAAACAACAACAGCACCAGCTTTATCCTCTATCTCCATCTCCCTAGCGTGGGGGCCATACATCTATCCACCCTGCAGGGCTCCAGGCAGGATTTTGCTCAGCTCTACAGCAACTGCCACTTCCAAGCAGAACTGAATTAACTGCAATGCATAGTCCCAGGAGGCCTAAGTGTTCTAGCTATTACAGAGGCTTCCAGCAGAACTAGTGCCCAGCTACTCATAAGACTTTGTTGTTGTTTTTTAACAGCAAAGATCAGGCTATTATTTCAGCTGCTGAAAGGAAATCACACCCTGAGCTTCCATGGCAATCTGTGATTGAATGAGACGTCAGCGATGGGAGTGAGGTCTTTCGTGGCTCTAGAAAGATTACTAAAAGGGCCTTTGAGGGAGCTCTCTGGGAAGCAAGCAATAGAGGGGGTGTGCAGCAAAATCAGCATCCAAGTATGGTAATATTGTGGGTGGGGAGAGAACAAACCTTCACCTTATATTAGGTGAAGAGAGCCCCAAATCACCATACTCTCTCCAAAGCTCACGGAAGCATGCCTGCCTCAAAAGAAAGGACTCAGCTTCTCTTCCTGGTTACTTGTTTTCAATTAGTCAGAATACACAGGCCTCATTGCTGCCTATCGTGGGCCAACCCTTGGATTTTCTGTCTCTGCAGCCAGCTTTCTTTTTATAGCAAGGCTCCCAATATTGCCCAGGACCCTTTCCCTGACTGTGTTTTGCAAAAGGAAATAAGTGATGGGGCCTGGAGTATCTTCTGAAACTCGGCCAGATTCCCCCCCCAAAAAAAACCATGTCCCCCCCCCCAGTTCCCAATAGGAAGACAATATTCCCTACCTGCGGAAGTCAAGAAGAGGCCGAGTGGTGGTAGGGATGCCCTCTGCTGGCCAGCTCAGGAAGTGAAATTGCGTCAGAGTCCGTGTCTCCTGTGACTGCACATTCTTCAAGTAGAAACTGCGCACCAGGAAATCCTCGCACCAGATGTGCTCTGAGACGAGGTTCACCTGAATGGAGATATCAGGATTTGGAAAGGAAGAGAAGCAGCATGGGATACTTGCAGCCAGCAGTCTCCTTCACATAATAAGTCCTGCCATCTATACGCAACCTATTAATTCCCCAACTTGTTTTCCTGTTTTTCTCTAAATACTTGATAATGTATTGGGTCTGTTAAAATGCCTTTTTCTGCCTTTCTTTTCATAAGGCTAGAGCAAAATAGATGCAACATGTGCCCATAATTTTGCTGCCCACAATCAGAATTCACTATGGCTTATCTATATCATTATCAGGATTCAGAGGCTACTGCTTTTGAAGATGCTGTCTTTCAATTAGTCGTGGGCCATTCAGTGTGCCATTTTGAATCAATCCTCTTCTACAGAATGGGGAATTCCAGTCACTGCGATTCGATAATCACGTAACGTCAATATAAACATGTTCCTGCTTTTTTCATATCACGAGTAGCACTTTCACAATTTGATACATTATCCCACTTCCGGCTCCCAACACTGAATGTTAAAAAAAAAGAGCTCAGGAAAGCTTCACAGTTTGTATAGATGGCTGTGGGGTCCAGGGAGGAAGAGAAAGAGAAAGAATATTTCCATGTTTTTTTGTGGACTGCCTGAAAAATGAAGTATTCACAAGAATGAGGAGATTTCATTAATCTTCCACAGGAGTTTAATTTGCACACCCAGCTGTGTTTAGCCCAACTGCAGAATGCTCACACTGCTTGGGGATGCATCAGAAAAGGACATCACTGCTACCTCAGATACAACCCTCTTCTCAGTGACTTCCCCACAGTGAAAGAGGAGGAACCCTTGCCACTTTTTGCTCAGCATTGGAAAGACATAATTGGTCAGCCTTACCTCATAGATGTGGTAAAGTGAGGATCCTTCATCGGGCCAATAGCGGTCACACTGCTTGACGCCATCCTCCACGAGGGGGGTAAGCATGACAATGACCGTGCAACCATTCTCCCATACCATCTACATAGACGGAATAGGCAGGAGATTCAGCAATTATAATATACTGTACATTCCGACTTCTCCACATTGAAAGAAGTGCAAATGCCATCTCACATGTGAAAAGAGTGAAGAGACTAGTCCAATTAAAACAAAGCAAACACAGACATTTAAATTTCCTTGGGTTGCAAAGTCAGTGTGGAAATGAATTGGGTATGTCTAATAAAATTCTAAATGGGAAGAGGAACCCAGCAGCTTCTCAGCATCAAGTGTGACAATCTATCTTTCTGATGCCTTACTTCTTATTCATTCATAACATAATTCAAATAAAACTGTACATTCATACATTCATGCTTTGAGGAGTTTGCCACTGGAGATGATCTAGCCATAGTATTTCAATATGTTGATAGCAATAGCACTTAGACTTATATACCGCTTTACAGTGCTTTACAGCCCTCTCTAAGCAGTTCACAGAGTCAGCATATTGCCCCCAACAATCTGGGTCCTCATTTTTACCCACCTCGGAAGGATGATATGGAGCACAAACCTGCCCCTGTTTCAGAATGGGAAGATGGACTCCATGCTCTTTATCATCTATCTGCCTCTCTCCTAAAGGCTTTGAATATATATTGCCAGGGATTATAGAACCCCCTGTGCCAAAGAAATATCAGTCCAAATGTCTATGGAGATTCTCAGTCATCCAAGTCATTGTTCTCCCAAAGGTGCTTTTTTCAAAAGACAACTGGACTTTGTTCTGAAGGTTCTTGGATGAGAAGCGAAACATCTTCAAGGAAAAGCAAAGTCCAGTTGCCTTTTGAAAAAAGCACCTTTGGGACTATCAGTCCAAATGCCCTATCAGGCAACACAGGAATGCGATCCCTTTAGAATAAACATCTCCACGGCCCTCTTACCTGCCAAAAATCAGCAATGGTGTGGGACAATGGACCTTGTGTTGCAATGTATGCTGGCATCCGTGGATCATGGTCAATCTGCAAAGAAACAGAGTATGAAGTAAAATAGCCTTCCTCCTCCTAGTGCTCTTTGAATGAGTACGGACTCCAATTCCTAGTTCTTCTATGCTAGCTGGGAATTCTAAAAGGGAAGGAACAGAAGAGAATTAGACTTGATAAAGTAGGCTCAAGAGGATGAGTTGTAGATGAATCTACATTAAAGATCTGCTATCACCATCTAGGTTTTTGGGCACACACCCCGTAATCTCTTGAGAGCTATGGAAGTTGATGTAGAACACATCTGGTTGAGTAGTTATTTGACTTTGCTTATCAAGTTCATTCTGGATAAAGATACTGCAATGGATCCACAGAGCAACCAAACTTGACTTTATGTTATTAGAAGTGCAATGTATTACTATGAAATGGTATTGCCTACAGTTAAATTATCCACAAGCAGCAAACGAGATGATCAAGATGAACTTGAATGAATTAGACTGAAGAATAAATAATCATGGCCAGCTTGGAGAAGAGAAAGAGAGAGAAAAACATCTGATCCAGAGAAACAGATGCTGTCCTATAGCAACCCACCTATTGCCCTTAACAGAACACTGCTCTTAGAGAGACACTGTTTAAATATTATATCCTTGATGGAAGGAAGGAAGAACGAGACACAGAATATCTTTCTAAAGCGAGAAAATATGCAGACAGATTGAAAAAGGAGAGACTGGTTTAATGGATCAGTTGTCCAATTGGGAACCGCAAGACTTCACACCAAGAAGTGAGAAAGTCTATCTGCTTCTAAAAGGCAGGTGAGAGACAATGGTGAGGCCTCATGGCTAACAAATACATCCTGGGAACAGAAGGTAGAGCTGATGGCTGAAGAACAGATGGCATTACACCTTCAAAAAAAAAAAAGATGAGTGTGGCACATTTAATCCAAAGTGGCAGGGCTGAGGAGGCTTTGGGAGTGTCCTTTCTAGCTGAGCAATGGCTGCTCCTCGACTTGGCAAGAAAGGTGGCACAGGCAGCCTCTTAAAAATGGGCCAGCGAGGCAGCATTTGGTTGGATACGGAGTGCAATAGCAAGGAGAGGAACATGGGTGTCTGTCACTCACAATGGGGCTGGCATTAATGAAGTCACTCCGTGATGGGTTGCATTCCATTTTCAACTTGATGCGGGCGTGATCATCTAGGAACAACAGGAAAAAAAACAAGGAGCCGATGGGTCTAGTCTGGCCCGAGTAGCAGGAAGCTGGAATTCTTGTGAAGCTACAGAGCCATCTCCCCAACACTGAATTGTTGGTCACAGAGATGCATCTCTAGACCAGTATTAGGGAATCCATAGCCCCAGAATTGCATCTGACTTGCAAATTCTTTCCAAAATAAGGTTGACTTTCTGGGTTGGGATTTCTTTAAAAAATCAGTAATATGACTGCGGCTTCCCTCTATTTGTAGATTGGAAGCTTATGAAAAAAGCATTATTACCCTTTAAATAGGTTGAACATGTTTAAGGAAAAAAACAACCCACCCCAAGTCAGAGAAGGTCAGAAAATATGGCTTTATCTGCTCTTTGATGTGACCCTACTCAATGTACTGCCCATTTTGTACTGGTGTCCCATATACCACAGTCTTGCTGCACTCCCCTCCCCAATGCCCAGTTAAGCACGCGCCTATAGCCACCACAGTAGAACCATGCACTGGCCACACTCCAAGCCTTCTGCTAAGCCAGCAAGGAGCAGGAATAAAATGGGACAACCACATCCCTTAGTGCCCATAGGCAGTGCTTGTATGGACTCACAGGCCACATAATCTGGGTTGCGGTTCTTCTTGACATTGGCTTCACGCTGGGCAGCATCACAAGTGTTTGGTTCTGCTTGGTATGCACCCAGTGCTTGCCACTCTTTAGCCAACCTATCACGATTACGTAGATGGTCCTCCATATATGCCTGTGGGGGCAACAGAACAGTTGTCACATCCTGGACTTAAACATATACCTCTCCATCTCCCTCCCTCCAAAGAGATTACTGAGATCTATTGAAAACATTCTCTGACTTGATACCTTCAAGATGCTTGGGGACTGAATTCCCAGAACTAACAATCTCAATACATCTGATGACTGTCACATTGCTGTCAAAATCTAGGGCACTGTTTTTTTAACTCAGCATCTTTAAGATGTGTGGGCTTCAACTCCCAGAATTCCCCAGCCAGCCATGTTGAGTTTACTATGAGTTTATTTACCAGGTTTTAATTTCACTAAAAAAAGGAAATAAGTAAAGCCTCCGAAAGTGAAACTTAATTCCCGATGATCTCACGTATGCAACCATGCAATCATCAGGCAGCAATATGGAACTACTTTGCTCTGGCCATTGTTTCTTCTCTCTAGAATTCCCTCATGGTCTCCAATCAAATCTATCCTCAGATCCAATCTTGTTTAGCTTTTGAGGTCAGCTGTGGTTGATTAAGTGGGGCCACTTAGTTGGTGTTTCATTTCAAAAACGACACCAAGCATCTATGTCTTCTGTCAAGCTCTATCTGGCAAGCTTGCAAACCTCTGCCAAGCTGTCCAAACAGCACAAATACGTAGGGTGTGGGTGCTCCTCACCAGAATCATGTGCCCAGTGGAGATATCCATGTTGGACTGCACAGGCTCTTCACACCAAGATGGTGTGCTGCTGTGGGAGCTGGGACTGGCCTGGGGTGCATCACTGAATTGCGAGGAGACACTGCTGACACGAGAGTTTTCGGCGGGTGCAGGGGGCGGAGGGGTTTCTGCACGACCAAAGAGGGACTTGGCAGCCATGTGCTGTCGGCAGAGCTCCTGTAGGAAAGATGACCCAGCTACAACAACCATGCACACTGGTCACTCAGAGCACGACAAAAGATAGGAAAAGCAGAGAGTTTGACGGAGCCAAAAGCATTCCAATCATCCAAATATCCTTAATTCTTCCACTCAGAGATGCAAAAGCAGTAGGACAATAAAGACGTAACTGAGTTCACCTCAGTCCAATCCTCCCCAAGGAGCTAGGAGCCATGCCTAGCAGCCATCTGCCCAGGAAGCTTGCATTTGTATTCTGGCACTGAACGAGAGACTGGAGCCTTTCAGTCTTAGGAATGTGTTTACCCAACACTCTTAATCACACCAGTTAAAGCCTTAGTGGCTACCGCTGCATAATATGCTAAGCTGGTTAGGGCTTCTTTGGGGCCCTTGTGCAATCTCAGTCAATTTGGAGGAACTCCAAAAATGGCTTCAGTAACTAAATGGAGGGTGCTGGGCATCCCGGCCTATGATTTCTGGTGAACAATGGTGCTACATGTAGAGTGATCTTGGCAGACTCAGGGATATCAGACTTCCTCCCAGCCGTCAATCCCACTGGTACCTGGTATTCATAGGTGCTGTCGGTCGCTCCCTCTGGCCCCAGCCCTGCCAACCGCTCTTTCTCCCGCTGCTTGGCATGCTGGCGCAGACAAAAGACCACAGCAGCAGCAATGACGATGCCGGCCACACAGGCCAATAACACAAAGGTGAGCAGCACTGAGCGGAAGGTGTTGCCAAAATGGGCAGGATGGGGGTAGGTTGCAACCTCATTGCGCTGTGGAAAGATAGGCATAGAACAGGTGAGCTTGGGATAAATAAGGAAGCACCTCCACCAAAGGCAGATGGTGCACAGGGTCTGGTCCAAGATGGGAGATGGTAGCCCTTCAAATGTCGCTGGGGTCCAGTTCCCAGCAGCCTCTGCCACAGCACGGCCAAGGGCAAAAGGGGAGTGTCAGTTGTAGTTCCATCACATTTGAACAGTCACAGCCATCACTGGTTTGAGCTAGATGCTTTGCTATTAGTTGCCATTCCATCATCCTGGCATTGTGGACAGTAGTGGGTTCTAAAACCCGTTGCTACCGGTTTGCGCATGCGCAGAAGCGTCCCGGGCGGGTGGGCGGAGCCTCCCCCCGCCGCCGCTACCTGTTCTAAGAACCGGGCCGAACCGGGAGCAACCCACCGCTGATTGTGGAGCCTTATCAAAATCGCTACTGCTCACTGCTGACCTGCTCTCCTCAGGCTCTGTTCCACCCCATCACTAAAAACCTGGAACCTTTGCTGAATTCTCATTCTATTCTTTCCATATTTTGCAGCCAGTGCCTTTCTTCTTCTTTCATGCTAGGAGCTGAACAATTTATTTAGGCCCATCTCTTCTCCTGGTCCCAAGTCTCCCTTAACTCAAAAGCAGACTTTCCAAATAAGGCAACTTGAAGGCTTGGCTTATGAATTCTCAGAACTCTCTCTTGGCCAAACACTATCCAAGCTTAAAAATGCTATGAGGTCAATCACAGGCAAGTCTTACCTGTCCTACACCCATCTGTAGGATCTTTACTCCCACCTCCGATTCCAGCTCTGACTTCACCAGGGCTAGAGGAAGGATAGAAATGAACAAGCCGTACTAGAGGATGGAACTTGGGCACGTGCAAAGCAGCAACTGAGTGAAGAATAGAAACTGGGAGAAACTGAATGAACAGAAGCTATGGGAGTATGACTTCGAGGTTGGTCTGTTTCTGTTTGACATGGCGAGGTTACTACATGAGTAGTAAGAGCCGAGGTGGCGCAGTGGTTAGAGTGCAGCACTGCAGGCTACTTCAGCTGACTGCTAGCTGCAATTTGGCAGATCGAATCCCATCAGGCTCAAGGTTGACTCAGCCTTCCATCCTTCCGAGGTGGGTAAAATGAGGACCCAGATTGTTGGGGGGCAATATGCTTATTCTGTGAACCGCTTAGAGAGGGCTGTAAAGCACTGTAAAGCGGTATATAAGTCTAACTGCTATTGCTATGAGTAGAAAGGATAATACTATGATAGAGGGAGGTCCTTTGCTCCCTCTTTTATGGACCCCAAAGTCAACTCTCCAAACCATACTGATTTTTATTGGGGGGGGGGGGAAATCACCATACCAAACAAAATAAACCAAACCAGCAAAGCAAACCTTCTGCTAGGCTGAATATACCTTTCCTGAAGAGGAATAGAATAGAATAGAATAGAATAGAATAGAATAGAATAGAATAGAATAGAATTCTTTATTGGCCAAGTGTGATTGGACACACAAGGAATTTGTCTTTGTCTTAATAATATTTATAGTGACACTGATAATAAAAGTAATAGAAATAATAATGGTATGGCTCCAAGTTCCAGAAAAGCATGCTAATACCCACTTTAGCATAGAAGGTATCCTGCACCTATTAAATAGGATATTTTAGTGTCCTGATAAGTCTAGGGCACAGAATTGGTATAATTGTGACTGCTGATTTGCTCTCAACTTACCTGCCCTATTGGCGACATCATTCAGAGACAAATTTTGATGGTTTTGACGGATGCGGAATGTGAGAGCTGGACCCAACACACTACATAAGGAGAGATTTGAATTTAGGATTCTGCTTTTACTAACCACATCATTCAGTCAACATGTGTGCTTTCTTTGACCATTTCTGCTGGATGTCTCTTATATAGTAGCTACCCATCCTAATTCTTTACAATGCCCTTTACGTAAGGATATCTTAGTTTTCTTTTCATTCATGTTTCTGCCAATGAGCCAGGGGACCCAGAATGACACAAAGCCCATCAAGTGGTTCGTATGATTGCTGTTGCCAGGGAGATGAGGAAGGTTATTGCTTTTTGTATTATTTTTGTTTTGGAGTTTTATCCTAGTAAGCTGCCTGGAGTCACTGAGAGTGAGTTGGGAGGCCACAAAAATTTTCTTAGATACAGTAAATAAATAAGTCAGAAGTTGATAGTTTTCACTGAACGTGAAAGATCTCAAGTTGTGCCTTAAAGCCCAAACTACAGTAGTTCAAAATCCAGTGCAAGTACACACAGTTGCTAAAAAAGGTCCCTGCTCATATGCACAAAGGTTCATTACTTAAGAAAATAAGGAATCCAATTCTGTTGAGATGTAACAAAGAAAAGACTTTGTGTTAGCCACCCAATAATGAGAACTCATCAGGATAGGAGATATAATTCATTCCAAAGCAATATGGGGCCCTACAAGTATGTTGGGATAGCCAACTGGCTACAAATTCTGGAAATTACAGTCCTAATGTATTGAGGAGCACTAAATTGGGGGAAGTTACCTCAAGAGTACAAGGAAGTCCTTGTAGACTGTTCATTATGAGAACTGCATCACACTCTGGCTAGCTATGTCACCAGTACTTCCTCTGGTTTTTCAATTAGATTCCTTCCTTTCCAGAGCCACTCCAAATAAGGGCACACTTCACATTCTTGTGGATCCCTAGATCTCAGCTAAGCTACATCACTTACCTGATATTGATGAAGCTGGCAGTAGATAAGTGAACACGTTCAGCCAGGGTCTCAAGGAGATGAATGCCAACAGCAAGACTTAATGGCCTGCAGGTGGTAAAAATGCAGTAGGTCAAGACTTAATGGCAAAGCATGTAGAGAAGAGAGTGGTTAATAAACAGCAGATAAATAATACCTTTAAGTAATTAATTTTAAGATGTGTGAACTTCAACACCCAAAATTCCCCAGCTGGCCATGCCAGCTGGGAAATCCTGGAAGTGAAGTCTACACATCTTAAATTTGCCATGGTTGGGAATCCTTGCTTTGGGTGTTCCATCTTGGATATTAACCATCACCAGGCACAAACCTTACATAGTCATAGATCTTCTGCTGGTAAAAGTACCTCAACCATGTTAGCCATTTGTTGGGGTTCATATCTGATTTATCCAAGTACCACAATAAACAAAATAAAAATCTGTATAGCTTGTGATAAGTGAATCAAACGTAACCGGGTCACTCATTAACGTCTACAACCTTTGATTTTATCATAGCACTTCCCTGTGTGTAGAGAGTAAGGAAGATAATCTTGCAGGAATTGTTACTGAGACAAGAGGGGCTGAAACACTGGGTTTAAGTCCAGAAAAATGAGACAACATTTGGAAGTGGCTCAGACAAAGACCTCCCTAATTCACTGAAGGGGAGGAGGTACAGTACAATCAGACTTGCAAGGGTCTGATATCATAGCCCATCTCAGTCAAAGTAGATTTGTCCATTATGTGGATTTGATTTTGTAGCCCAGCCTACCTAGTGGAGCTAACATCCTGGCTTCCAAGACCCCCCATTCCTCTAATTTGCTTGAATTGTCCCACTTATGTTAATTATATATATTCAGCACCACAATAATTACATTCAGTTATCACACTTGATTTTAACCATGATTTGTCAGATAAGCTACAAATGATCGGAGTAAGTTTTTAAATAATTTTAATTAATCAAGGCATGCTCATCCAGTTCCTACATTTGCTTTCTCTTCTTTTTCAATCTGTCTTTTCGGGGATCTTTTTGAATTAGGTATTGATTGGAACTAAAACGCTAGCCAAGAATAAGTCAGAAAACCCAACAAATCCTGTGCTCCCAAGTTATAGGTTATATTAATCCACAGTTGCAATTAAACCCAATATGCAACCAGACTTTGGTATTGCAGAAGCCTACTTTGTAACAAACCATAATTTATTCATTGATTCTCTTTTCCATGCCACACCAAGTGAAAAATAAACCAACCATAGTATGGCTGAACATGGTGCATGTATCCAATCACTGTGCAGAGGCAAATGAGAGTAATTATTATAAGTATCACCCTATTATCTGCTGGAACTTGTCAATGGGCAGCTCAGGTTTCTCCAACCTGGTTCACTCTGGATAGATACATTTTTAATTAGGCCCAGACAGCCTGGACTAGCAGCCAGCCTAGCCTAGCATGGCTTTGGGGTAATGTAGGATGCACTTGTCTGATCCAAATCCATCTCATACATGTACATCATACATGCATCCACACCTTGAATAAACCAAGCCATACAGGTAGTCCTCAACTTACGACCATAATGGAGCTTGCCCACTGTGGTTGTAAGTCATCATCAGAGTTGTAGAGCAGGTCATTCACATGACCAATCCAGTTTTTGTGACCTTTTTGCCAATAGTCGTTCTGAAAAACCACAAGTAAATGCCAGTTTGCTGCAAAAATGCCACAAATGATGGTCACGTGATTGCGGGATGTGGCAAACGGCTGTGAATGCAGGCTGGATACCAAAAGCCCAAAATACAGTCACATGACCACGGGGAGGGGAGGGGGAGACAGTTGGAATTTCAGACCTGAGGAATCTGTAGTAACTCTGAATGGTGGCTAAGTGATACAGTAGGTCATAAGTTGAGGACCCACCGGTACAACTTGCCTCTCTGGATCTGCCCATTTGTTTTGCCCCTCCCTCATTTCCCCGGACACACTCTTTCTCTCACTTCTGGTCTGTGACGACGTAGCCATACTCCTCTGCCGCCAATGGCATCTCTGGCTGCTCCTCATCCTTACTGAGTACACCTACTACCATGTGACTCTTCTTCATCATCGCCACCTGCTCCTCAGGACTGCTGGTATCACTTTCTGCGGGGCTTAAGGGCTTGTGTGAGTCTGGGGGAGATGTTATCATTGACATGGGGGCCCCAGTTGAGCCAAATGTCTCCCCGTGTGCCTGAATTTGCCCCTCTGTGGGAACGACACTGACAGAGTCTTCTTGAGACGGGACTGGCTCTGGCTCCTCCCCATGTTGCATTTCTGCTTCTGTCACCTAAATGAAGATGGAAAGGTCATTCATCAGCACTCAACACTTCAACCAACAACCCACATCTATCTTGATAACTCCTGCTTGTTACTACAGCCAGCCTTGCAAATTCCCTTCTCAAACTCTGCCTCAGGTTGCTGGTTCCATCCTCAAGTTTGAATTTGTAATGATCTGTTCTTTTCCTCTTCACAAGAGCCACCTATGTTAGAATTGGCTGGGGATGGTTGTTCTCTGATGGTGCAGGCAAACTATAGTCTAAACGTGGCCCCAGAAAATCTCCAGAGTCCCTGCCCCAAGTGGACAGGGCCAAACTGTTTGGCCTTATTTCAGGGGGAAGAGAATGAATAGGGAAGTGTTTAGATCAAAAATATCAGTTGATCTCTCTGAACTCTTCCCCAACCTCCTACTAAATTGGGCAAGCCACCCACTCTGGCTATGTTCAGAAACAATTTCCATCACCCTCCACATTTCCTGTGGCGTTAGGAGATTAACAGCTCCTCCCCCAATTCACAAAAACAGAAGTGACTCTGCCCCACGTACATGCAAGTTGCCCAGTTGTGTGCTATGGCAGGAGGAAAAAATGAAGTGCGACTTAGCGGGATCTACTTCTCACATCCAGATGTTGGCTCAAGTACAGTGTATTCCTCCAGTGACTAATCAGAAAGCACATTTCAATGTTTTGGGATGAGGGGTTGTAGAGACCCAGAGATTTCCAGGTATATCAAGAAGCCGGTGAACTTACCCGCTTGGATTCCAGAGCCTCCTGTTCAAGCCTACCAGCTAAGGAAAGAATTAGAGAAGGAAAGGGCTTATTTTCTAAGATGAGGGGGGGAAAAAAACCTTTAATGTGTTTATTTTCAAAGTAGTGAAGTAGAAATTAACCATCTATAACTTCCTTCATGTTGTCAAAGTCCCATCATCCCCAGCCAGCCTGGCCAATGGTCATGGAGTCACAGTCCACCATTAGAGAGTTACTAGTTTCCTACCCTTGCACTTAAAGGAAGACATTCTGCGGAGGGTC
Source organism: Thermophis baileyi (assembly GCA_003457575.1). NCBI lineage: Eukaryota > Metazoa > Chordata > Lepidosauria > Squamata > Dipsadidae > Thermophis > Thermophis baileyi. The sequence continues at coordinate 1,612,347 of QLTV01020729.1, forward strand.
AAGCATGTTCTCTGATTGCCATGTCATAGGCTCCAGAGCTAAAATACCAACAGAGGAAAAACAAATTCTGGGGTGAAGCCAGCACAAATTTAAGCCTGGATTGCATGAGCTAGCACAGGGACAGCACGGAATCTCCTCTCTTCAGATTCAGCCCACAGAGTTCCTATTTTACATCCAGACACAAACTTTCCTCCAATCTCTCTCCTCCAGCTGCAAAACCATCCCTCCTGCCTCTTTCTGTTCCAAGTCCTCGTTCCTACTCACCATGTTTATTGGGACTCTGAAGGAACTGAATTATGTCCTGTGGTTTAATCCCATAGTTGGCAAGTATTGCTGTAAGCCTCTGCACAAGTCTATCTGTGGATAGAAAGGAGGGGGTGGTGTTCTGTTTCTGTAAGCCTAATCATCATCAAGGCTTTCAGACCCAAGATAAATAAGCTAGATGATTCTTAGAGGGCCGCTGAAACGTAAGAAAAGTCTCACCTGGCTCGGTGGAGTGTGCTTGAGATTCTGCTCTGTTTTCAAGGTTGTTACGACTGTCCTGAAGAGGATAATCTATCTTGGGATCTTGCTTGGTCTCAGCCCTGTTTCTGGATTTACCTGTCTGTTCCTGAGTTAAGTAAAGTGCCCCCAGGTCTTGGAAAAGTTGACTTCCATCCAGCCCCTGCTGTTCCCTATAGAAAGGAGCAATGCTGGCGCTCATGAAGGCCTTGGAAGGACCAGCTTGGTCTAAGAAAATGGGAGACTTTGGGTTGTGACCACCAGAACTGCCCTGGGAGGTGCCATCCGGATAGCTGAACTGAAGCAAAAGTACATAGAAAGGCAATTTAGAAACAAATGAAGCCAGTTGTCCTAAATTGAGTCACAATTCTGATCACTCTATCTCATTGTTTCATTTGCAAGGGCTCTCCGGCAGAGGTGGGTTCCTCCCGGTTCGGACCGGTTCGCCTGAACCGGTAGCAACCCGCTAGTGACGTCACGGTGACGTCACGGAGCCAGTTCGGTCAGTGCCGGTCCGTGGGTGCCACCATCTTTTTTTTTATTATTTTTTGGGGGGGGAAAATTTTTTCCGGGTCCCTGCTCTCCGGGTTTCTGAGATGAAGCTTCCCCAAATTTTCTTGGAGGTAGCAAGAGCTATGTTGCCAAATTAAAAGTTTTCTTCACTGAATTTTTCAAGTCACCAATAAACCCTATTGGCATAACACTGCCACTCTATTCTCTCTCTAAAGTGCCCGCTCTGGCTTTCTACTAGAGGGTGGTGTACTGATTTAGCTTTGCAGGATATGTTAAGCAAAGCCATTGGAGAAACCCTCTGGTTTTGCTCCCCTCCCCTTTTTCAGTGTCACCACCCAGGAGGAAACCATCTGCCAATCACAACATTGTTATGATTGGTAAATGGATTTGACAGATAGCTAGACTTTAGCCATCTGTCAAAATCTGGTACCAAGACAGATGATCTATGAGGTGACAGAGGCTGCCTGTTAAAACAGGAGAGGCTTCCCTGGGCAGCCCCCACAGCTGCAGGGTGGCACAGGCTGACACACTTCTCCTGCCTTCCTTGTCAGCCCTAGTTAGATGCAAATAGGGAAAGGACCTGACACTGGTTTTTTCGGGTTTCAGACAGGAATCTTTCTGAGTTTTCCTTGAGAATCCTAGGAACTGAAGTTGATTTATTGGACCACCATAACTTAGTTACAGAGTGCCTTGCATTTATAGGCCCCATAATCAATTTTTTGTTATAAAGAGGGATCTTAGATAATATTTAGAGTATTATTTCATATAGAGTATATGAGTTAATAGTAAGAGCCATGGTGGTGCAGTGGTTAGAATGCAGTATTACAGACTACCTCTGCTCACATTGCCAGGAGTTCGATTCCCTCAATCCTGACCAGGTGAAGGTTGACCTAGCCTTCCATCCTTCTGAGGTCGGGAAAATGAGGACCTGGATTGTTGGGGGCAATATGCTGGCTCTGTAAACCGCTTAGAGAGTGCTGTAAAGCACTGTGAAGCAGTATATAAGTCTAAGTGCTACGTGCTATTGCTACAAAGAACCATGAGACGGTCCAATCAATAGCTTGACTCTTTGTTCCTGCATTCTTCTGGGAAAGAGCTATTATTTTAATTAATGGAACTGTTTTTAAAAAGAAAAAAGTGGATGGGGAACCTATGATCTTCTAAGATGTTGTACATTTCCAAATCTTATCAACCCCATCCAGCCTGATAATGTGATTATGGTGATTAGGGGAATGATAGCCCAATAACATCTGGAGGGCCACAGGTTTCCAACCAATGTGAAATAAGCAAGTCCTACAGCATCATTCCCTAACTCTGTGCTCTCCGTGTGCATTGAATCCAATTCATCCACAGCCAGTAAGCGGGCTGAGGCTATTCTCCTTGATGCTCAGTAGCTTTATTGAAATACACACACCTGGTAATGAGGGTAAGGAGACAGGAACGCATTCTTGTGACCTAGCTCAGGCTGAGAGGCCAAAAGCAGTTCCAGATACCTCTGCAGGAGTGCTGGGGGCAGAGGAGGCTGGTGAGCTCCCTGAGCGGAGGAAGGCTGAGATGACAAAGAAGGTCTCCTGGGAACTAGGTGAAGAGGTGGCAACCTGTAAAGGGGATATTCCAGGGTAAAATGTCTGTCCATCCACCTACCCATCCATTAACTGCCTTATATCTATATGTCACTCCATTTGGGAAGATTCTGAGCAATTTGTTGTGTTTAGACGTAAACTGGGGGACAAAATTTCCCTATTTCTAGTTCAACAATTTCTGCATGGTAACTTATGGTCATGCCCAAAGCCCTGCTCTGCCAGTGTATCTTTCATACGATCAGCGCCAAATTATAACAGGGCCCGTGGAGTCCTTCTGGCTAGAGGGCACAATTTCGTTCTGCTTTTTAAGTAGCCAACAAAACGTCTTTGATGCAAGTGTGGGAATATGAATTGCAAAAGCTGTGCTCCTCCCCTTACTGTAATACTGATTAGATTGTGGTCCAGGCACCAGCAGTGCGTACCGCAAACATCGGCTAAGACAAAAAGATTATTTTCTGGCAGGTGTGGAACTGGATCACAATAGGGAACAGAATGGAAACTTCCTCTTCTTTCAATCAAATCCTCATCTTGGCAATTTATAACAAAAGCGAAAAGAATGGCTTCCCAGGGGAGATCCATCTGCCTCTGAAATTGTCTGCCTTCTGGAAAAGTCTGAAGACAGAGCTCGATGCCACATACAAGCAGTCCTCAATTTATGACCGCAACTGAGCCCAAAATTTCCGTTGCTAAGCAAAAGAGTAAAGTGAATTTTGCTCCATTTTATGACCTTTCTTGCCACACTTGTTAAGTGAATCACCGCAATTGTTAGGTTAGTAAGATGTTTGTTAAGTCAATCTGGTTTCCTCGTTAACTTTGCTTGTCAGAAGGTTGCAAAAGATGATCACATGACCCTGGGACATGGCAACCATCATAAATACATGCTAGTGGCCAAGTGTCCGAATTTTGATCACATGACCATAGAGATGCTGCAATGGTCGTACGTGTGAAAAGTGGTCATAAACCACTTTTTTCAGTGCCATTGTAAGTTCAAATGGTCACTAAGCAAATGGCTGTAAGTCAAGGACTACTATATTTTGTTTAGGGTTTATCTGTCTCAGCTTCCATATTCATTGTATTTTTATACCTTGTCTGCCAAGAGACTCTGACTGAAGCAGCATATAAATTTGATAAATAAAGGAATAAATAAATAATAAATTAAAAAAAGGAAAAAATGTGCACTAAGGCGTGATATAGATAGATAGATAGATAGATAGATAGATAGATAGATAGATAGATAGATAGATAGATAGATAGATAGATAGATAGATAGATAGATAGATAGATGATAGACAGACAAACAGGATAGATAGATAATTGATTCACTTCTTGGATAAGTAAAACGAGCATGAAGAGGGATCTTCCATTTTATAACCCTTGTTCATTCTATATTGTGGTTTGGTATGTTGTTCCTTAGTTCCATTTTTTTAAAAATATTATATCCTCCCTCTCTCATGTCCAGTTGATATTTGATTCACATCTTGGTTGTCTTAACAGTACAATCCAGTATAATCCTACTTTCATTAAACAGTAAACTCTACTGACTTCAGTGGAACCTTCTCCCAATTAGGTATTCAGCAGCTTATCCTAAACTAGATGCCTTCAGATGTATAGACTTTCAACTCCCAGAATTCCCCAGCCAGCGCTGATGGCCATTGATGAGAATTCTAAGGTTTGAAGTCCAGGCATCTGAAGGGCAGATTGGTGAAGGAAGGATATGGAGATGCTTGGGTCTTGGCTTGATGATCAATACACTACAGCAGTTTTTCAAACTATCTTTGCATATCATTTACACATCATTACACATCATTCTGCTGAACAGGCAGGTGGTTGTACTAAAGAAGACAAGGGAGATGGTTTATTGTTGAGTGCAACCTAACACTAAACAGCAGATATTTGCTAAGAAACAGCAGCAGCTACATCCCAAACTATTCTTCCTACCTATCCTCAGCTGCAGAATTCCATGACGATGGAAGATAAAACCTAGGGATGTGTTCCATCTCCTGGGCAATCACATACTGTGTAAGGTCATCCTGCCATGATAAACCTGATATGGAAAATAGAAAGTTAAAATAAGTTAGTACATGGCCACAAAAACTGAATATTGACTTGAATGCTGAAAAGATACATGTCCTCTGATTCAGGAGCAGGCAGTCCAATAACCTTGAGATGTTTTGCCTTATACCTCCGATCTCTTGTGGTTCTCCATGCAGGCCAAGAGTTCAAAACATCTGAGAGAAACTAAATTATCTATCCCTACTCTAATCACCGAAGAAAGCTGAACTCTAGATATGGTAGATTCTAGCAGCTTGGAGTAAACATTTTAATCAATGGCAGACATTCATACGCAAGGTTTAAAATTAGAGAGATTTCCAAAAAAAATGGCAAAAGAGGCACAGTTTGAATATATCTCTGTAGAGAACTGCAGCTCATAAAAGTTAATGCTTTTAATAACATTTGTTAGTTTGAAAAGCTGCCACCAGATTCCTCCTGGACTTTGTATTATGAATCTGACACAGAGGAAAGAATGTTTCTGACTATAGTATTAAGGCTGGAAGGAGGCACTCAAAATCTTGCCTGATGCAGGGATAGCTCCCTTCCCTATCCTATCCTTAGCTCTTCTCCTCTAACTGCTGATATTCACCTTGTGCCATAAGATGCCGTAGAATATCTTGCAAACGCTGGAGCACTGGTGTAGTGACTTGAAAGTAGGGCTGGTCTCGCAATGAACTTTCTTGACACTGGCCAAATAAACCATCTGGAAAGAGAACAAATTCACAGGATAGTTGTCTACATGTACCAGAATGACAGGGTTGGAGTGGGGATAAGAAGAAAGGAAGCACCCAATAATACCAGGCATACTAGATACAATTTGCATGGTGGGCTGTATATGGACTTTCTCTGACGATCCACTAAAAACCAAAAAGGTTTGAACAAATTATATACTTCTTCAAGCTCTGGGAACTTGAGGCTGCAGACTTTTCTAGAAATAAGCCCTCTTGCACTCATAGGGACAAGCATTTAGGTCAATGTGCACAATAACGAATAATTAACAATGGGGGGTGGGTCTCAAATTGAATTGCCACTCAAACGAATGCTGGGATACGTAGCCTAGCAATGTGGGGATCGCACAGACTCCCCACCCCCAGTATCTGGTGAAACAGGAAAAGGAAAATCATTATGTTTTCAACAGCTAAGCAGGCACTCTTGAACTCTTCTTCATTTATTTACCCAGGAAGACTGATATTTCTATATAGCTGTAATATATAGATATGTAATATACATAAAATAATAATACTAATAGCAACAACTGCCTATATAGTCAAGACGTTACCTTAATAGCTCTTAGGTCCTTGATTAGGATTTGAACTGTTAAGTTTTTACTCAGTCCCTGACTGTGAATCGAATTGAAGATTAAATCTTAAATAATAATAATAATTAATATGCAACCCAAAGGACAGATTTAATGTCAAAGGCATGCATTGACACTGAAAGAAGTTGTCTCAATGAATGAGGGGGAAGTACAGGCCCTACTGTTGACTTCCCCTCTCCCTGCATAAAATGTGAATTCATAGGCTCAGGAAAGGCAGCTTGCATCTTTCCCCAGCAACAGGCAGGAGTTACTTTCCCTCCCGCTATTTTAACACTTTTGATTGTCTTCTAGCCACAAACCCCTTGTGCTATATTAATTTACCTTGCACACAGACTTCCTGCTGAGAGCATAGCCTCCTGTCAAATAAGCAGCCTGCGGGGGGGGGGGGGACGACAGAGAGATAGAAAGGAAAAGAAAGATAAGAGATTTTTCTCTAAAACATGGATAGTTCATTTAGAAATGAGGTTATCTCAGATAACTACCATATCTTCAGTAAAGGCTGAATTTGGTTAAGCAAATATCAATTCTAAGCATTAAAATTAACAGTAAAATGGTTGGGGGTTTTTTGCCTTGTTTTTGGCATCACTGGTAGCTTAGAAATTCAATGATGCAGTTTTCTGCAATATTGTGATAGAAATACACAAACAATGTAGAGTAATCCTAAAATCCCCCAATGTCTTCAAGAGTCCTCATACCAGTCTATTATTTAATTTTTAGAAATACCCACCGTAGCAGCTAATCTGCACATCCTTGTGGCAGCCATGGTCTCTGAGTATCCACGTTTTCAAAATGTCAAAGGAGCTATTGGCCCTCCCAAAATAGGAACCCAAGATATAAGTTCTAAATAAGTTGAACTTAATTTAAAATATTGTAAAAAAAAAAAGTGCAAGCAATTCTTAAACCCTGGAAAGTCCTGGCTTGCCAATAAATAGAACATAGCACCATCAACCTTGGACAATCCCTAGGGAGGCTGTGATTGTATGAAAGCTATCAAAAGTTTCCCTAGCCTTACTTGAACCAATAAAGATCCCAGAACATATATGAACCTAAACAGCATTCTTTTCAATTGTGGAAATGCCTCCAACTGTAAAAACCTCTGAGCATTTCTCCAATGAGAAGAGTGAGCTTCAAGCTGTTCTCTCCGTTTTACATTGAAGTACCTGAATCACATTCATTGAGGGATAGACAAAAAGATGCTTTGGCAAAATCTCAACAATCATTCAGAAAAAAGGATAGAAATTCACAGATTAATATCTACTGAAAACTAAGTACCAAATACCACAGAAACTGACAGATGAAGCAAGTAGAAGAAATGGACTTGCATTCTCATTTGATGGAAATATATTTTAATGGGAGAATAATGAGGCTAAATAAATAAATAAATGTCTACATATGCATACTTACATTTAATTTTTTTTATATCTGTTTGATTTCTTGTCCATACTGTACAAAGGCAATGATGTATCTATCAACCCACACAGGGTTGAAGCACATCTAATTAGTCATGTATATTATTAGTATAACAAACAACTGAGAAAAAAAAACCATTGCTCATATATATAAACTTCTTGAGATTTAAAATAGAAGAACAAGTTAAAGAGTAAATAGGTTAAGAATTTTGGTTATAATATACAGATGGATCAATGGGAAAGAATGTGGTTAAAAACACTGAATTTCACATTGTGTTAAAATTTAAGAGAAAATTTCTATGAAATGATGTTCCACTGGTATATGATACCAGAGAAATTATCTAAGTCTTAGATTCTAAGATGTATAAAGAATGTATAATTCTAATCACTGTTGAAAATATGGAAAGCATGAAGGGATATTTTATCATTCATGGCAGACTTGTGAAAGACTGAAAAAAAACCTGCAAATACATATGATGAGGATATTGGAGTAGAATTCACATCTTAATACAGAAGATTCTCAAAGTGAATTTAAATATAAAACCAGAAACTTTTCTTCTGGCTTTAATGGAAAAAGACTTGGAAATTTTTTTGGAACTTTGATGTTATGTATGTTGACTGCAGCAGGATTGACACACAAAAATAGGATACTTTGATTCCTACAATAGATGAATGGTTGCAAAAGTTAATGGAGTTAGCAGAGATGGCCAAATTGACTGCTTTGATCAATGAAAAAAAATACAATTACTTTTGTTTCTACTTGGAAACTGCTTCTGGGCTTTGTGCTTGAGGTGGGAAAAAATGAAACTTTGATTTTTGGTTTTACTGATTACTAGGTTATAAAAGTTATAGAAATGGCTAGTTTATAATATTATGTAAAAGTATAATGTTGAGGTTTGATGTTATCTTATTCTACTGCACCAACAGGAATCAGAAGTCAATGCCTTTTCTTTCTTTTTTCCCCTTGCCCCACACTTTTCCCTTCCCTTTTTCCTCCCCTATTTTCTTTTGTAATTTTTATTATATATTATAAACCAATAAATAAATAAGCAAATACATATGATGAGGCAAAGAATTTAAAAAAAGTAACTTACTGATGAAACCAGATTTTTTTTCTATTAGGACTTAAGGGTAGCCAATTATAAAAGGTGTATGAAAGATTGGTTTTATACATGGTAACTGCAGAGGGGCTACTGTATGTGCAAAGGGTGAAAATACAATAATATAATAATAACCCACTATGGAGGATTGGACTGTGAAGATGACAAAATAAACAGAAATGGCAAAAGTGTCCTGTTTGATCAGACATGAAACAATAAACACTTTCTTAAAATACTAGAAATCCTTTAGTGATTTTTTGCTGAAAGCAGACAAAAACGATTTGAAAAAATTGACTTGATTTCTGAATTTGGTGATTGAAAAGGGTTGAATAGAGGAAGAAGTGAACTATATGATATAATCTTGATGGGGGAGGTGTGACAATCAGTATGTCTATGTGGGAGGGAAAATCAGAAGTTGCTTCTTTAAAAAAAATTCATTTTCTTCTCTTATCTACTGCACTTTTTATTTTTTAATTTCATTTCTATTTTTTCAGTGTTTACCTTCTATTTTTTTTAAAAAAAATCTAATAAAAATAAACAGCAAATAATTGCTTATTATTAATTTAAGGAACGTATCATCAATCCAAATATTCTTTTGTTGTTGTTACTGAAAACAGCAACTTCCAATCCTTAAAAAATAATTCCTTATCCCAAGGGCGGGGAGAACTAATCTCGCAGAGAAAGGAATGTCGGCATGGAAGCATCTGAAGTAGTGTATTAAAAATGATAGAAACTTAGAAACTAAGTTCAGGTTTTGAGTTTTAAGTAATTTTAAAGGAATGAACTAGCACAGTATCTATCTATAGTTCCTAATAAGGCATTGAATTACAAGATGAGTCAACAAATACTTGGCAATCAGAAACCAAAAACAACTTTGCTTTCAAGCTAAAGGTGATGAATAAGTAAGAACTATTAAGGTTTGCCTTCCTGTTATTAAACCTGGAAAACAATATAAATCAATTTTAGTAAACAGATTTCTAAAAATTGCCTCAATCACATGAATAGAGATCAGACAGAATACAAGTTGGCTTGGTACTTGACAAATTACACAATAATCAAAATGCCAAAACGTCATTTTCCCTTCCCTAATAGCATATACATCTCATCCCATGTTGGTCAAAAGGAACTTGATCCTAACCTCCAGTGAACTGCATTGCCAGCGCAAGTAACCAGGATCAGCAGTTTAGTTCTGCATTTCAAGTTTATTACATGCTACCTAAACACAAGGATCTGATCTATTAACTGTTAAGGCAAATTGGCGCTTTATGGGACTAGAGCGAATCAAAACTGAGGATGCGTTTGACTCCGCCCTCAGGCTCAGGTCTAGTCATCTCCTATATAGTGTGGACTGTAACTCAATTATACTCCTAAATACTCCCAATTGGTTTGGATTTTACTTGAAAATGTTGTCCTGGCTCTCAAATGTGAAATTTAAATCATTTTTTTCCAAACTGGAATCTGTCCAGATGTGTCTGGATTTCAATTTTAGAGGGATATATAGCGGGGAGATATAATTTTGGAGAAGAATGTTTATGAATCCAGCAAATTACATATGGCAACTGGATCACTTTTAACCCATTAGGCATCTGAGGGAAGAAAAATTAGCCTCTCTGTACTTAGGTATCGGAGATTTCCAACTCAGAGGAGTCCAAAGCAATCAGCCAAATACAAATGTAACACTGGTTTCTTGTGAGTTAGCTGTCTCAAAGCAGCACCAAAGGGTTTTGATTTTTGGGGGGGAGGGGAGGGGAGATATAATTCATTTAAATCAGTGTTTCTCAAACTTGGCAACTTGTTGGGGAAAGAGCCAGTTTTCTAAGGGCAGCTTGTATGAGGCTGGACTAGGGGCCATATAAACCTCTGGAAAGATGCTGTTCTAGACGATGGGTGAACACTAACACAGCCCACTCATATCAGATGATTGTATGTGAAGTGCTAGTACCGCTTTATAATGCTTTGGTAAGACCACACTTGGAATACTAGAGGCTTTTAAGAAGAGTTTGTACAGCCATTTGCCTGAAATGTTATAGGGTAGCCTGCCTCAGCAGAGGGTTGGGTTAGAAGACTTCCAAAGTTTATTTCAACTCTGTTATTCTGTTATACAATTCCCAGTCTATCATAAAAGCAGCTTTCCATTGGGAGTATCATATAAGCTAGGGAAAAAGATGCATATATTGCATGACAGAGAGAGGGAGAGTTCTGCTTTTGTCTGCTAAAATATCCTTAAAATATATTGGATTAAAATTCCCAGAAGCTTCAACCAGTGTAGTCAATACCTAATTATTACTAAAGCTGAAGCCCAAAAGATTTGGGTGGCATTACCAATGATGATAAAGGATGGAGAGAGAAACAAACTCTCCTGGAAACTTTATGTCAAGAAGACTGATCTACCTGTTAATTACTTGGTTCATGAAGATGACATTAAACATGGATCCTGTATATTTATTACTGAGTTTTTCTTCTTAGGTCCAACCTTTGCAGTCTCAGGCAAGCTGCTTCCACAATAGAAGACTTCCACATTGCTGAATGCAGAATTAAGATGATTACCACACAGCTGTTAACATAGCCTCTGATCAAAAGGTGGTAAACTCTTTTTTCTCTTTCCTCTTCCCTGCACATAAGAATCCACAATAAATAACTGAATATTCATCCTAGTCCCTCCCTGCAAATGTCTTCTAATTTGTAGCTTCCCCTGTTTTTCCCCCTCCCCCTTTTAAAGAAAGTAATTGATTCTCATTTGAGCGATATGGACATTCTGGGTTGTCCTTAGTTGGTTCTTATTCCCTTTAGGGACAAGAGGAGGAGATTATAATTACTGGTTTCCTCTCTGCAATCAAAACATTTCTTTACCTTGTGGGATCCTTGCAGAATCACCGTTTGCAATCTCATAAATATAATACAAATAATTTGTAGAAATTGTTCAGGTTTATGTAAGAATAGCTAAAATGTTAGATTCCCTGCTTGCAGGAAACAGGAACAAATTAATTAAAAGCAATTAAGGGATATCACAGCAACAATCACTAAAACCAAACATGAATTATTTATTACCTTTGTTTCTTTTTAAGGGGAATGAGTAGAAGTTGGTGTTCTTAAGACAAATAAACATTTCCATAATAGAAAAAAACCCCACCTAAGAATGAAAATGCCTTGAATGCAACATTTTGGCACTGATGTTGTACTTCCTTTTAACACTGAGCAGGGGATAAGAACTTATTCTAAGCTTAATTAACCATACAGTTAAACAAAGCCAGTCACAAGATGACTGCCAGGAGCTAACCATAGTGCTGAAACGCACGGCAGCCAATCTCTAAAAATTGGAGACGGCAAAAGATGCTCAGTTACAAAGAAAGAGCAGATCCTCCATTCCCAATGATATAAGAATGAGTCGGAGGTTAGTAAACCTAAGGCAACACTGACATCTTAGCTGGGCCCTATCACTTTTCTTCAAAAGAAAGAAGAAAATGATAAGGAAGTGTCCACACGTCAAAATATCTCTACAAATTTTCTTGCAGAGAATGCATCAAGATGAGATGCATCAAGCCCAGAATCAAATACTTTTCAAAGGGATGGAGAAAACACCTGTTTGTGAAGGTAAAGCAGGGGTGAAATCCAGCAGGTTCTGACAGGTTCTGGAGAACCGGTAGCGGAAATTTTGAGTAGTTTGGAGAACCGGCAAATACCACCTCTGGCTGGCCCCAGAGTGGGGTGGGAATGGAGATTTTGCAATATCCTTCCCCCAGGAGTGGGGTGGGAATGAAAATTTTGCAGTATCCTTCCCCTGGAGTGGGGTGGGAATGGAGATTTTGCAGTATCCTTCCCCTGCCATGCCCACGAAGCCACACCATGCCCAAGCCACGCCCACAGAACCGGTAGTAAAAATAAATTGGATTTCACCACTGAGGTAAAGCCAGATGTAAGGGAGCATTGCAGTGTTGGCTGCTGTGTCCTTTTCCTAGGCTAACCTGGCAGTTTCCTACTTCTCTTTCCAAAAGAGCAACACACTGTTCTATCTATAAAATGTAATGCATGTGAATAGTGATCATGAGAGAAAAGTGGAAGAACACAGAGAAACACAGGGAAAATTCATTTACGAGTAGATGGATATTTCATAGAACAAATATTTGCCAAGTGTGATATGATGTCTTTTAAATATATCATAAAATGTAAATAATTCTATCCATCTCCTATTTACATAGACACATTATCTTCAGTTTATTGCACTTAGAAGGAGAAAGCATGCAATATAACTGACCTACACATTTATTATCTAAAATGTGGACTACTCCCATGGAAGTTTCTGTGTATGATACTGAGTCTGGGAGAGACTGCCACATATGCATCAGTCACCCATCAAAGATGTTCTCAAATACTAGTATTCCATAATAAAAAACTAACAGCTATAACCATTTAGCCTAGATTGGAAATTTACTGTAATTCTTGCCCACTTTTATTTACTCTTTTTGGTTCAAAGGACATAATTGCTCCAAAACGATTGCTCCAAAGATGTATTCCCTAGAAAGCTTTTTTCATATTTTACTCCTTATATTCCCATCACTGTTGAAAACCTTGTTAATTCTAAAGGTACCTGGATGGGTGTGTATGTATGTGTGTGTGTGTGTGTGTGTGTGTTCTGCTGCTGCTGTATCTCGCTGTTGCATGTAATCTTTTTCCTTTTAATTAGTTTCCTTTTTTATTAATATATTTATGCCTTTTAAATTTTGTAAGTTGCCTTCTTTTTACTAAAAAACAAAAATGCTTTAAAACATGAACATTCACAAGATGACAGATATGGTCAATGTACAAAATAGAATTCAATTCAACTGTAATACACCAAATAATGAACCCAAAAACAAATTAATCAAGGCTAACAACTAAAAGAGAAAATCGTTTCAACTATCAAAAAAGCAACTTCTTGGAAATGCCAGCAAAACCATGGGAACAATATGGATAGTCTTCTACTGAATGCATGGAGAAATATACTAAAACATATTTATAGCATCAGGGTAGAATTGTGTCATGTCTGCTCCTACTGTAGTTGTAGGAGAGGTTTTTTTCTTGCTTTATCCATCAAATTAAATAAAAAAAGATGAGGGACCATAACCATGGTCCAGGAACCAAAATAAAGTTTATAACTACAAACAAACATATTCAGATTCATGTATTCTCTTTCTCCAGAGGGCAGGAATAAAACCAGTAAGTGGAAACTTCAGAAGCATATTTCAGCTAAAGAACCAGAGTAACACTAAACAATACAGAACACTGGGACATCTCATCTTAAAAGTTGGTAAAGAATTCTGCCTTGTTGCAGGAATGTAATAATAGGTGAGTCTTCTTTCTCTCGGGATGTGGTAGTTGCAATAATTCTTGCACTGAATGGGATATTTAAGAGTGAAGGGACTACCACAGGGTTTTCCCACATGGATAGATCCTCCCTTTCTCAACTGATATGAATGGGGAAGGAGTCCAGACTGCTCCAAGCACCTTGCTCTTATATCTCAGATTTCAACATATCTATTTATTTCTGAGATTTAGAGACCTTAGTCCAAAATGATTCTAAACAGCTTCCACCAAATAATAAATAAAACAATTTAAAAATAGCAATAAAATAAAATAAAATAATACAAGTGAATCCAGACAAACCCAGTCCCTCTAAGAAGCATTACCTACAATGCTCCACAAATATCTGACCCCAAATTCAGAAAAAGATAGAGAAGCTTTTCCCTAAAGGCCTTTCATTATACATCAGGGGTGAGGAACTATGGCCCTTTTATCTTGTGGACTTCAACTCCCAGGCTGGCTCAGGAATTCTGGGAGTTGAAGTCCACAAGTCATAAAGGGGCCATAGTTCTCCACTTCTATTATACATCATTTATATCACTTGAACTCAGCTTTGCCAAGCTGAGTCTAGAGAAAGATCAAGCAATGGCCAGCAACAACTAAGAAACTCCCATTCCACACAACTTTTTCATAGTATTCCAAGTGCTGTTCACATTGCAAACATTAAGAGGGAACAATCCAAATATAGGACATATCTTGGCTAATAAAGGATAATCTCGGAAAAAAGCCAACAATGTACATTCATCTAAAATCCTGGACACATTTAGTTAATGTAATTATTTCCCCAATAAAATTTAAACATCCAATTTATCAGATGGTAAATAAAAAAGTTTTCCTATACTAAAAAAGCAGCCCGACAGTAACATGGATTCGTTAAGGATGACTTTGTAATGTGCTGTCCTCACTGTTGCTCCACCCCAGCTGTTGTGTTGCTATGCAATGCAGGCCTTTGCTGCCTGAATCCCCATCCAGAAATATAATTGTGAATTCATGTTATGTAATTATAACAATTTATTCATACTGATGTCTTCCAAGCAGGTTCTGACAATAGTTTCTTCCTCTCTCCATAGCATTTTTTTCTTTCAAGAAAACTTACCTTTTTCTTTTAAAGCTTCTGCTGTTTTTAAGTCTTTGACCCACCTTTTGTGTATTATTTTAGATTATCGATGGATGTTTTGAAGAAAGGTATAAAGATCACCATCTCCATTGTGAATTCAAGACTAATGCAGGCATAGCTTCTGGTGATTGCTACTTTCTTCTTCTTTTTTTAAATAAGAAGCAGTTTTAAATACAATTATAAATTTACCTCTTTCTCTAAAGTTACATACTGTATTGAAAAACTGTTGGTGGTATGCTCATGCACACATTCACAGACACATGAAAACATACTTAGGGGGCTAAATATGCTCTAAAATAATCTAATCTTGATTTCCTAAATATACCCTCTTTCACTTCATCACATAACTTCAGGGTATGAATATGGAAAAGATTATATATATCTATATCTATATCTATATCTATATCTATATCTATCTATCTATCTATCATCTATCTATCTATCTATCTATCATCTATCAATCTATTATATTATCAATCTATCAATCTATCTATCTATCATCTATCATCTACCTATCCATCCATCTTCTCTAACCTACTTACCTACCTACCTACCTAC
>QLTV01020729.1:1627923-1693709 GCA_003457575.1 Thermophis baileyi
GACGAATGAGACTTCGTCGAAAAGTGGCAATGACATCTCCAACTTCACGCGGGAGAAAACCCGAATAACCACAGACCTACATACAAATACCCGCGAAAACCTCAAAAAACAAATATATATATATATATATATATATATAAAAGGACTACTTCTTTTAGCCTAGCTTTTTCAGTTACTTTAGTAAGACATTTTGTGAAAGCTTGGCTTACAAGGCAGGGGAGAAACAATTAAAAGGAAAGAATAAACCATGGCCCCAGAGGTGCTGTCTTAGACTGGGAATGTAAGCTATTCCCATTTCTATTAAAAGCTATCTCAAAGGGAAACTGAAAACTATAGGCAATGTGATTTTATTCAGGGTTTTTTTTCTAAGCATTTCTATCATTTCTTATCAAGAGAAATCAGAATAGCTATGAGTCATACATTCAACTGTGTCAGCGGTTTGATATTCCTGTCATTCCAATGTTTCAAAACCACATAGCCCATATTAGCTGTCAAGACTGGAGAAAAATCTAAGGAATAATTGAATCTATCAGGATGAAACCAGAATCTCATCAGATTCCACATGTACAAAAGCAGCCCACCCTGGTTGTGAAGGCCAATTTACTGCTCCTCTAGGAAGCTGTGGCTCATGGAATCAGGTACTTTAGGTATACAGCCCCAAGCACATAAATATAACTTGGGACTTTTAACCCTGTGAATTTATTATTCCATAAAAATACCGAAGAAGGTAAACTAGAGAATGCCAGAGAATAAAAATAGTAGATCTTTTATCTTCAGCCACCTCCATATGGAATATCACTGCGATCTACTCTGAGTCAGAGCGGGCTAACATAACATACGTTGTACCTCCTCTGACGTCTTTATCAGTATGACTCAGAGGTCTCCAGAGAAGTACCGGTAGTATTCTGCAACCAACCATAGCAGCATCTGTGGCCATGTCAACTCACCTATGAGCCGAATTCTAGCAACACATTCAGCAAACCAGGCAATCAGGATGTACCTGACAAAGGATCAGATATAGCAATGGCCACCACTTGCAATTTAATCCAAAGTACCAGAAGACAGTGGGCAATTGGGGACAAATGTCAAATGTTAAAATGATAGATGGATGCCATGACAGTCTTTAAAAATCCAGGAAGATTAATTTGGTCAGCCTGAACCAGAACCTAGCTGTTGTTGTTGTTGTTGTTTTCCAATATTATTTTGTTTTACAGGGCTATCAAATTGACTAGTAGCTCAAATTATAAAGAGGGTTAACATTAATTGACAAAGCAGTAACAAAACAAAACTACCACCCGGCCGGGAGACAGAAAAACTTAAATCACATTCACTCCAGCAGGTTCACAAATTGTTCTTGCCCAGTGCGTGCTGGAAAAGCCAGGTTTTTGAAAGGGCAGCAGGGCTGGAGCCATATGGTCTTGACAGTGGGGGATGCTGTTCCAAAAATCAGGCATGGTGATAGAGGAGACGTACCTCCTGGGTTCTGTAAAATGACCCACTTATTGATGGGAGCTGGAGCATGCCAACCCTATCAGATCTTATAGGATGGACAGAGACAATGTAGATCTGCAGTCCCACAAATACCAAATCCCTCTGCCAAAAAAGGCTGCATAGTTGATCCAGAGGTGGGTTCCTCCCGGTTCGGACCGGTTCTATAGAACCAGTAGTAACTTGGCGGCCTGGGTTGCTAGAACCGGCAGCGACCTAGGCCTGCCACGCCCCCAAACTGGTTCTTTCAGCAGCGCCATAGGCGGTGCCATCTTGTTTTTTGCTTCTGCGCATGTGCGAAGCGCGCCCGCCCATGCGGCGTATCACTGAGCAAACCGGCAGCGAAGAAAAGCAGAACCCACCCCTGAGTTGACCATTAGCACCCTGAAATGTTCTTGGAAGCCATCTGACAACCAGTGGAGGACATGAGCATCAAGGCATGTCCATAACTGCGCTGCCATATTCTGCACCACCCACAGCTTTCAAGTGGTGTTGAAATGTACTCCCAGACAGAGTGCATTACAGTAATCCAAATGAGAGATGATTAAGGCCCGAGTGATGAGATGGGTTTCCAAATTCAGGAGTGGGTGCAATTGGTGCACAAAATTGATTTATGCAAAAGCCCTCCTTGCTGTGGGTGACAACTAGTATTTGAGTGGGAGCAAGAGTCTAGCTCTCTATCTCTGTCTCACACACACAAACACACACACACACACTCCTGAGCTGCATGCCAGTTCTCTCTGACCAAGTGTAGGAGAGTCTCTAATGTTGGGTGGTCCCACATGCTTCATTTAAGGAAGGAAATCTCTCTCCAGAGTTGGTAAAATAACAGGAGTTATATCACAATAGAGCTTTGTTCCAATTAACCCCCATTATTTTCATCTGCCAATTGATCAGGCGGTTTTCAGTCATGAAATTAAGGCGAAAAGACAATGGTGTTCTAGTATTATAAAGCAAGTATAAATATTGCACTTCTATCAAAACAGGCTCCAAGTTTCATGTAGCATCAGTCCTGTATTTTTCATCTTTCCCCAAATTTCCTGTTTATTCACTAATTTCAATCGTACCATAATTTTTCTCTTGGGATTCCAAGTGCCTGAAGCAAAACTGCAAAATTCAAACAAATGGGAACTGGTATATACTATTTTTGGTATCCCCAAATTCCCGCAGGGAATAATCATGATCATGTTAAAAACATACAAAAGCTTTCCACCAATCAAGACTGTGCTTTGTGGGTCATGTTCATACTTTTAAAAATGAAGCTGTGTATTGCCATTTCTTTAAAAAATTAACATCTTGAATTAATTTGATCAGCCTGACTAGGCAGTTGGCCCATATTAGAAGGAAGGAAAGAAGGAAGGAAGGAAGGAAGGAAGGAAGGAAGGAAGGAAGGAGCTATTAGAAAAAGGTTTCCTAAAAAAACTGATCACTAAAATGAATGATGGAAAGAAGTCCAAATTTCTCAAGTCATAAAAGTAAACATGGAATAACTGGACCCAGCTCATTTGGGAAGAACATCCTCTTCATTTTTGCTTACCCAAATCAATGTAGGGTCTTATAACAGATCTTGGGTTTCCTCTCTCCAAATTCTGGTATCTACTGGCACAGGGAGAACTCAGGGCTAGAGGGAAAAAGCCCCATCTATACAAAGCTGAGAATTGGTAGTGCAAGAACTCCTGTTTATTGTATCCTCCATTTCTCTTAGACTGCTTGGAGTCTTTTAAATCACTAATGAAAATATTTATACGCAGCAAGGTTTCAAGGCTCCAAAAGCCATGGATTGCTGATTAGGGGACTCCATCTTGAGCCCTATTCTTCCGTGATTGTAAGACAGAGTAGCAAAAGGTGTTTAGGAACCTTTCGCCGGATCTCCTCTATTTAAGGCATTTTGCTAAAACCTTATGTGCTTAAAAAGTAGGAAGAATCTCCTGTTTTAAATCTAAACTTTTTGCCAGAGACACAATCCACTGAAATGGAATGGAAATCAAAGCAAGGCAAGGCATCAATGTAACAACATAATATTATAGTCAACCTGCTGTTGATATGTATATTAATGCTCATATTCCTTAGTGGCAATAACATGTAAACACAATAGCATGTGTGTGAATATGTATGTGTGGCATTTACATAATTGCAGCCAATGGACTGGGAAAAAAATGTGGCTTGCAGTCAAAATGTTAAAGGCCGTGATAGTATTTAGCAATGTTTCATTAAAGCACCAAGGAAAAACACTTGTTCAAGAATTAGTCGTCATAGAAAAGAGGGAAAGCAAGTTTTCCATTTCTGGAATCTCAAATGGTTTTTTAATAATGACCCGTATTATTCCATCTCATTAACTGTGGCTGCTGTAGCTCATACTATACCACAATATCATTAGAGCTGTTTAAAAATGACTTCTTGTTCCTCTTCTCCACCTGAATCTCATCACCAGTGAATGTAATCTGATGAAATACTAACCTACTACTCAGGTCTGGGTTACTCGATTAAGCATGCTGAGGTTCAGGGTCTCTCTTACATGGGTACCAAGTGTGATACTCTATAGATTATTCTGTTTATCTAGTAGTTATACAGAAACCACAGTAATTAACTACTTAACAAGCTACTTGCAATTATTATTTTTTGCCTAAATCATTCTGTGTAGAATGCAGTTGTCAGATGTAACTGGCTTGGTTAAAGAATAATAATGCCACAAAAAATTAACATCAAGATTTTGTCAATGAGCCATTCCAAAAATTTTACTCAGTAAGAGACTTGGCCTAAGGACAGTAAAAGGATGTTTACTCTCTTTGGGAAAGTATTAAATAATATTTAGGAAAGTAAAAATTTTCTCAGCTATCTTAAGCTAGAATAATATGTTGACCATAAATCTTTCAACAGGAATAAAAGGTATGACTCTGCCACATGTATGCTGTTCTTTCATTTACAACATCTTCCTTTTTTTTTTTTTTTGGCTCAGTAAAGGTATGCAGAATAAGACTGTGATCAACCATGAAGGTTCATCAGTATTACTTTTTTCATTATCAGTATTATTACTGTACTCATCGGGCAAGAACATCAACCAATCTGCCAAAAGCAAAGAAATAATAATGCCCACTTCTTATTCCTGTCATCATTCTCCAATCCAGGTGTTGCCTGCTTGATCAACATCAAAAAGAAGATCATTATTTCTGCAAGAGAGAGTTTGGATGGAAGCATAGGTCAGTTTCTCTGCAGAAAATATAGCCATACACAATCACCCACCCTGCTGTGTTATATCCAAGCTGATCGTTAAACTTCTGTATTTATGGAAGAGAAGAGACCAAATGGGACACAAATCTTCCCACGAGATCTAGTCAATATTTATATTAATAAAGAATTTCAGCTCTTGTATATTTTACTTTTAGAAGCCTGCTCCTTTTGTTTCTCATAGGCCAGCAAACACTTCTGTAAGACTCCATTGGAATCTGTTTCATAAGATGCTGTGGAAAGAAAAGTATTTGCTTTTCAACATTTTTCTCCATCAATACACCATTTCCAATATAGTGTTCTTAAAAAAGGAATGTACTTAGCATTGAAGGAGGACTTTAGGATTACGTATATGTGATTTAGTACATCCTTCCTGAATGTGATGTGGTACCTTGGGCCCATCTGCTAACATTTTCTTCCTTGGTAGACAAAACCTCGCCCTCTTGCTAATTCTAAAACTGGATTCATAATCAAAAAGGTTTTTGAAATGATGTTTTCTCTGTAGTCTGTACCAGTTTTATAGTGTATAATGGTTCATCCATGCCTCTTCAATCACAGTCACTGTAGTTCCAAGGAAAGGGTAGGGCAACTTGGTCTTTTCAAATATTTTGGACTACAGCTTCCACAATCCTCACCATTGTCTACCCTGGCTGGAGCTCATCACAGCTGGTATTACAAAATCCCTGGAGTGACCCAAACTGAACAATCCTAAGCCAAAGAGCATGGCTCTGCCTACAACAACCTCATGCCAAGGTTCTACAGGGTATCTACAAGGTAGCAAAGATGAACAATCAGACATGGTAAAGTACCAATGTCAAAATCCTTCAGTGTTTCATAGGCACTCTGGCATAAGTGAGGAAGGGAAGAGATGCAGAACTAATTCCAAACAGGAATTCCCTCTCAACAACAATTGAGCGATCTCCAGCAGCAACAGCCAGAGAGAAAGGGAGAGAGGAGGAAGCCGGGACAGCTGATATTTGCAACAGGCAGCTGGGCCAGGATGGAAAAGTGGAGGGGGATGAAGAGACCATCGAGAATGACGTCAGTGAATTGACTGAGCAGGAAAACACGGCGTATGGGGGGGGGGGCTCGAAGGGATCCGCTCTGTAAATGAATACAGAAAGCTGTATGTGGAGGGGCCGTGGGAGACACGCAGCTAGCCAAACCTGACAACGCCGTGACGCGAAAATGACAAGCAGTCACGCAAAATGGTGACAATATTCCTTTTGGAGGGAGGGAGCCCGAATCCGCACTTGGGAAAACTCGCCCCAAAAGCGGAGGGGAGGGGGAAATATACTTGCCTATGCAACAGCAAAAAAAAAAAAAAACAGGAGCGGGGAGGGGAGATGCAAGAAAGGAAAAGGGGGGGTGAGGAAGGAAGCTGCGCGGTGCTAACTCGCCTAGCAGGGGGGGAAAAAACCCACCCCAATATTCTCAGGGGCAAAACAAGATGGAAAAGGGGTGGGGAGATAGCGTGGGATTCAGCCCACCGGGAGCGGAGAAGTGGTTCGGTTCCGTTTTCAAGGAGCTGGTGCCGGATCTTCTGACGGATGCTTTTTTTTTTTATATAGAAGGAAGGTGCCCGTTTGCCGCCGCTTCTCGGAAAAGCAGCAGCCTGCAGAAAAGGGGAGAGGTGGAAGCCTTCCCCGCCCTTCTGCCCAGTGAACCCCCTTTTCCCCAAATAGTTTATTCTGGGGACGCAAATAGAGGAGGGGGAGGGGGAAAATCACCTCTGTCCGGCGTGGAATAGAGAAGGGCGTGCAACTCCATCCAACCATATGGAAGCAAAGGCGCTATGGCTGGTCGCTAGAAAGGGCAAAAAGCGGAGACGCTGACCAGGCGCCTGTAGAGAGCCCGGGGGGGGGGGCACGATTCGCCCTACCCATTCCAGCTCCGAGCATCCCAACCAAGTCTACCCGGTCCCCTTTTGGCATCTTCCCTCTCCCTCCCGGCAGCCCTTTTTCAAATCGTATCCTCGTCCTCAGTTCTCACCGTGCAGCACTTGCAACGGGCGATCTCCAGCAGCGCCGGCCGCCAAGAACGGAGGCGGCGGCAGCAACAGCAGCAGCAGCAGCGAAAGGCAGAAACCGTCCAGTGCCCGAAGCAGACTCCGCCACCGCCCCATACCGGTCGCTGCCCCAGCTCACAGCCCGGGCAGCCGCCACTTCCACGGCCGCTGCACCATCCCTACTCAGCGCCCCCTCCAGACCAACACTGGCACGGCACCGCCCCGCAAACCAACCAATCTCGAGACCCATGCAAAATGGATTCCCGGCCCCATCAGCCTATCACAGCCCAGGAAAAGGACTCGCCTGAATTCGAAACGCTGGGCTTAACTATCCCTGGCCACGCCCGACTTTTAGGGTTACGCCTCCGAATTAAAAATAAATAAATAAAAAATGAAGCCTCACCTCTCCCACCTGCTATTATACCTGGTGCGTTCCCAAGTCCTGGCAATGCCTCCTCCAATCAATTGCATTAATATTCTAAGTTGACGCCCTTCTGGTTAATCATGTTTCAGCCCTGGATCAATCACAATGCAGGGAAGACGGTAAATTATACCTCCTGCAGGCAGGCATTAAGCACAACCTAGGTTTTGCTCATTTGAAGCTTCAATATATACCTGTTACAAACCTGAAGCTCTTCTAAGCTGATGCAGCCCTGAAGGTCGACAAATATCTACCATTTCTCACATGGCACACAGCTAGAGGGGTGAAAGTCTTGGTCTTGGGCCCTAAAACTGGCAACCCCAGAGCAGCATTATCTCATTTCTTTTCCTCAAATCTTGTAAATAAGTCCTGATACATCCATAAAGCAAAACCAAACTGTAAGCTATAGCATCATTTCTTGGAGAGGACATCTCGGTGGTAACTACATCACATCTGGAAACGTCGTGTTATGGCACCCATTCTCATCCCGTCTCAATGAATGCTAATGATTCACTACAATAGCAAAGCAGAAAGCCAGCAACACTCAACTATTGCTTCACGGTTCCTCATTTGCAGTGCAATTACCTTTAAAAAAAAACACCAAAATCATAAGGGGGTGACTTTCATGATGACACTTCTAAGATAGTGGTGTGACTGTAGTACAGCTGGCTTTCTCCAGCCCCAAAGGGGATAGTTTTAAAGTTTGGTATAAGGGACACAGAAAAAAGGATGTACCCTATAAGAAACAGTAAGGAAGTGCACTTGTGGTACTAGTATTGCACTTTTTTTTTATAGTTCAAATGAAAGAGCAAGACTCAAGTGTAGTCACCTTATTAATTTAACCGGAGAAGCCGACACAATAGCCTAGCCAGTCTCGTCTCGAGCATCATTCAGATTCTGCTTCCAGCAGCATCTATAATAGTAAATGCATTAGGTTTATGGTGCCACGGATTAACCCATCTAAACATTCTTCAAGATCCTGAAATGCAAGGATGGATATTTTTTAGCATTTTGCCCTATGTGTAACCCTTGATGGGAATCCTTTTATGAATCTGCTTCCTTTTTAAACTGCTTCTGTATCCATTCAATACAGTGGGGTTTATCTCACCAGTTAATTTAGTGATTGAGAGGAACTGGAGGGACGTTTTCTTATCTTTACATGATCTGCCTTCTATGAGACTGGAACAAAGCTATTGTCAGTTCTCCGTCTGTTTTGCCAGGCATTCAAATTAGGTTGGATGATAACCCAATTGCAGACCTGTCTCTAAAAAGCACCCAACTTCTCATTTAAACACACTTAAGAAAATGATAGCAAACAAAATGTGACATTGCCCAAGAATGCCTTTTGGCTCCCTGCCAACTGAAATTTCAACCATTGCAGAAATGTTTCCCATCTATTCAATCCTGAAGTAAGAAGATAAAATTCAAAGTCAATCTTAGGAAACTCATTCTAACTCTAGATCTAACAGTGGAATCAATTGCGAAGGACAATCGATCATTGGGACTAGACTGCCACCATGACTCCTTTCATCTCTGTGATTCTAAGAATTTGATAGGCAACTATCAAAACAGGGTTCCTTACAATCAATTTGATTTCGCTTTGAAAGGCAACAGAAAAGCAGCTGTAAAAAAAATCTCATATATCCCGAAGAATTAATATGTAGTACTGTGTGTGTTTGGGAGTAACTCACTTATCGTTTATCCTTGTGGCTGTGAGGTCTAATGGTCCTAATCTGAAATGATGTATAATTACTATTAACAGATGCCTAGAGCTGCCCAAAACAATGAGATGGACAGTATATAATTTAATAATAAAAAAAGTGTGTGAAAGTAGAGAAACTCATCCAAGTAAAAATGTACAGTAGTGCCTACAATATTGTCTCAATGTCTCTAATACTCTTGATGGTGGAAAAATAAAATAAAAAAACCCAGAAAGGTCATAGCAATTTTCCTTCAATCTTGTATGCCACTAAGTATCTTCTAGAGGTCATTTTGTTCACAAAGACCAATTATAAACTGATTGTGGTACCACTAAATTGTCAGCAAAACCTGTAACTTTGCTGCCTAGAGAACGAAGGAGTTGGATCAACACACCTCGAGGGTATCAGGTTAGGGAACGCTCATCTGTGATGGCTGATGAATAGAATGGGGCGATAGTGGGAGGAAATGTTCTGCCAGCATCTTTGCAGCACTACTTCTGCTAGGTTTGTGACTCTGGATTGCTCTTTTCCCCACACAGCTATATTTTAAAATCTATATGCAAAGAGGTACAACATGCAATGGCCCCACTGTCCCATTATGATCTGATTGCATACTTAAAACGGTCCTCTAAGAACATAATCTATGCAGAGCAGTTCTGCATACGTGACCTTTGTATGTTACTCGATGAGCCAGCATCGCCTGGCTAACTTCACACAGCCTGTGCAAGCAGGGGGTGTGGGAGTGGAAGGAGAAACGGAGGTCTGCATCATTTGGCATTTACCAACACGAGAATGTCATCTGTAATTTTACTTCCCACTTGAAATATTAAGATTATTCCAGGGGTCAGTATTTAAATTTCACTGTCTTACTGTTGACAGAAAAAAAAAGGGGTTCAAAGGTTATTTTATGCCTCTCGGGCTCAGCCATAGTAATATAAATATGCCTAAGAGGTAATTTCTGTTCTGAGGCGAGACAGAAAAACAAATCAAAACTCAGCAAGCCTCTGAACTGCACAGAGGTCACTGGATTAAAGCTGCTTTAATTATTATCCAGCCTAAGGAAAAGGGAGAGCCTCTTTCAGCATTCAGGCTGCCCAATCAGCTGCTCAGAAGTGCCTGATCCAAGGTGGGAAACAAATTGAAGAAGCCCTGGGAAGGAGAAAAGAGAGAAGTCAGGGTCAGAGGGGATGCAGAGAAAGGCTCTCAAAGGGGAAAAAAAGCAGGCAGCTGTCAATACACACAATGGCGTCACCATGGCAGCCAGAGAATCGTGAGGCACAGTGTTACCATGGAAACCCATCACTGATTCAAGGCCACCATTGTAGCCATGGCAACATGAAGACAAGATTACAAAGAAGAATTAGAGAGTTGCCAGAACCAAAGCCCAAACCTCAACCCAGGGAACTGGGAGTGGAGGAAGGCAGAGATTAGGACCTGTTCCTATCTCCCCCCCCCAAAAAAACCCCATTTGTTTCTTTCCTTCCACTCCTTCAGATCTGCTACTCCTGATTGGAGGGGTGCTTATCCGCAAAAGGGCTTTGCTACCCACCTAGGTATATTTGCTTAGCTCAACTAATCTTCACTGGGAGGTGCTGGGCAGAAGGAAAAAGAGGCAGGCTATGACTTTGCATGCCATCTTCAGCCCCATTCCCAGGGAAGAAGCACCCAAGCTTTCGCCTACCTTGAAGAGAGTGATGGTCTGAAGAACCCCTGAGGTGCAGCACATCTCACGAATGGAGTGCATAGCTAATTGTGGGCAACCCATATCAAGAACACGCAAACCAAGGCGGGAAGCCAGGATGGGTCCAATGGTTGTGCCACAAGGAGAATCATTTCGAACCATAAATTCCTGCAACCGACATGAGGGGGGGGGGAAAGGAGCAGACTGCTGACAATCTCTTTGATAGCAATGAAGGAGGGGGGGGGAGGGGGCAGGACATAGAACTGAATCTTTCGAATGGATATCGCTGGGGTTCTCAGATCCTTGGCACTGGCCAGTCCAATCCAACAATCAAGCTGAAGTTTCTAACGTGGACTGAACCACCAAATGAAAATGGAGAAGGGAACATCTTCAGAGGGAGAAGCCCTTCATTTAGCATTTAACTATAAAGCCCCAGTATCCCTGGTCTTATTTCCCCCGTTCCTAGCAGGGAGGATGATTTGCCCCCAGTGGAGTGCTACCCAGTGATGTACTGCAGTGCCAGTTCCTAATGGTGGAAGCACCATGCAGCATTGGTAGCATGTGGTCTATCTTCTTTAAGCTTGGAAATTAAGTAGAGTCGGGTCTGCTTAGTACTTGGACAGAAAACACCGGGGTGTACCAGAGATCCGTGGAGTCTGCCCGTGTAGTGTTTCCAATGTAAGTGCATGGATAAAGGGAATCTTTACTTTTCAAAACGCTTACTTGTAGAGGAACGTTGACCCGAGTGGCAATCTCACGAATCAATGCCTCCGTGACAGCAGTGGAGGCATAGCGTTGGTTGCTGTTTATTTTCAGAGCAGGTCCCTGCATAGAAAACCACCAGACTGAAGAGAAGGTTCTCCACTCTGAAAATTTGTTATTTGTTAATTCTGCCTGGAATTTCTTGAGATGTGCAATTGTTCCACCCTAACAGGAAGGGCTCAACTTGTGCTTCCCACCAGACTCCGAACTCTTAAAATGATACATCTCTTCCACATAAATAATTCACTGACGTAAGATACAAAATCTATAAAAAGAGTTTTTTTTCTTCCTATCTGTGCGCTTCTCTCCAACTCTTCCCCCATCTCGTCATCTGGGCGAAGCACAACTGTTTTGTCCTGTTTGCGCTCAACAAGAAGGAAGATATATCTTCCAATAATCAAAATAATTACCTTTAGCATACTTTCCCATATCTAGGCCACCAAAACAACAGCATAATCTCCAGAAAGTGCTTTTCCACTAGTCATCTGCCATATGGAGTTTGATCTCCTGAGCCCTCCCCAATCCTGAATCTATTCAAAACTGTTATCATTGTTTTGGGCACTCCCACAGCTGGCTCTCAAAGAAGAAAAAGAAATCTCCATTTCAAGAACGGGTTTTGCATTTGACATCTGCCCCTCAGAGAGTTGTTCCTGTGGTGCTTGCCGAGACGCCTAGCTTTCAAAAACCACGCTGTGGCCAACCAGTCCATGGTTACCTACCTTGTGAAACTGTGGCCGATGGTTCTTATCGTGCTTGTCCCTGCAAAAAGAACAGCCTTCAATAAGCATGCTTCCCCCTTGTGCCTGAATTTCAAAGATCAGAGGACCGAAGGAAAGAGGTGCTGTCGTTGTAATGCATTCAAAGCCATTTTTAATAGATGAGACAGAGTAGCCCTTTTGACAGAGCCAGTGACGAAGCCTCTGTGCAGAGATCTCTCATTAGAACAGAACGTCTGGCCTGGAGAGAGAAGTGCTTCAAATGATTAGAATAAAATTACTTTATTCTGTAGCACATCAGCAAGAGGATGAAGGAGGCCATTTCAGCACCAGTTCTGAAACATGTTTCAAGCTTGAAAGCACACGGCATGTAGGGCTGCATAGGCCCACTTGCATATTCATCTGATTTTCGTCATACAGGCAGTTCTCATTTAATGACTGGTTGCTTAGCAACAGTTTGAAGTTAACGGCAGAGCCTCCAAAACCACTTATCACCTGGTTTGCTTTACAACTGCCGCATTTGCTTTACAAGTGCTGCACCTGTTTAACGACAGCTACAAAAAAAAGGTCATAAAAATTGGTCACTTTTGCGCCTTCACTTATGAGTGGCATGATGGAAATTCTGGGTTCCATTATTGTCATAAGGGAAGGGCTACTTTTGTGCAACTTCAAGGCTTCGGAAGAAAGGTGCTTTGCCCATGACTCTGCCCCAAATCCTGGCTCAGTCCTTTACAAAATAAGTAAATAGATCTGTTCTAAAGAGTTAGCAACTTTCAGAGGGACCCAAAATCCAGGAACAAAATTAACAATTTCTACACATCCAATTCGGTCCAACAGGCTGGATATGCTGTGGGTTCCGTCAGCCAAGGAAGGTCAGCTGGTGAGGACTAAATGTGCCTTCTCTGCCGTAGCCTCTACCCTCTGGAACATTCTCCCCTCAGAGCTGAGGATGACCCCCCCAACTCTGTTGGCCTTTCATAAGGACTTGAAGACCTGGCTTTGTGCCTGGGCCCTCGAGCATGTTAAGGGCCCCGTTTCCTGGATATATTGACATTTATGATGACTTTTTTTTTCTCAGCCATTTCTTGCCATATATATTTATTTTTGTATGATATTGGTACTGTTTTTGTTTTATGATTGTTTGCTGCCCAGAGTCACTTGTTTAAGATATGGGTGTCTATAGACATTAAACACACACATATCTATAGTGGGGAATCATCTATAATTTGGAGAGGAACGTCAGTCATCTAACCTCTGTGATTTACAAGTACAGGTATTCCTCAACTTACGACCACAATTCAGCCCAAAATTTATGTTGCTTAGTGAGACATTTGTTAAGTGAGTTTTGCCCCATTTGTTAAGCGAATCACTGCAGTTCTTAAATTAGTAACTCGGTTGTTAAGTAAATCTGACTTCCCCATTGACTGTCAGAAGGTTGCAAAAGGTAATCACATGACCCTGGGACACTGCAACCATTATAAATGTGAGTCAGTTGTCAACCAGACAACTGTAATTCACATGACCATGGGAATGGTGCAACGATCATAAGTGTGAAAAATGGTCATAAGTCACTTTTTTCAGTGTTGTTGTAACTTTGAACGGTCACTAAGCGAATTGTTGTAAGTTGAGGACTAACTGTAACCCCAAAGTAATAGGGAGATTTCTAATATCCCTTCGGCTTTCCAGATATGGGAAAAGTACAACAAAAGCAGCTTACAAGAGAGTCTGAGGGTTTTATGATGCAAATAGCTTTCCCTGTTAAGATTCATACAATCCGAAGGATGGAATTGGGGGTAACACAAGTTCATTGAAAGCAGTTGCCTCCTTGTGATGAAATATATATGTAAGAATGTCCAATACTGAATGACATGCTTGCCCAGCCCTGGTACACTGTCCCACGCTGTCCATTGACAACATACTCACGCATAATTGGGGTGCACCGCATGAGCCATATCTGCACTGATCATGCACGATTTGGGCACTGCTTCCTCAAAGGCTGTAATGTTCTGGGGCGAAGCTGAGATGCGACGAAGGATGAGCTCCGTGAGGAGCGATGCAGCCCCTTGAGCACTTTCTGAACCAACCTGCCGGAAAGATGTCATTCAAAAGGCGAACTATCAAGAAGCGTTTTGATGGTACTGGAATTTTAACCGCCATCCCAATTTGGAGATAAGTTTCAGTTATCCCCTCTTACCACTTCCATTTCCACTTCTTATCTATAGTTTATTTTGTCCACAATCCCCCTACCGAGCAATTGATAAATTACTGTGGGCAACATGGCACTCTTTGGCATGCTTTTCTGATGTCCTTTTAAATCTTCTTTTGGGGGGGGGGGGGGGACTTCAGAGTTTTTTAAATGCCCTCCCCCTCCTCTAAATCAGGACAATCTGGGAGTGGCTTAAGACACAAGACTTAAACTCATTTCATTCCTTAAATTACCCCCACCCCGGGCTGAAATTTTTGGTCCTACTCGTTACCTCATAGCATCACCAACTAGGGCCTCTTATCATTTTTGGACATCAAGGGGTTTAAAGTGTGCTCCAAAAAATCTCCCAACCCATGTTGTCTATTAGCTTTAACCATGTTAAGTATTCCTTCAGATCAGGATAGGATATGCTCCTCCTCTAAATCAGGACAATCTGAGAGTGGCTTAAACTCATTTCATTCCTTAAATTACCCCCACCTCCTCGCTGAAATTTTTGGTCCCACTCCAGGGATGGGTTCTGGATCCTTTTGCTGCCGGTTCGCTCAGGGTCGCACCGTGCGCGCACAGCAATCAAAAAATAGCTTCTGCGCATGCGCAGAAGCAAAATCCAAGATGGCGGCGCCCACGGAGACACCGACGGAACCGGCTCCGTGACATCATTGCCGAGTTACTAACCGTTCTAAAGAACCGGTTAGAACCGGTAGGAACCCACCTCTGTCCCACTCGTTACCTCATAGCATCACCAGCTAGGGCCTCTTATCATTTTTGGATGTCAAGGGGTTTAAAGTGTGCTAAAAAAAAACCCCCTCCCAACCCTATTAGATGTAACCATGTTAAGTATTCCTTCAGATCAGAATAGGATGTTCGACTTCCTATCCAGAAAAAGAGCTTACCACTAACCTCTTCATTGTCGTAGAGTGCAATCAGGCGCACATTTGGCTCTCGGGCGAGAGTATCAGGCTCATCGGTAGATTCAATCAAAGCCTGAAGGGGTAGACAAGGGACCAAGGTGAACTGATAAGATAGGCAACACCTAAGGATTTTCAAAAATACTTTCTGCCGGGTTTCTCCCTGGCTTATGAGTTAGTATCAGTCAGAACAACGCTGGAGCTTCTGGAAGCTTAAAGCCTAGGACAGGAAGGATCCGCAGTTCATAGCTAGATCATTCATACAAGAAGAAACCTGAATTATACCTCCCACTCAGCAAGGAAGTCTATTTGTAAGTCTTGACTAAGTGTTCTTCCAAAACGCCCATCTGGAAAAATATACCAGCTTAGGAAAATAGAGAGTTTTGATTTCTTTCCAGCTCCTCTAAGCTCTTTACAGCTACAGTACAGAAGTAACTCCTCTAAGCCCAATTCTTAACACTACCCCCTTCTACATCAGAAATTCATTGCACTGGCAGAAGAGGGTAACAAAACTGTAAATAGGTACTAATTGCTAAAAAATGCTGACCTGTATCTAAGTTGGCCAACTAGTTTTGTTCAATTCCTCGAAATCTTTCAATTTGTACTGTTTCTCTCCTGTCCTTCTAAAGATGCCGTTAAATGTTAATGGATTCTGTATGCATAAACGTACAAATTACTTCCACTTCCACATTTAAAATGGCAAGATTATTCCCTTTTTGTGTCTGTTTCCCAGAGAAACCTGGTTTTAATATCTGTTCAGTCAATCAACCTTTGTGGGATGCTCTCCTGGTCCCTACATATTCAACCTTCATGGAATTTGTAGACACCAAAAGCATGTATGTGAGAAAAATGCATTCCATAGTTCGGGAGGGACACTGGAGGTGGTCTCCTTTTTGCCAAATAAGTGAGCCTCTTGACTGCACTAAGATCTTCAGAAGGCACTCTCTTGAAGAACTGACTGGCTGAATAGGTTTGGGCAGGCAGTCCCTCAGATGAATCTTACTTTTATTTAGGGCTTTAAAGAGTAACATCATCACTTTAACTTATTGCAGGATCCAATCTGGGTTGGTCACTGGGACCAGAAGTTTAGTCTTCCGAGCTTTCGGACTCATGCTGGAGCTCATCCTCAGGGAACTTCTTTCTCACCAGAATGTGTGCTTTGGGCTACTCTAGTGCATAGTCCCAATGACCAACCCAGAATGGATCCTGCAACGTTATCCTGGGACACATATATTTGCCTTCATTTATGACTTTAACTTATGTCTGGTAAACAACTGGGATCAGCAGAGCCTCATAGAGTGTCAACTGGGACATGATTGTGGTGACTCTTGATACTGTCTATTTAAATTTTCAAAAAGTCTTTGAAAGAATTCTTCATCAAAGGCTCTGTTTAAATTTAGTGGCTATGGGTTAAGAGGACCATTTATGGATTGCTAATTAGTTAAAGAGAAAACAAAGAGTAGGAATACATCAACCTTTATTTAGCGTAACAGGCAGTGGTGGGTTTCAATTTTTTTTTACTACCGGTTCTGTGGGCGTGGCTTGGTGGGCATGGCTTGGTGGGCGTGGCAGGGGAAGGATACTGTAAAATCTCCATTCCCATCCCACTCCATGGAAGGATACTGCAAAATCTCCATTCCCACCCCACTCCAGGGGAAGGTTACTGCAAAATCCCCATTCCTCCTGATCAGCTGGGACTCGGGAGGCAGAGAATAGATGGGGGCGGGGCCAGTCAGAGGTGGTATTTACCAGTTCTCCGAACGACTCAAAATTTCTGCTACCGGTTCTCCAGAACTGGTCAGAACCTGCTGAAACCCACCTCTGATAACAGGGTAAGAAATGGAATCCCTCCCTCAAGGATTTGAATTGGAACCATTAGTTTTTAACTTAATAATCGTAACTCTGAGATAAGCAATGAATGGCCAAGTTTGGAGGCAATGCTAAACTTTTAAAGTAAAGAACAAGGACCTGTGAAGAACTCCAGAACATTTCACCATTTATGGGTGAATGGTTAACCAAATGGCAAATCAATTCAAGTTAGTTCAAGTTTAATGGAGGAAATCCCACTAACTTCCCATATACACTGATGGGACTTGGTCTGTAACTGATCATGCATAGGAACTTGTAGATGTCAACTCAGCATGTGGCAGCTATGAAAAAGGCAAATTCTGTGTCCTGGGTCATTAGGAAAGTGACTAAAAATAAAAAAATTGAACATCTATAGAAAGCTGCAGTACATCTAAGTTAGCAGTAGTGAATACAGTTCTGACTTCCACATTTGAAAAAGGGTTAACAGGGCTAGAAACAGTACTGTACAGAAAAGGGCAGCCGATTATCAAAGGGCTTGAATATCTTTTCTATCCATATAGGTTAGAATATTGGAGACTTCTTAGCTTGGAGAAGAAAAGCAACTGGGGGCAACATGTTGGGTTTTATAAAAACATGGCAGGGAGAAGATACGGAGTGTGTCCTGCCTTCCGTCCTCAAAATACTAGGACCAGAGAGACCATCTGAGAAACTTGACTGGAAGCACTTCTTCACACAATGCATAATTAACAGAGAATTCATTACCATAACACACAAAATGGCCACTAACTTATATGTCAATGAAGACTCAATCACCGAGGCCAAGGGTGTCTATAAAGGTTGAATCGTGACAACTGGACCAATTTTTGTTCATCTGAGATGTTTCGTTGCTCATCCAAGCAACTTCATCAGTCAGAACAAAATTAATTAGTCAGAGAGTCAGAGAGTTATTGGAATGTACCAATTCTTGCCACATCAGCTTCAGGGATTTCTCCCCAAAATGCATTGCAATATGTCAATGAAGATTCAATCAAAACGAAATATCTCAGACTAATAAAGATTGGTCCAGTTGCTATGATTCAACCTTTAAGCCAGTGGTTCCCAACGTGGGGCCCATTTTTAATGGGGGCAATTGGAACCTTGTTTAAACCAAGTTAATGGCCTTTTAGGCTTCCTCCGCGTGAGTAGGAGTTCACTTTTTGAATAGTAAGAATTATATGTCACGGGGGGGGGGCATCAGGATTTTAGAGATGCTTAGGGATGGAATGGGCAAAAAAAAGGTTGGGAACCACTGCTTTAAGCCAATAACTTGGTTTTAAACAAGCAGGATTGGAAAAATTCATTGCGAAGGCCAAATGAAGTGGGAGGCTCAATGTGGCCTCCACCTTGGAGGCAGCATTCCTCCAGATGTTATACGAATACCTCAGTGACAAGGAGCATGTTGCCATCAATGCCTGGAATACACTACCTGGCTCTGTGGTTTCTTCCCCAAATCCCCAAAACTTTAACCTTAGACTGTCTACTGTTGACCTCACCCCATTCCTAAGAGGTCTGTAAGGGGCGTGCATAAGCGCACCAATGTGCCTACCGTCCCTGTCCTAATGTTCCCATGTACTCATAACCATCTCATGTATACATGTTTATACTTTTACTGTAATCTTATATATGCTTGACAAAAATAAATAAAAAAATAAAAAAATCCCCCGCTTATGGGCACTGCAGAGAAACAAGATTGCTAGAGTAAGATGGCCCTTGGCCTGATCCAACAGATCTATCTTATGTACAGGGGATGTGCAAGGTCTGGATGTACATGATGAGCCTTCCCTGGACCAAGCCATACGTTTCATCTGTGCACAGACCCAGCCGAAGTACATTTGGTCTAGAACAGAAAGCATAGGTCATCCAAGGTCATTCCAGAACGCAGAAGGAGACTGTGAAAAGTAGAGCAAATAATATGCATAAACTCTCCTGGCCATCCAAAGCAGCAGTACATATTCAAAACCAGTTGTCTGTCCTGAGGTGCAGGGGATGTTGATATTCTACCTCCCTGCTGTCAGGTCCCAGCATGCTACACCATGGAGACAAAGCTGGATGAGGGGAGTTAACAGAATAACTCAGTTCAGCCAGGCTACAGCGATATGCGCATTATATGTTTTAATCAGCAATTGACCCAGCATTGAGGAACAGGATGTTTTGGTTGGAGGAGTTATCTTCACTGTTACCTTGCCTTCCTTCACTAAACTAAGTTTGAAGGGACTTGACAGGGAGACCGATGGGTAGCTTCCCTTCTCTTGTGCCATTCCTTCCCCTTCTATGTTTGTCTGCAGGACATTTTTCCCCTCTGTGTTCCCCTACATCTATCTATCCGGTCTATCTTTAAGCATCAAGCCCAGTTAAAAACAAGTCTAGTTTCCCAATCCACCCCCGCATTATAAGTCCTGCAATAGTGGCAAATAGCTGTAGCTCGGGTGTAGAATGACGGTGGCTTGTGGGTTGGTTTCTGAACATTTTGTTACCAGGCTAGGTACCATCTCCAGTGGAATTTAGGGAATGTCAGTGTTGGTGTTCTTCTGCTTATAAGGGTTTCGTGTGGTCATTAGGTCTTGTGATGGGAGGGTCACAAGCCCTTTCCCGACACACATGTATGTACAAAACAGGTGATCTCAGCTGCATGGCTTTCCTTTCCAGAGGCTTCTAGAGTAGCAATCTCCTTCAAGGAATGGAATCCGCAGACGCAGAGCCATTTTTTTTAAAGCTCAGGGAAGATAATATTGAGCTGAGACCTCTGCCAGGAACACAAAGTAGAACACATACAGCGCTCTTGAGCACCAGGAACTTTTGGGTCACCAGAGGGTTTGGCTTATCGATCCTCACCTCACCTGTTTAGCTCAACCTGCAGGAAGATGCTGGTGCATATGGGCCTCCAAAATGACTTTCATTTAAAGCCTGATGAAATGCACAGCAGAAAACCAGATAACGCATGGAGAGCAAACAGCATGTACAGGTAGTCCTTTGACTTATGACAGCTGGGACGGAACTTCCGTCGCTCAGAGATTTTACAACTTTTTACTGTGGTCAAGCAAACCTGTCATTAAGCAAATCTGGCTTTCCCCACACTGACTTTCCTTGCCAGAAGCTCCCGGGGCGGTCGCAAATGGTGATCATGTGACTCTGGGACGCTGCAACCGTACTAGATACATGCTAGTTGGAATTTTGATCACATGCCCACAGGGATGCTGCAACAGTTGCGAGGACTCATCGTAAGTCAGTTTCTTCAGTGACTAGGAATGGTCGTAAGTCAAGGACTACCTGTAACTAACATGCAGAAACCTGGTGTACGTCCCGGTGTAGCCCTTTCCTGGGTGCTGAGATAGCAGCACAGCAACAAGAAAGCAGCACTGCCTCCTGATATCCCGTCACTTAAAGTTACTTACCTGCAGGGCACAGTAGCAGCTGTGGAGGTTATCCAGGCGAGGAGAGAATATGAATTCGTTGAAGGCACCACCCAGTGTCTATTGGGAAGTCATGGGGCAAAAAAATAAATAAAAAAAATAGAATGATACAATTGACAGGGACCTTAGAGCAGGGGTCTCCAACCTTGGCAACTTTAAGACCTGTGGACTTCAACTCCCAGAATTCCTCAGCCAGCTTTGCTGGCTGAGGAATTCTGGGAATTGAAGTCCACAGGTCTTAAAGTTGCCAAGGTTGGAGACCCCTGCCTTAGAGGACATCTAGTTTAATGCCTTGCTTATAGGATCTGCTAAAGCACTTTGGCCTGATGGCTATCTTGTCTCTGCTAAGGGGAAACACATCATTTCTGAGGTAGCCCATCCCATTAGCAGACTTACTGCTATTGTCAGGAAATTCCTCAGAATATCTAACTGGAGCCTAAATCCCTACAGATTCAACCCAATGGCTCTCGTCTTGCCCTCAGAGATGATGAAGAAGCCTATTTGGCAATCCCATGGACTGCTATTATACTTCCTCTCAATCTTAAACCAGTTCTGTAAACTGCCTAGAATCCATTAGATTTCAGACAGTGGACAAATCTCATAAGCAAACTAATAAACTTTCTTCATAGGACTTGGGTTTCCAAGCCCCTCATTTTCTTGTCTTAAATTGTTTTCAGATTCATTTTGATTGCGTTGCCCTGCTCAGAACTGGACACAACACCCTAAAAGGGGTATAACCAAGGCAGGCATAACCAGAGGTGGTATTCTGCCGGTTCAGACCGGTTCGGGTAGTAGCGAGCTGTGGTGCTATGCCATCCTATTTAGGCACATTTTGAAGCCATGCGCATACGCGGAAGGCCATGCGCATGCATGGATGGGGCTCGTGCACTCACATTTGCGAACCGGTAGGGAAGGTAAGTGAATACCACCTCTGGGCATAACCAAGGCAAAATACAAGAATTATTTCTCATACTCTAGATTCTTTTGCTCTTGTTAATGCTTTCTCAAACATCAGTTACCTTCTTGGCAGCCGTATCACCATAATTTGGGAAATGTTTTTGTCCTTCCTAGTATACCCTCATCTATATATCTCTCATACTGCCTATGTGTGAGCAAATAAATGAAAACAAAGCAGAATATGAAGCTGGAGTAAATCTCAACCTGACAAATCTCACTTAATGGTATTTCTAGAAAATCAAGCTATATTACAGAAGAACATGATTTCATCTCTCTTGCAACACGCCCTTCAAAATATAGGTCTGTCTAAACACAAGCCACCTGAATGAACCTCCACCCCAACTCATTATGTAGCAATGCAAAAAAAAAAAAAAAAAAAAAAGCTGTGCTTACTGGGGGCTGGGTATCTACTAAACACAGTTCCATCTCCACCAGTTGTTCAGGTTTCACTTCCAGCTGGGAGCAGAGAAGGGAGATCAGAATTGGAGCATGGCGATTCTGGTAGAAAAAGAGAAGTTAGGAATGCACAACACCCTGGCAAACACTCTATGGCAGGGGTCTCCAACTGTGCAACTTTAAGACCTGTGGACTTCAACTCCCAGAATTCCTCAGCCAGCTAAGCTGTCTGAGGATTTCTGGAAGTTGAAGTCCACAACTTGGTGACCCTTGCTCTATGGTGACAGAGATAGGCTTTCCCTCACATGTCCCCTTTCCCAGCCAACAGCTTATGACTGACAACAGACTGATGAGTCTACTGCACCCCCATCAAATCTATCTTACCTGGAAAGATTGGGTGCAGCTGTCTTCTATTATGGAGTCTCCCTTCTCCAATATCTCCTGGGCTTGAGTGGCCAGAATTGGAACCCTGTGAAAAGCCAATGAATTGGCTGTTATGAGTTGCTCCCTGGAGAATCTTAGAAGTTAAAATTACAGAGCTAGCAGAATTCAGAGCTGAGGAAGCAAGCAGAACATCCTGCATGTAGCTAATAAGTTATACACTTTTCATCCCCCATGGAGGTAGTGTCCAGAAATCCTGGATGACATCATCTGTTATTCTCAATCTGCAAAATACTGGGGAGTGATGGGGATCTAGTCCAACTGACCTAAAGGGTGTGATGTTTGGAAAACTACTCTAGATATTTCTCTTATTTTTCTCAGGGTGCTCTCCCATCATTACATTCAGAGTACTGCTAAAGCATCCAAGAGCTGAAGAATAGCCTGGGTAGTAGTATAAGAGGTCTTGTTCACCACTTCTAGACAGAACAAGGCTCCTTTGCGTACAGATGCAGTTTTCTGAAAGAAAATGTGAGCATGTTTTTTTTTTCTATCACTGTGAGAGGAACTCTATTCCCCTGGCAGACTCCATCCTTCTATTCAGTTACTACAAATGCAAACTAAGCCCTCAAGTAAAAGTTTGAAGTTCATGGTCAGATCCTGAGAGATTTCCAAGCCAGAGGAGAAAGGCTGCTGGCTGACTGGAGGAAGAGACAACCTTCATAACTTTTTCCTGAACTTGTAGTCTTCTATCCCAACCTCAGTAACTGTTCCAAAGGACTGTAGGTCCTCTAGGACAGTAAGAAAAATTCAAAGGCAGGAAGATGGGAAATCACTAAAGATCACTCCCATCGGTGGGAGCATTCTGAGCCAAAGATCATTGGAAAAGTAGAAAACCCACGGAGTGAATTGCCAAGAAATGAATCAAGCCCTCCCTTTCTAGCAGTCTTTTAGTTGGGTGCTCTTGAATGAGGACTCTTGCTCATGATTTCCTGTATCAAGCAGGGAACTGGACAGAATAGCAATACTTATATTTCACAGGTTCAAGAAATCTGCTCTGAGGTAATCTGGTCCAACATTATAACTTTACATATATTTATTTTAAGGTGGACTCTACTTCAATAGCAACTACCTTAACCAAGAAAAATCAAAGGGGCTTGTAATAAAAGCAGTATCATATATATATTGAAGCCAGGTAATTCATACTTTGTTTGCCAGATGATTATTTGGTTTGATTAAAAGAGAAGAGAAAAAGTACAGGGGAAAGCCTTCAGGCAGATCTCTTGGAGAAGTGTTTAGCAACTCAGAATGCCACATTGGCAAAAGCCCTTCCTGAATCCCACCTACGAACTTTGATAAAACAGCAACATTCTTTTTCCAGAATCGTACGTAATAAAAGGTTACTCTCTGTGTGATTGTGTGTGTATGCGTGCGGGACAATCAGAACTTTTGTCCACAGCATAGTTAATCTATGGCAGGGGTGTCAAACTCGATTTCATTGAGGGCCACATCAGAGTTGTGTTTGACCTGGGGGGGGGCGGGGGCGGGATGGGCATAGCCAGCTTGATGTCACTCGTGTCGGAGGCGCCTGTGGGGGCCCGAGTGCTCTGCCAGTGAAAACGGGCTCCTGATCGCCATTTTCAGTGACAGCATCCTGCAACCATCTGCCAGTGAAAATGGAGATCGGGAGGGCCACGTGCTCTGTTTTTGCTGGCAGAGGCACCGCGGGCCGGTCCTTTGCTGTTTTCAGGGCAGCCCCGTGGGCCAGATCTAAACGGCCCACGGGCCTTAAGTTTGACACCTCTGATCTATAGGATTCAGTACTGCAAGACATAGCACAGAGTACACATATACATTTAAGAAACAAACAAGATTGTTCCCCAATTGGTGGGGAATACTAGAGAGACTGGATTACCACACCTGTGCCCTGCTTTTTGTGGATTTCCTAGAGCCATTTAGTTTGACAGTGTGGGAATAACATACTGCAATAAATATGGCTTTGGTCTAACCCAGCAAAGTTCCTTTGCATTGCAGCCCTTGCTAGAAAGGAAGTCGATAAACGGGGCTCCTGAGATCTCTTTTCCTAAAGGCTGACTAGCTGACTGGACCCAATATAACAGCTTCCAAGAAAGGTTCCTTTTTTGAGACAGAACAGGACAAGGACTGTTTACTCTCTCACAGGTGTTGCTCAGTGTTTGGTCCAAAGCTCTCATTCACGTTGCGCTGGAGATGGATGGCCAAATTTGGGATGCGGAGAATGGGCTGTTCCACCCTCACTAGCTGTTGCTCCAGCCGCCCTGTGGACAGCTCCTGCATTGAAAAAGAAAGCAGTATAAAACCACTGTTGTTTGATTAAATGATTAAATCTCATGATGAAAAAAAGGATAGCATAGAGGAAAGCTACAAAGTTTCTTCAGGAAACAGCTCCAGCAAGTAATTCTGTCTTAGCGGCTATCAAAAGAAAATCAGTTCCAATGGCCTGAATAAATGCACCATTGAACTTTAACTAAGAACAGATGGGGAGAATTTCATGGCTCTGGTTTTTATCAGAACAGTTTTATTTTTAATTTCCCACCCCTAGTGTTTAGTGGCTGGCTAAAGAGGAAATGTAACAATCCTTAACAACAATGCTGCCAAATTGGAAACTGGTGATTTGAAGACAGATCCTTTGTATTATATCTATTTCAGCCTCAAGTGCTTTTCAAAATGAACTTTTCATTGACCGTTATTGACTTACAAAGCTACAAAGATTCCACAGGACTCTATTTTTTGTGTGTGTGCAACACACTTTATGCTTAAGCAGAAATACTCAAGGCAGCACATAATGAAATGTGGGCTGGTTTCAACACAGAAAGAAATACCAAGTTTTAGAACCAATCTTTATCCATCTCCATTCAGCAAGGATATTACCATACTTTAGCGCCTTCAGCTCTTCATCTAGAAAGTATTGACTGTTTAATAAACTCTCAAGTCCTTAAACCAGTTTCACATAATTTGGTGATCCAGAAATATTGGGAATGGAGTTCCCACAATTGCCAGCCATCTTGATGGCATGAAATTCTGGGAATCACATCTGGAGAATGCAAGGAAGAGATCATCTACACTTGCAGGTTTCTTATTGACATATGTTTATAGTTGGCATGCTATATGCTGGCTGTAACAGGGCTTCTTTGGGCATTCATTCATTCATTCATTCATTCATTCATTCATTCATTTTCTATAACCACCCATCTCAATCAATGACTTTGGAAAGCTCGCAATTCAAAAAATATATTACAATTAAGACATTAAAAACATTTTAAAACAAGAAAAAACAATAAAACGTCCAAACTAAATGTACATAGCAGCCAAGATAGTTGGCCAGTTAGCAATAAAACCAGGAAATGGGGCTCTTGACACATTCAGCACCCCAAGTTCAAGAACATGGCCAGGTTTTAGGGCTTTACGAAAGGCTACCAGGGTTGGGGCCATTCTAATCGCCAAAGGGAAGATGTTCCATAGGGCAGGAACCACAGCAGAAAAAGCCCATCTAGTTCCCTTCGGCTGACGGGATCTGCGGCATGCCCATTCTGCTAGACTGAGTTGTACGGGTAGAGACTCTTGGAAAAAGGCAATCCTTCAGGTTAGCCGGTCCCAAGCGATTGCATATTGCACAAATGCAATCATTATCGTTCTCAAATCCTAATTTATACTTCCTCATCATTTGTGAATCATGTTTTTTCAATATATCCCAATTCAAATAATGTGATGCATAAACCTGCTGCATAAACAAACTCTTGGTATGTTTGTTTCTACTAAACCTGAAGCCCAAAAGACTTGATTCAGTATTTTCTATGTTTCCATATTCATTATACATATTGAAAACCTGGAGAGTCCCCTTCTCACACAGCAGACCTAAAGAAACCACAAATCCAGTATGTACTTGAGAAACCACAAATCAAGAGGGACAAGTGTTGCCACACAAAGAGGCTAGCACCTCACTGAATGCATCTTTGCCAACTGCTGAAATCTCCTATCCTAGCCTTCTAGTGTTTTGCACGGGTGTGCAGCAGTTTAAATCTCAAGCAGAAAAAAGTGTTTTGGAAGGGACACAGAACCTTACGCACAATATGCACTTCCATCTTCCCTTCTGTTTCCAATCCAAAGCACTGCATATCCCTAGGCGTAAATTTTGAATGTATTTTCAGATGTTCTTAAAAACATGAGAACAAGAAACTTATGTGAATAAAGGCAAAACTCATTTCATAATCTGGGAAAATTACCACTGTGTGCAAGTCTTCTCAAAAGTAGTCTGTTTATAATAAACAGGTTCTAGCTGCAATTTTATTTTCCCTATTTATTATCAGATGCAATGTGCAATTTCCTGTACTATTTTTTCAAACCTAAATAGATAGAATTAATTTCCCACCATTCCTCCAAGAGCAATCAAACACAGCCTTGCTGAACTTATTTTTAAGATGCAGTAAAAATATTTTCTTCTCTTTTTCCTCTTGAGTTTTGAAACCCAAGCAACATTTGACACTTGAGGAGTATTTCTCATGGCAGAATATATGCTTTGCTCATCTGAGTAACATGGGAAACCTAATTTTGGAAACTAAAATGGGAAGTGAGCTAGAGAGAGGACACTA
This sequence comes from Thermophis baileyi, assembly GCA_003457575.1. NCBI lineage: Eukaryota > Metazoa > Chordata > Lepidosauria > Squamata > Dipsadidae > Thermophis > Thermophis baileyi. Next base: position 1,654,656 of record QLTV01020729.1, read on the forward strand.
AAAGGCAAATACTTTAAACTTTCAGTTTAAATCCCTAGTTTTAATTAATTCCCAGGCAATCCTTAAGTTTTGTTGATGTCACATAGTGGTTTCAGAACTAAACCTGATACGTACAGCAGTCTTGCAACTTTATATACACAAATGTACCTATCTAAAGTTAATATCTATTTATTAGGTATGCAGAGCACCCCTTTAAAAAGACTCTTTAAATTTTTAAGTTTAAAAATGGGCATTTGCAACAACAGAAGGAAAAAAGCACCCAATTTAATATAAGGTAACTTAAGAACAATTTTCTCATCCCATACAGACAGAAAACGAAGAGACATATTTTGATTTCTGTCACTTGTCCGTATATTCCAAATTGCAAACAGCAGCAATAGCAATTTTTGTTTCCAGGCACATTAAATGAAAAGAACATTAACTTCTCTGAACATGTGCAAATAACATGTTCCAGTACATTAGTAATCACACCTATATCTCCCCTCTTGTACCAGCATGTCTTAATAACGCAATTCTATACAAAAGCAAAATCGGCTTTGTTTGAAAGCTCTGTGCTCAGGTGGAGGTGGACAGATCTGCATCTCTGATAAGAAGTAACATCAGATTTTGAATGTATTAGTCATTTTTGGTTTTTAGTTCCACTCAAACAATATTAAAATCGGGCTTTGCACCATACATATGGTCTTACAGACTCTCTCTGTAATATTAATGCTTCTATTTCCAATCAAGAAATGAATGTAAAACAAGTATTCTACACAAGGCTCTGAAAATCTATTTTACAACACAAACATTGACATTTGGATGGAGGATTAAATGCCCACACACATTTATACACATTTGCATTTAATCCTCCATCAACTTCATTCAGAGAGAACAGTGACTATTTCACAAAGCAACTGCCAAAAGTTAACTAAAAATCATGAGCAGTTGGTTCTAGTTCTGTAAATCAGATTACTTAAGTTAACATATACCTTCTCAAGGCACCTTAGATGGGAAAATTGCCCTATTAACTTTTTTCCTATGGGATATTTGTTTTTTGTTGTTTTCTTGGGGTCCATGGGAAGAAATCCACTACAGTTGTTGCCACACATTGAGGTAATCTTTATGTGACATCCTTATAATACTGGATGGAGACAGAAATGAGCCTCAAGTTCTTTTGCAATTGTACAAATCTAAGAATGTAGAAGGAGAGTAATTCAGGCAGGACTGACCTTAAAAATTACTCTTCCAGCCACAGAGAGGTCACGGTCAAACCAGGTGTTCCAGATACCACCTCCATATGTTTCCACAGCCACCTGGACTGTACCTTCCTGGTTACATGTTGAAGACCGTTTCACCTAGAAGAGACACAACCATAATCTCAGGTCTCCCCCAAGAGCCATGTTCAATTACTACGTGGCATCTTAATATCATTTTTAAAAGAAAGGGGCTCTAAGTACAAAACCAGAAATCCTTCCAACAAGTATCAGAAATAGTGCCACCATATAGAAAATTGTAGCTGTGAAGAGGAAAAGAAGACGAAGCTGTACTGATTGAAGCACAATCAGAGGAATGTGATAGCAGGGGAAATTAAGGTAATCAGTAGAAGCAGGGGGGGAAATCCAGCCAAGAGCAAAAATATCAGACAAGGATTACATCATTGCTTACCCGCAGACAGGGACTGTCAGTGTGAGCTCCAACCAATGTGAAGCCATTACCTGGCTGGAATTGTCCTCCCACAGCAAAAGCAACCAACGTTGAAAAGTTTCGGGTCACAAAATACTGAGGCCAAAAAAAAAGAAAAAGAGTACAGAAAGAGATGGAGACATCAATATTTTGCTTTGTCCCTCAGGGAAGTAGCTGGCGGTACTTCCGCCCCACCCTCCACCCCTTTCAAAATAAAGGCAACACAACTATAAATCAGAAGCAAGGTACAGAAAAGTCATTATGTCCATCCTTCTCCGCACCTTTCTGTCAGGCTTGATATCCCAGTGTTCAGTTTCTTTCAGTTCCTGGAAACCAGCCTGAAGCAGGCGGTTCCGACATTCAGCAACCACTGCCGGAAGGAAGAGCAGAAGCAATCACAAAAGGAAACAGCAAAGGCATCTGGCAAGAAAACTTGCTATAAAATTCCTCCAGAGATCCACAATTCTGGGCGACCTCCAAATTAACAGGATGCGACGCGACTCTACTGGTGCTCATCGGGCTATCAGAATTGTTTGACCCAGCTCAAATGGTGTGATGGTGATCTTATCCTGGCTACCCTCAGGCAGCCTTCTCCCACTGCCTGGGCTGGGACTGCAATTCCCCAAATTGTCACCCAGCTTTTGGACAAGCCAGTTGAGCATTCTGAAAGTCGCAGTCCCAACAAAGTTGGAGGTCAATAAGCCTGGAGAGCAATTTTAGGGTTATAATTATTAGGAAGGTTGTCCTATCAACACAACGTTGGCCCTAAGGCCTCAAGATGTGATCTTCCTCTGCCAAGTCTAATGCACTTACTTTGGTTTATTACATTTTGGATTGCAGATCAAGACAGAATGTACAAGATACTTACAAAATGAAATTAGACAATTACTTAAGAAGCAAAGAGGCTAGATAGGAACAAAGCGGTTACATCGGAAATACGTGTGTGCATGCAAGAGATGCATATACATATAGTGCAAATACGATGCATTTTACACCTTGGATTTCTAAATACATTCCTCATCAGCATGAAACCTCATGCTCTGGGCCTCGTGTTAGAGAATATATTGTTAAAGGTTCTTCCCAAGTTTTCCCGTCATAATTTCAGTGCTCTAATCCAAGATTTTTTTAAAAAAATTCTAAGAACAGAGCTTTTTATTTTATTTTAATGATTCTCTGAAGCCATGCTTTAAAAAGAGTATAAGAGTATATTCCCAATGGGAGTACTTCACCCCAGTCACACTGGCAGAAGGGGCATGCTGCGGACCCTGCCAGCCAAGGATTTGGGGCTGGTGAAGTCCAGAAGAGCCTTTTCCGCTATGGCTCCCATCCTCTGGAACATCATGCCCCCTGAGATGGATTGTTTTGGCCTTCCAAAAGGCCTTGAAGATATGGCTATGCCAACCAGCCTGGGGTCCCATTGGGGATATAGTACTTTGGAGGTGGCTAATGGAATAGGTAACACCCCACCCCCTCCCTGTGTACACTTCGCTCCCTTCCTCTCCATCCTGGTTAGTTTTATTTGTTATTTAATTTTAACTCAATTCAAATTTATTTGAATTTAATTTTATTTGAATTTTAAATTTATGATCCTTATTTTATTGTTTTAATATTTTATAGTGCATTTTAGTTGAATGTCTATAAGCTACCTAGGGTTGCTTCTGGTGAGATGGGTGGCATACAGGTTTAAATTTTTTAAAAAAAAACATTTTAATGTAGACGAGCGGACCTTAACCAATACCACTGGATGCTAAACGTGGATGCAAATATGCTAAACCAGTTGGGCTATTTAATATGAACATCTAGGGTCATTTCCACACAACTCCTTAACACCAATTTGTGGCTTTTCTGTTAAGCTTCCTGTTGTGGCCCACCAGCGGCCAGCGGAGCTGGCGGCAGACTCAGACAGTGAGGAGGTTGGGGCGGAACATGGGCCAGTCCTGGAGTCTGGGGAAGGCTCTGATGAGTGCTCTGCGTCGGAGGCAGAGATGGGGCCAGGGCCGTCCGACAGTTATCAGCTACCTTCGGAGTCGGAGATAAGTGGGGCTGAAGAACAGCTGGAGCTTGTTCCCGATGTGCGCATGCGCAGAGCTGTCAGGAGAAGGGAACAATTAAGGAACAGAAGTCGACTCGGGAGTAAAAGCAGAAGGGGACGCTGAATGGCCCCTCCCATAGGAAATAAATAGGAGCGAAAGGGGAGCGGTGTTTGCAGGAGACAATTGGTTCATTATNGTGGTGGTGTTTGCAGGAGACAATTAGTTCGTTTATTCGTGTGAAGATTGGCTTATCTGAGTTGTGCCTCACAGAGACTCCTTGCCAAGTATTTCCTTGTTCAGTGTTGTGTCAAGAAGCTATCGGACTGGCAACTATCCAAGGACTGATAAGGTCTGTGTTTGCAACTCACCCTTGAAAGACTGTTTGCCAGGACTTTGCTGGATGTGAATGTTAAGAATTCGCATTAGCCAAGTAAAAAGGGGTTTTTCGGGACAAGGAGTCTGTTTCATGATTTGGTGAAGCCTAGGTCAGAACACTTCCTGACTATTTTGAAGCAGCCACCATTTCTGGTTAACATTAGCTGGAATTTGTATCCATGGTGCATGCTCATGTTACACTGCCTGAGTAACTTAATATTTTGTGTGAATGTGCCTACAGTCAGAGGCGTCTGCAGAATCTGATACTTTTGTCAAAATGATGAAAGCAGGTGTTTTACTGCAAGCTTCACCTTTTTCATACATTGTGATGGCACAATGCACATACAAAAGGGGGGAATGCTTACATCGTCTAACCCCTTTGACCTCCCTTGCAGATGCTCCTGCCCACAATACCTGTATAATACGCAAGTTGTGTTTGGCCTTTGAAAATGGTGTTATTTTGCTTCAGAGGTTACAGTTCAGTAATTCTGACGCAGGTACAAAAATTAATATTACAAGAACACAAACATTCTACTAGCAACTTATAAAAGATAAGAATAATAAGATCTGTCAGCAAAATGGACATATAATTTCTAACTTTTTTAAACAGAAAGGAGAGAAAAAAACAGCAATGAAAAGGATTGGGCAAAATTATGAATTTTATTCAAATAGTTAAGATAATTTATTGTTTGATAACAAGTGTCATTCTAAAGATGGACTCTGCCAACTATAAAATTATAGTAAATCCTACGGGCATAGGGAAGGGAAGATTAAGGATATTAAAAATTGTATTTGCTGTCTCTGTGTATTAAAAAAAAGTGTGAGCTTCTGCTTCAAAGAAGTAATTAAGGTGCTGTTAATGAGTCAACAATATCAAATTATGCTAAGCATGGCTTGCAGATAAGACAAGGAGCAAAGTTCTGCAAAAAAAGATTATGAAGGCTCAGGAAGAAATAGGAACGTTATCCTTTGTTCTACCTAATGCTCACAAGTATGATAAAAGACAAGTTAATAATTTCTCACACTGCAGTGGCACAGAAGAATTGGGACACTAAAAAACAACAACATTATTTTGGGACAATGGAGGTGGAGAAAGACAATAGTAGGGAAAACCACAGGAGTAAGAAAAAGAAATGGTAACAATACTAACAAATCAAACGCAGAAACATCCCCATTCAACTTGCTTTTAGTACATTAACTTTAATCCTGCGCGAATATTCCAATGCCGGGTAAAAAAATCTGAAAAGGGGGCAATGTTTAAAAATCAAGCGTATACAGAGGTTTCTCATGTTAACTGTGAGACCAGGCCTAAGATTCAAGAAAAGGCATCAGCCTGGTAAATAGCCGGGCAAGGGTGTACAGCCACCCCGGGTGACACCGGGATCGACGGCAAAGCTCCCGATTTCGCCGAATGCCTCTTTCTTACCGTGATAAGGGGACGGGCTGCGGTGCACAAACTTCAGCAGCTCTTGCGCCGCCGCCTGCACCGCTTGCTTGGAACTGGTCTGGAAGGGGGGGAAAACCGCAGCCGAATTAGGCGGGACTCGCCCCATCCAGGTCCCTCCAAACGATAGCCTCCCCGCTGAAGTACACGACCCGACAGTGTTTGCCCACCCAAACGGAGCCCGCCCTCCGAGCTCTTCCAAGCGCCCGCTCTTTCCCTCAGCGAACGAGCTGGGCCCCAGAAAAGCGCTTCCCGCTTCTCCTTACCTGCATGCTGTTAGCGGCTCTGCACCCCCCAGAGACCAAGAAGACGCCGCTACCCGGGGCCACCCCGCCTCGGAAAGAGTGCAATCGGCTCCACCCCGCACCGCTCGGCCTGCTGGGGACTTCGGAAGGGAAGCTGTGGGTCGGAGCCCTCTGCAGGTGTCCCTTGGTACGACCGATTGGCTATTAGATTTAACCAAGGAAGGACATTTCCCGACGCTTATATAGGCCCTTCTTCGTTTTTTCTAAGCACGTCTGATTCCTGATGTATGACTGGTTTCGGGGTAAGGTGACAGAAGCTGGTCGATCTTGGCTGATTTCAAAAGAGCTATGCAAATCAGATCTGGTGTGAATTTGGATGGGAGGCCACCAGGATATCCCAGGGCTGTAGAAGGCAGTGACAAAGCATTAGGATATTCTGCCTCCGAAGCTGTATGAAGTCACAGGGAATTAAGCTTGACTTGAGACGTTTACAGTATAGCCTGCTTTCACCTCCATCCCACTCTGAGTTCCCAGAGGCCTTTTAGACCTGTACAAATTAACCCCTGCTTAAGTTTGGTGCCAATGCATTCCTTCAAACCAAGGGTAGGAAATATATTAACAGTTCCATTGGCCCCTCCTAGTCTCCCTTCCCTATCTGACTTTTATTTAATTTGTTTATAAACTGATTTAGGAAGTTGCGAAGCTGCAAAGCAGAAGATCACCTCTAGTGTCATGTAGCAGCAATGTCTTCAGCATGGGAAAAAAAGTCTTATAGAAAGCTACTTCATCTTCCAGTTTAAGGAAATAATTTGAAAGTTGCCATGCTCACCATTGCTTGTCCTTCAATGCCTACAGTGCCATTTTTGTAGTCTGTCTACCATCTGTTCTATGACCCCAAAGATTGCCAATTCATTCTTCTGCTTTATGTGTGCTTTACTAATCACATTTCCTATTGTGTTAACGTTATGTATTCTCACCAAGGATCTTTAGGAGCTTGTTTCTAGCACTTGTACGTTTTAGTGCCACTGTAATACCCCCTCACACAGAGTCTGCCTCATCCAAAGACGATGGCCTACGAGGTGAAGTAGAGTTATTGTCTTCAACAGCTATTCACCATCTTCTTTTCTTCTCCTCATCCAGGGTTATAGCAGCATTTTTCTTCCAAAAGAAGAAAAATTATTTCACCTTTCTTTTGTATGAAAAATACCAACATATCTTCAGCCAATATCTAGTAGTCAGTGATAGTCTGACCTAAGTCTTCTAAGGCATAAAATAAGGTTACAACACTTAAAGATACAAACTGACAGAAAAATTGTTTTTTGAAACAAATTGGACAAGATTTGGACAAGATCCAAGAATATCCCCTCCCCTCAAAAAAAAAAAATCAAAACTCTTACGATTGATTATAGACTTCAGCTAGGAATCTGAGTACATGGAATTCCTGAATCATGAATGACTTCACCTTAATAGGAATGGGCTTAAATCTTTTTCTTCCTCACAGTCAACTGCAGTTCCTGGGAAGAATCAAAAGATGAGAATGCCTAACAAACTCTTTCTTCCTATTTAAAGTAACAGGAAACCACCCAGCTCGCAGTTAATCCAAAACCTGCACTGCTAGAGGTATCAGATATGGTTTAAAAAAGCCATAACTGAGCTATTTTGCTGAATCCAAGAGATCCCCCTTGACCCTCTCTTTTCCCAGTTGAAACAATTGTAATAATAATTGTTTTATGACATTAATTAGCATAGGATCTTATGTATTATAAATAGTTAAACCTTCACAGTGCTACAAGATTACACTTTCTGCAGTAGATGAATGTGCTATCCTTCCTGCAATTAAAAAAAATGCTTGTATTATTTGCACTGAGTCAGAATATGGGCAATTGTAAAAGCCTACGTTACCCAAGATGATAATTTCTATTAGTAATGTTTCTAACCGTTAATAAAGAGTGCTCACAGAAATAGGCAAAAAAAACCCCACCATATAGTTCACTAAGAAAAAGAGTTAATGTATTTGAATTTCTGGGTAAAAATAGAAGAAGTGGATGGCTTGATATATAGTAATTAAGTCAGAACAGATAGTAATATTTTCTAGGCAGTGTAAGTTTTACCTCCATATTCATAAGTCGTAACAACTTGATTTTGGCATTTTCTGCATCTAAAAGGCAGCTGTGACCCTTGTTTTGCTTCAGAGCAGTCTGTCCACTCAGATACCCCAAATCTACCGGTATGATCTTCTAGGTCTGTGATGGCGAACCTATGGCACGCGTGCCGGAAGTGGCATGCAGAGCCATCTCTCCAGGCACATGAGCCGTCACCCATTGCTCTTCCGGGTTCCGGCGCACCGGCCAGCTGGTCTTCACACGCGCGGGAGCGCCGGAAACCGGAAGAGCAGCTGCCCGGTGCACATGTGCATGCCGGGAAGATGATCTTCCGATTTCTGGCGCGCGCATGTGCACCGGCCACCTGATCTTCACATGCGCATGTGCGCCAGAAACCGGAAGACCAGGTGGTTGGTGTACATGTGCGTGCCAGAAACTGGAAGATCATCTTCCTGGCGTGTGCATGCGCACCGGGTGGCTGCTCTTCCGGTTTCTGGCACACGCGCATGCGCCCCCCCCCCATTTCAGCACTCAGTGCCGAAAAGGTTCACCAACACTGTTCTAGGTCAACATGTCCGCTGCCGAGCGCTAATGCTGTATAAAGAGGAACTGGCTTATGGTATGTGCATTCTTATATGAAGGGGGGATAGCACATGGAAACACTTGAACAGTCAATCACATCCAGCACTTGTGCCTCAGTTTTCTGTAGAAAATCAGCTTTTTTTCCTTTGTAGACATGATAGCAACAGGTCATCGGCTTCATTTGCAGTCAGGCTTGTACTGGAAATCAGATTACTCAGTCCCGTTCTATTCAAACGGAACAAACAAGTTAAGAATACAATACTTCCACGCCCCAAGCCTGCAAGCCAAGGGAACAAGAGAGCGCCTAGAATAAAAGGAGTGATCTGAATTTCCTCTTATGAACGCTTCATCATAATAGCACGTTTTCTTCTAATTTATTTATTTCTTTAGATTTAGACGCTACCCCACTCCAGAGGGACTCTGGACAGGTCACAATTTTAAATAAACAATAATATATAAAATAATATATGTAAAAAACAACATTATGTCTAGGCAACGCGTCTTGAGCCTCTTTATATATGATTTGTTAAAAGTCTATTATTTGAGCATCCAACAGCTTAGGTTAAAAACACAGCAGTGGCAGCACATTTCTGGGAAATCTGGAATAGAAAGCCAAATAGAAAGATGAAAGCCATCTTATACAGAATCACACTTGGGGGAAGAAGCACCACTGTTATGCCATTCATAGTTATTTGAGGCTACCAGAGAATTGCCTCATCTGTGGAGTCTTTTCTTGTCCAGCTGCCCAAATATTTCTTCTACCCAAGTTCTAACATGTAACCATATAACATTTAGCTTTCAAAATTTTTACACTTGACAATCCCGACTGGTTCAAGTGATATCCATAAAATGCAGTTTTAGGAGCTGGCAATTATTATGCAATAGTTCGTTGAATCTTTCCACCCATCTAGTATTCTTCTCTACTGTCAGCTTGCCTTATTCTCATCTGTTTTGCACAGTGGGCCTGATTCATTCATAAAATGCAACATCTGCCTTAATTTAATCCTGCTTTGTATTTTTATACAATACAATAGAAAGTACTTGGTGCTGCATATTTCACTCTGGAAATAAGCAGGATTATAGACTGACAACAAAGAAAAAATTCAAAAGATCCATGGAATTTACCTTCCTTTCCATTCACAGTCAACTGAGCCTAAAGTATCAAACTCTATTCAAATAGAGCTTGGAATATTAAAATAGTCCCCCAAATCTCTCCCCAGTTAGTATGGATTGAAAAGGGTTTTACCACAGGATGAGGGCCTAGCAGCTAGAATGCCACTTGTTGTCAGAAGACTTTCAGAGACAGCCCTCTGTAGAAGACAAATAATTTCAGCCTGGTCATTTATGCCTCATTCTGAATTATCTCTGATCCATTTGTTTGTTTGTTTTGGAAGGCCATCCTATTCTCAGGAATCTTCTCCAACATCAAAGTTCAAAAGTATCTTTCTATCTTGCATATTCAGAATCCAAATTTTGCTTTGTTAGAGAGTCATAAGGACAACTATTGCCTGCATAAATCTTTTTTCACAATATCACAACACCTGAATATTGTTTCCAATATGCAAGTCTATGGCATATTTCTGATTTCTGCTTCCTTTACTATTGATAATCACTCCAAAATGCAATTCTGTTGCTGTTCTGTCATTATTTTGATCTTCTTTATAATTAATCTTACAATTAATCAATTTTTTCCACTGTGATCCTTGACTTTATTAAAGTGCGAACATCATTTGCATTTTCAACTTTCAGAGTAGTGTCATCAGCATAACATAATTATTGATGGATATGATCTTGAAAAAATATTATCTACCGTATCAATCCAGTAATTAAGCTCAATATTGGTGTTCTGATTAATGAAAAACACCGGCAGCTATGTGGCCCAAGGGGAATGGCACTATTTCACAGGAAAGTTTTGCAGTAATATTTTTTTTAATTCAATAAATGTATGTTGAATGGTATATCATAATTCTCTTCATTTCTGACTCACTAAGGACATTTGTGTAAATGTAAAGAAGGCCTCAGTATTGCAGCTCTCAAACTAATGAACTAGTCCCCATGTGGCCCTTGTGATGACAATTTGATTTAGAAATTGTGTGTATAGTTTGCAAGTTCATTGTGTGCAAGAACAACAGAGAGAACCATAAGCCTTGAAAGAAAACTCACTGTGGGAAGGAAGTGGCTTTTTTAAGCAAGGGGGATGGGGGGAAGGTCAAAAGAACAAAACCACATACTGAATCTTGTGTAGGGCTAAAGCTACTGAAATGTCTAACTCTGCTGCCATCTAGTGGCTAACTAGATTCTTGCAGATCAGATTTGCTAGCTCTCCCCCACTAAAAAGAGGGTACATGATGTTTCTCCATCACTTTGGGATTTGCATGCTCAAACCAGTAGCAGCAGCAGTAAGGGCAAAAGAAAATGATTCATATCACATTGTCAGAACCACTGCATGGCAGCTGATTTACAGAACTGAGCAGAATATAGAGATACCAGATTAGTTTTTGGCAATTTTAATTCTTAACAATCTATATCATATTTTTAACAGATTAACAGAGTTGGAAGGGACCTTGTAGGTCATCTAGTCCAACCCCCTGACCAAGCAGGAGACCCTACACCATTTCTGACAGATGGCAGTCCAGTCTCTTCTTGAAAGCCTCCAGTGATGAAGCTCCCACAACTTCCGAAGGCAAGCTGTTCCATTGGTTGATTGTTCTCACTGTCAGAAAATTTCTCCTTATTTCTAGGTTGAATCTCTCCTTGATCAGTTTCCATCCATTATTCCTTGTCTGGTCTTCGGGTGCCTTGGAAAATAGCTTGATCTTGATTTAGGATCTGCATATGTTTTCTTCAGTCCATGGAAAAAGTAACCTACCCAGCAGCAGACACATACATAGGAAAGTTGCTTCCAAAAACTAAATGTGGATTAATGAAGCAACTTCAATTTAATTTTAATTCATAAAATATAGCATGATGGCCCCCTGCATTTAATTCATTTTATCATTTGATCACATTAAAAATTACAATTCTGTGGCAACTTTAGGAAGGTGGTAAATGAGGGATACATTTGGTTTTGGATCAAGGGAACTGCGAAGCAACAGATATTCTGAAAGCTGTTTAAGAAATCATTTTCCTAATAACATTGGCTTTTAGATGGTTTAAAAAATATAATAAATAAAAATTAAAAATTTCTTCTTGTTCCCTGAGGCTGGCTCTAGTGCCCACTTGGGGGAGCTGCTGTTGCAACAATAATTTTTCCTGATGGTAAACTCTAGGAAACTGACAGTTCTGCTTGTTCTTCATATCAATCTAACTTTGATTTTAGATACTTTACTGGCACAAGCAAGCAAAGATTGACAATTTATATTGCAAGGAAAAATTAATAATCGGAACCTGTGGTGGCCCAGGGAAGAGACATTGTAAAAAGCATATATTCCAACATTTCCATTGTTCCTTCTCAAGATACTCTTCCCTTCCCCACACAGTCCCAACGTCAAAGTGCAGCATTTAAATTTTGCAAATCTTTTTGCAACCCTCATGTTTCCCCCCCCCCGCAATGAGTAAGTGAGAGTAGTTGTTACAGGATAAGGTCATTTTGTAAAGCATCCTGTCCACTTCTGAAGGCCATCAGACTGAAACCAGCCTACCTTTATCTCCACTCATGATGTCCTGAAATCTTGTTTCAGCAGACCAATAGAAGGATCAATGAATAATGATTTAGTCAGTGCCACACTCTCTGAGTTATTTCAGCTGTAGAAATAACAAAAAAATCCCCCCCCCAATTCCTGGGGAAAAGTACAGGTAGTCCTTGACTTATGACAGGTCACTTAGTAACTATTCAAAGTTATGACAGACCCGCCCCCCCTCTTCCCCAAAACCCAATTCCAAAAAGTTGCAATGGCAATCCATGCACCTCCACTCCCCGTGGTCAGGTAACTGCATTTTGAGCACTCGACAACCTGCCCGCATTTGCAGCTGTTTGCAGTATCCCATGGTCATTTAATTGTGATTCACAGCATTTTTGCTGAAAACCAGCATTTACTTCCAGTTTTCGGCAAAAATGTCTCATAATTAAACCACGGAAGGGGACAACTCACCACGGCCAACTTGCCATGGGAATTCGCAGCCGGACAACTCACTGCTGGACAATTCAACAAATACAAAAGTTAAATTAATTTCGACAGAACCGTGGCCAATAATAATAAAATAAAGTAAATCCAGAAATGCAAGAATTGCAATAATTTTGACGAAAACGTGGTCACCAATTATAAATGTACCTGAATGAAACAATGAATGCACTGTTGAATTGTCCTGTGGCGAGTTGTCCTGCGGCAAATGGGCCACAGTAAGTTGGCCGTGGCAAGTTGGCTGCAGCGAGTTGTCCTAGACCAAGTGAAACATGGTTTTGCTTAATGACTGTGGTGTTCGCTTAATGACCATGGCAGTCACTTTACAACCTTTACTGTGGCATTTGTTTAACAGCCACTGCAATAGTAATAAAACTGGATCAGTCACATGATGAACTGCTTTATGACTGTCACAAATTACGACCGTAATGGTCAGGTTCCATTATGGTCATAAATCAAGGACTAACTCTCTCTCTCTCTCTCTCTCTGTCTCTCTCTCTCTCTCTCTCTCTCTCTGTGTGTGTGTGTGTGTGTGTTTGGCAATTTCCCAAGAAATCTAAGCTATTGGTATGATGGGAGGCCTGTCTGGTCATCAATCTGCCATTCTTTCTGCATATAAATTCCCGCTAAATGCTGCAAGGGTGATGCACCACCATAGTACTGCAGCCAACATTTTCCCTCCAACAGCTGCATGGCTGTCGGTTGCCGTGTTCAGCCTTTTCACTGCATGTGTGGTAGTGTAGAGAAATGGCTTGCTGACACCAAAGGCTGCGAGATGGGGTGAATTTAATGCATAATGTTGTTTTAAGAAGAGAAAACCAAGTTGGGTAGTTTTTAATAGGGATTGTGAAATTGATTAGAAAGGCTAAAGTTAGCTACCCCACCCTCTGGAACAACATCTCTCAGGGACATCTCTATAGGTAGTGATAAAAATCGTCAGATCATAGGGTTGAAAGGGATCTTGGGGGGGTCTTCTAATCCACCTCCCTGCCCTAGGTAGGAGTCCTCATAGCATCTCAGACAAATGGTTGCCTACCCCATATATTCTTCCTCGCCCTCATTTAGTAACTACTTCAGACAGTGACCACTCACGGATATGAAAATGATGAAAAACCTTTGCAACAAAGCCTCAGCTTTATAACTTTTGCAAGAAGCTGAAGTAAGATCATAAGCATCGTTGCGGATTCATTTAGCAACCACTTGGCTTAATGAACGCATTACTGGCCCTAATCGTGGTTGCTAAAGTCAAGTCAAAGCCTTTATTGTCATTGTACATCATGTATACAATGACATTGGTTGTAAAGGAGGACCGCTTGTACTGCTCACTATTCTGCGATTCTGGAAGGCCCTTAAGACCTGTCTCTGGTCCCAGGTCACGGGCACAGTGTATTTGTGTTGTGTTTTTATATTGTTACGGTTGCTTTTTAATCCAGACAGTTTTGTTTTGTTATATTTTTAACTGCTTTAACTGTACATTTTGTTGTTGTAAACTTCCCAGAGTTGTCATTATTGTTTAAATAATAATAGCCGGTGATAAATTTAACTATGAAATCTCCTAAAGAAATCTAAATTCAGATACCAGGAAACAGTAGGGTAAGACAAGAATTCTAGCTAATGGGAAAACAGCCTGCCTCCAAGCCATAGGTATCTGTTTAGTAATTGCTATAACTTCATGATACGATTATTGGATTTGCACCAGATACATTCCATAACTGATTCAAATTATTGCATCATTTTCGTGATGATACCATGATGCTCATGACATCAGTTCCATCTGTTGGAGCACCCATGTGCCAGTTCCATAGACATCAAGCACTGCACCTTGCTAAAGACAAGCTTTGTAAATTGAGATGAGCCACAGCTAAGACATCGTTAGATACAATGGTTTGTGTGGCATTGAAATGAGTCTGGTACAAATACTACAGTAAGTACAGAAAGACTCAAAGTTTCTCTCAAAGGAAACTTTGCTTTAATGATAACCTCAAAAATCTAGAACAGAGTCATGCATTTTTCAATTGCTAAAACTCTCATGCCACAAATGTTAGCTGACTAAATGCCAAGTTCAGACTTTCATCATTTAAACAACAGCATATGCAATGGGTTCTCTCAAACCACAGTTCACAAACGGTTGGGAAAGGAATATTGGAAATTGTGGAGAATTTAGACCCTCTGACCTGGATCTAATACATGCTAAAGAATGTCCAACATATCTGGGTGAATTCACAGAGAACTAGTCATACTTTTCAAGACTCCAAAGATCGACTCGTTCACCCACCCAATATCCTATTCCTACAGTGTGTGTATAAGAGTCTATGTAGTATTCGTTTGCTTCTTGATTTTCAATTTTCTATTTGGATTAAAGAAGGCAATACTGTATGCAGCACAGAAGAAAAAGTAGAATGTTGACCTGGAGTTCACACATTTCAGCTCCAAGAGTATCAGTTCCCACCTCATTAACTTTCTGTTGTCTGGGTGTCTTAAGCTATCTCAGCTATGGTAGATGTCATCCTTTATAATTCTCAAAAACCAATGCTAGATTTAAGTCAGGAGTGGAGCAGAGGGCAAAGTGCCACTCTTTGAAGAACTCAGAATAGCAGACCAACCCTGAAATCCAATCCATTTCAAGCTGAGAAGTCGTCCATCAGATGCTGGAGACACACACATACATGTTATGCCCACCCGCTTTCATTCCATGGGACATCCCCTGCTGCCACTCAAGATGTCATTTCAGCTGCTTAGATCTCCATGACAACCAAAGACAACCTGGGCAAACATCAAAGAGTCAGAAATAGGCCACGTTGCTGTTCATTGCCCAAGCAGCAACCAGCAGGCTCTTTCCTTCTGAAGAAGAAGAAGGCAAGAGCAGCAGAATACAAGGGACCTAAATCATATGGCTAGAACTGAATGGTGAAGAAGCAGGCCTTCCCCTCTTGCTCCACTCTGAGTAATTGTACAAGAGGTGCTAAGAACAGTGCAAGTCTTTCTAATGCCATTCATGTGTGAATGTACAGTGATACACAAAGTGCTAAAGATTTGATGAAACTTGAGGGCACAGCTGGACGATGTCTTTGACTTCACAGTAAATGTTCACATTCCAAAACCTGTTTTAGTTGGTTGAAAGGACACAATTTTGGAGAAATGCTTGTAGATGTTTTGCTTGGATTCCTCTTTGCACCTGGGTTCTTCTCTTGAAGACAGGGACTCGTTGAAAGTATGAAAAGATAAGTGGGGTAAAACAGAAAAGAGGGAACACAACAGGGTGAATTTTAAACGCATTTGCATTTGTGATTTAAATTGAACCACTTATTTCTGTAACAGTTTCCAACTTTTCCAAAGCCTTTTTCTCTTTGGAAAACTCATTCAAAGACCACTCATGTCTTAGTCAATCCTTTTAAACTTCTCATTGGTTCCTTCTGAAGAATGGCTGTATGTCATGGTTCTGTTGCCTGAGAACAGATGGAATATAATCCTTTCTGTTTCCAGTCTTCACATCAAGTCCCTCTAATGCAGCCAAACAGGTTAAACAGTCAGCTTTCAAGACTGATGTCTGCCCCTTGAAATGGGCCAGGGGAGGAAACAGACTCCATATGTTTGATTGGAACTACTGTGTATTTATTGATATGAAATGGAAACAGAATTTTGAGGGCCTGGCAATGTTTTCCTTTCCCTCCCTCTTATAACCTAGTAAACTGGGGTAGAATCAGTTGGAACTTCTTTCTAACTGTTTCTCTGTTTCTTGGGCTTAAAGCATACTTTTATTTTTGATTTTTGAATATTTTTGCTTCTGCTTATTTTCTCAAGGTCATAACTTTGGCTCCCTACAGTCCTTTACCTCTGATTTTTCCTAGTAGTAGAAAAATCTATTACCGGTATGCATCAGATACAGTATAATGACAGCTTTTCTGCTTCACATCCAGAGGCCTTCATTCCAGCAACCTGACCTGTGGTAATCAATATAAGACATGAGAAGCTATATTGGGTTTTAAATTACTAAATTAAATTGAATTGGTGTTGTAACTGTCGCAGGATCTGAAAACTGAGGCAGCTGATCTTCAATAAACCATTTCCCCATCACTATTTAGCAATACATGTCACGTTTTGCATGTTAATCCACCACTAGATTATCTGAGTCCAAGGCAACCTGTGTAGTAGGAGCAACTAGAAAGGATTATATCACTGTGCTGGATCCTCTTTATCCTGCCATGGTCTTCTAAGTGGACATCATTGAAATGTGTGTGGGATATTGCAGATTGAACCTGGGAACTTCTGAGTTTGCGAGTTGCGCTACTTTTTAGCTTAGACTATCTTGTTTATATGGCCCCATAAAGCTGAGGTTGAAGCTCCCCTAATGTATTGGTTAATATTCTTTAAGATCAGTAGACAATAAAGTTGCACCTTTCTAACTCTTCGTGTTTGAATTTTGGGATTTTTCTCTTCCGGAACCCTTTTCCCAAATTCATTGTTGGATGAGCTAGAGTGCAACAGTAGTTGTTGACTAATGATTGTAAATTGGGGATAAGCAATGGTCCTAATCAGGAGAGAGGAGGGCAACACCTCCAGGTTTAATACCCTGCAGAAGGGCAAAAAAGGGAATTATAAATTGTAAGGGATAAGGAGCAGCTACATCAGTGAGAAAGAAAATTAGCTCTTCCGGAAAGCATTGGGTAATTGATGGTGGCACTGCCGGTAAGATCTATATTATATTGTTTTTGAACAATGGCTTCATTTTATGCTTTTAGAGTTTTATTGTTTGTAATTGATTTTGTGTACTTACTGCGGAAGTTTTAAATCCGTACCATGGATGTTTTATTATGTAAATGTTTTTATTGTGGTGAATCACCAAGAGTCCTTAATAGATTACAGTGGTGCAAAAAATGTGACACATAATTAAATAATAAAATGAGCTTCCTTTCCTTATCATCCTTCTGTTGGCCTCAGGGTTATTCCCTGTTTGCTGATGCCTTTTTTTTTTTTTTTTTTATAACAGATTGTTTTTTTGGTTTTTTTTTTTTTTTTTTACAACAGAGCCGTAGTTCGGCTACTTTGCCATAAGCAGGGGAATAATTGAATAACAAATAAAGGGTACAGAATAATCTTTGCTTTAAATTATGCAAATGTCTCATAATTTTTGCTTTCGGTATTAATAACTGTAAGTAATGTTTCTTATTTAGTCGGTTATAGATTTCTATGGCCCCTTCCAGTGTCTCTACATAGCTCTTTCTATAACCCCTGTAATATAGTTAAAAATTCTGCAACTAATTAGTACAATTCTAGTGTTTTAGTTAAACACTAAAACATTTTCAAAGACTTTAAAACTTTAAAAGCCCTGGATGAAAAAGAGCATGCCCGATTATCTTCCCAAGCTGTAATAAGGGGAGGGGCACCTCAACCCCAACAGCTATTTATTCTGTGATCCCCACTGTAGAAAAAAACAGAACTTGCTGTTTATGTTATATCTAACTATGGCCAAGCCTGAGAGTCTAAGAGTGTGTGAGGAGACAGCACAAGTATTCTTGGTCCTCCATGTAAGGTTTTATACACTCAAATGTGGATCTTGAATGGGGCTCAGAGAGCAGCTAGCCATTTCAACATGAAGATAATACAGGTAGTCCTCGACTTACGACCACAATTGAGCCCAAAATGTCTGTTGCTAAGTGAGAAATTTATTAAGTGAGTTTTGCCCCATTTTATGATCTTTCTTGCCACAGTTCTTAAGTGAATCACTGCAGTTATTAAATTAGTAACACAGTTGTTAAGTGAATCTGGATTCCCCATTGACTTTGCTTGTCAGAAAGTTGCAAAAGGTGATCACATGATCCCTGGACACTGCAACCATCATAAATATGAGTCAGTTGCCAAGCATCTGAATTTTGATCACATGACCATGGGAATGCTGTAATGGTTGTAACTGTGAAAAATGGTCATAAGTCACTTTTTTCAGTGATGTTGTAACTTTGAACAGTCACTAAGTGAACTATTGTAAGTCGAGAACTACCTGTATACCACACACCATCCATTTTGACACATTCCAAGCCAGCTTCCATTTCCAGCATATCTTCAAAGGTCCACAAAAAGTGCATTGCAGTTGAGATGGAATGCAGTGGTGGCCTTGAGGAAAGAGGAGGAGAGATGCCAATAAAGCCTATTCTATTCTATTCTATTCTATTCTAGTCTAGTCTAGTCTAGTCTAGTCTAGTCTAGTCTAGTCTAGTCTAGTCTAGTCTAGTCTAGTCTAGTCTAGTCTAGTCTAGTCTAGTCTAGTCTAGTCTTCCATCCCGTCCCGTCCCACCCTATCCTATCCTACCCAAAGAGACAAGAATGGAATCACTGCAAAATAGCATACCTTGCCATCCGGGAGAGCAGGAACAGATGAAAATCATGCTCGGCCCAATCTTAGACTGTTGGGAAGGTGACCTGAATCTGAGTTTCCATCAGAAAGTGAAACGGGTTTTGTTTTTTCTGCCAGCACAATGAGAACAGTCTGGTCTGCTGGCTGCTCTTCATTCCTTTCCATGTTATGTCATGTGCCTCCCTACCAATTGGCTGGTATGTCCTCTGGTAGGCATGACCAACCCCGTCCTGGCTCTTTGCCCTCCATGGCGATTTCATACAGAGCTACTGGGTGCCTGCCATGAAAGGCTAGACATTTTTCTCCCAGATTCAGTAGCAGAAAGGTGAAATGCTGACTGTTGCTCTCTCTTTAAAAACACACACACACACACACACACACACACACACACACACACACACACACACACACACAGAAATGTTCTGGCAAAAGTTCTACCAAGATTTTCCTTCTAACCTGATACAGAACTATTGCTGTTGTTTTTACTGGTCATTGAGAGGCATATGCACAGAATGGAAAGCAATTTGCGCTTGCTTTCCTGGCATGGGTGGGAAGGGAAAGGATGCAGGGCAATCCAGCAACATGGGGGACATGTTTCTGGCCAGAACACATAGCCATTATTATGGCCAAAAGTGGAGGAAAGAGTTGAAATCCAGAAAGGGAGTTCATAAATTGGCATCATTTCCAGTCAGTTTAAGCATGGGAGACAAGTGGCTGAAGGCTGCATGCAGAAAAACCCCACAATTGTCTCTGTGCCAAGTCTCCATCTGAAGAGGGTCTAGAAGATAATTCAGTTTCTGGAGCTTCTGTGCCAGTTCCTTTACCATCAGCTTGGCTAAATATAGAATATTGGATACCAGCCTATAGTTGCTCAAATTGGCTGCATCCAAAGCTGCTTTTGAAGACTGTAAAGTCCTCCCCATCACCACCTTTCAGACTGCAGGAAACTCTACCTCAGAGGTGTCAAACTCAAGGCCCGTGGTCCAGGTCCGGCCCATGGGGTGCTTAGATCTGGCCTGCAGGGCCAGCTTGGAAATAGCCAAGGACCGGCCCACAGTGCCTCTGCTAGCAAAAACGGGCATGGGGGGCACACACGCCCCCCCTGCGCCCCATTTTCGGCCTGGACAGCCTCCTGCAACATTCTGCAGGCCAAAATGGGGGTGGGTGCGGCCTCCCTGCGCCCCATTTTGGCTGGCAGGGTGCTGCAGGAAGCATCTGTCCTGTCTCCCCCTACCTCCCGGCCGGCCCGCGGAGGACAACTACAGTGCTGATCCGGCCCTCGAAGAAATCCAGTTTGACACCCCTGCTCTACCTGTCTCAGAGAAATGTTGATAATGTCACAAATCATTGGCAAGAGAGTTTTTAGAGACTCTTTTCAGAGAGGCAGGGTGGGATCTCAAAGGCAAATATGGTACAAATTGATATTAGGATTGTTCAAAGCTCTTGGAAAAGGTGGTTTGCAAAATGCATTATGGTGACCTAAGCATCTATTTCTGAAGTATTAAAGCAGCAGTATCCTTTGAAAAATCTATGAAGCTCCCCTGATCATCTCCATTGATGCTCTTTCCACTGATACTATCAGAGCAAGAAAGAGCTGGGCATGGATACACTGTGCAGACAGTCAGGGACAATCTTCAAAACGGCTGCAGCATCTTTGCAAAGGATGTCTGTCAAGCGCGGGAAATCAGAAGTCCAGGCAGTTCAAATGAATATATAGGCTTATTGCAAGTTTCAGCTCTCTACAAGAATCTGAACTACTAACAGTCAAAGCAAATTGGAAGTAGATAAGAGTCAGTGGAACTCAAGGTGGGCTGGACTTAGATCTTTTGCCATCATGAAGGGACTCGAGACTGATGACACATTTGACCCCTCCCTCAGCCTGGTCATTTCCTACAAGACGGTTGTTTTAATCCTTCAAAGAAAGGTGGTTTGTTCACTCTTGGTACATTTTGTGAATCACCTCTTTGGAACGCTTTTAATTTTAACAGACATTATAATGATGTGGAATTTTCTCAGCCAGCGATGTATTTCTTTTGTACTCACTGAAATGGATTTGCTTATATCTGTTTGTTCGGCAATTGTTCAGTGGTGACCCTGAAATAATGGACTTAACAACTGGCCCTTGAAGTTCGGGCCATCTCAGCATCCCTGTGGTCACGTGATCACAATCCAGGCACTCGCATGTTCAGCTTGCAATTACAACATTGTAGTGAGCCATGTCATGTGATTCTCATTTGTGACTTTCCCTGCCAGCTTCCCACAAGCAAAGTCAATGGGGAAGCAAGCAGAGAAGTTGCACCAGTAAGTTACTTTTTTTTTTAGGAGACCACTATGGATCCCAGGGATCTAACACTATGTAGCCCATGATCCCACAGACCTGCCCATTCTCCCTAGCCCCTCCCCATGGAACCCCTCCCTCCCATACTCCTTACCTGTTGTCTCCTGCCTCTTCCCATTTAACAACCTGTGTGTCCTGCGTTTACAACAGCAACCAAGGCTGCTGGGATTGTTGTGCTAAGCGTGTAGTCCCATGACATAGTCCTTTCTGATTGCATCTCTTCATGACGGCAATCCTGTTTCCAATTACCATTGTAACTCAAGGACTACCTGCATGTGATTTCTGAGTCTTGTTCAAGGCATCCAAACCAGTTGAAAACACCTGGCCTTGGCAATGAGGGATTGGAGGGGAGGATTGATTGATTGATTGATTGCAAAAAATTCGACTTCAACAACAGAGTGGCCAATGCCTGGAATACATTACCTGACCCAGTTGTTTCTTCCCCAAATCCCAAAAACTTTAACCTTAGATTGTCTACCATCGACCTCACCCCATTCCTAAGAGGTCTGTAAGGGGCGTGCATAAGCGCACCAGCGTGCCTACCGTCCCTGTCCTAATGTACCCATATAGTCATACTTCTTGTACTCATAATCATGCTTGTACTATTATATATATATATACAATCATGTTTATACTTTGTCTATACTTTGCTTGTAATCATATATGCTTGACAAATAAATTAAATTAAATTGAATTAAATTATCTGGGTGGGGTGATGGATCTTTGAGGGAATTCCCAGCCTCAATGTCTGTTCAATGACTTGCTGATTTCCAAGTATAACAATCCCAATGGGAAATTCTATTTCCGGGATTCTACCGCCCAGGGGTGATTGGCAGCAGCTGCTGCAGCCTCTCCCTACCCTATCCCTGCCTGGTCTATTTTAAGAACAGGCAAAGGCAAAGGCAGAGAAGCTGCCAAAAACAGAACTCCCACCTCCACCATCCACGGCTGTCCCTTATCTGTCACTAGTCCAGAGTAATCTACAGACCCCTACTGGGATCTGAAAAGCTAACTATCCAGAGGGACACTTTAGAATAGTAGCATTTGAAACAAAATAAGGGTGTGTGTGGGGGGGGGAGTGTCCATCCTGCTCTATGGAAGTGATGAAATAAGGGACACCTGTTCGTCAGGAAGATAAAAGGTATCTGGCAACCTCAGCAGTGATGTGCGCATATGCATGTGAGACTCGCACACCAGTTTCCAAAACACAGCTATCACCTCACATAGCAACCGACTTCTCTGTGCCCTTGATGTCCAACTTTTATTGCTTCTCCCGCAGACAGTTTAACAAAAATTGCTTCCAGGAATGCCCTCTCCTGCTCTCCCCCCCCCGAAAAGAATCTTCTCTTTTGGGATTATCTTTCCTTGCTTGCTTGCTCGCTTCAATTTTTTTTTATTGCCTCATGGAACTCTTCCCAACCTAGCGCTAGAAAGATATTGTGGATAACTCATTCATCACCCCTGGACGTTTGCTGACAGTGTTATCGGCTATTCCCAGATTTAATTTGGAAAGAGAAATGTGTGCGAGTTTTGTAAAATTTTCTACTCTTCTGCTGCCTACTTGCCTCCCTGCTCGGTCATTTCCTTCTCCTGGACTTTTTCATCTCTTTCATCCATCTGAAAGAAGAAAATATTCTTTGTTCCCTACTTCAGATGGCATTGGTGAGCCCCGCATATATGTCTCTGGATATCAAAGTCCATTCCGCCCCCCCCCGAACTGCTAGTAACAAGTACATTGCTTGCTGCAGCGGAAATAGTTAGGACTGATTGATATCATGGAATCAACGCTCTTAAAGTAAGCAATTCTGTCAGTGAAATGCACCTTAAATCCAGGGGTGAAATCCAGCAAGTTCTGACAGGTTCTGGAGAACCGGTAGCGGAAATTTTGAGTAGTTCGGAGAACCAGCAAATACCACCTCTGACTGGACCCACCCCCATCTATTCTTTGCCTCCCGAGTCCCAGCTGATCGGGAGGAAATGGGGATTTTGCAGTATCCTTCCCCTGCCATGCCCACCAAGCCACGCCCACCAAGCCACACCACGCCCACTAAGCCACGCCCACAGAACCGGTAGTAAAAAAAAAAAAAAGGATTTCACCACTGCTTAAATCCCAGAATACAAGGAGTTTAATCTATCAGGAAATAGCAAATAATCTTACTAAAGCGATATAAGCTATGGGGTTCCGGAGGGTGAAAGGTCAGAAAATCTGATCCAGGTGGATTCCAGTGAGAGATAAAATGCAACTTTTTCCGAAGATGTGATCAAAGTGGTTTGCAGACTAAAGCAGGATATGCTTGAACTAAGTGGCTGTACAGCACTTCACATTTGGTGGCTTTTGTGCAGCTTCTGGAGTTGCCGCAGACAATGCCCAACTGTTGCAGCTTCATTTTCACAGAGGAAGGACAGGTTGCAGATGCAGTGGGCTCTCTCTGACGTGAGTAGCCAGAATCCAGTTTGTTTAGCACTTCACTCAACTCTCTGCCTCTCTGGGGCGTCTTGGGGTGAGAAGGCTGACATTATTTTGGGCTTCATTCATTTTCTTGACTTGCAACTTCTTAAATGCCCTCTGTTGTGCTAATGGGAAGTGACACTTCTGAGCAGGTCCTGCCAGCCCAGCTGGGTGTTCAACTTTCCTCTCAGCACTGAATATAGGCTCAAGGTTGACCAGTCCATTATCCAATTTTATTTCATTTTATTTATTTCACCCTGTTGCAATCCAATGGCTGTCAGCAGCTTACAGCCCCCCCCCCTTTTAACCCCTCTTTCACATTTTCTGATCCTCTCTCACACTCCGCCTACATACACACATACATACATACATACATACATACATACATACATACATAACCATGCATATATACACATAATGGGGAATATTCTTCAGAATATTCAACTGCTAAAACCATTCTCTTCCAATCATTCTCTTCTTTCCTATGGGACTAATTTCCTATCTTACAAAAGAGAGGCAGAATTTCAATAGCTATTTATTGTTCACTACTGGGGTGCTATACTTTAAAACCAGTGGTGAAATCTATTTTTTTTTTACTACCGGTTCTGTGGGCGTGGCTTGGTGGGCTTGGTGGGCGTGGCTTGGTGGGCGTGGCAGGGGAAGGATACTGCAAAATCTCCATTCCCACCCCACTCCAGGGGAAGGATACTGCAAAATCCCCATTCCCTCCCCACTCCTGGGGGAAGGATATTGCAAAATCTCCATTCCCATCCCACTCTGGGGCCAGCCAGAGATGGTATTTGCCGGCTCTCCGAACTACTCAAAATTTCTGCTACCGGTTCTCCAGAACCTGTCAGAACCTGCTGGATTTCACCCCTGTTTAAAACTCCCTAGTCCTGCTTTAGAGGAATCTAGGCACATTCTGATTTGGACACATGCCTGTCACAGTTGTTCTGAGTTAGCAGACATAGAAATTCAAATGCCGCCTTAGTTGGCTTCATGCCACGCAATAATCAAGTTACATTTTCCAAGGCATAGTATGTCAGTTTCACTATCCATAATAGTTTCTTCAGAAACATAACTCAATGAGTCAATGGTACAGAATCCATCTGTGGCTAGAAATGAAACAGACTTTTCCATATCACAGCAGAGATATAACATGAGCTTTCGGTCATTTGATACTTCAAGAATAAGGTCTTCAAATGACATCAGGCTGAAAATTCATAATTCTGAAAGAAACAAAATGGCAAGCTCAGAAGAGGCTGTGATCTCATGAAATTAGGTGATTCATGGCTAGTCAGAACACGTTTCCAATAAACAGCTTGCTTTCAGGTCAATGGCTCTTAGTAATATCATGTTCTGTGATTTGTTCCTTTCTCCTAAAAGAGATTGTTTTCTGGTTAGAAAGAAGAGGGATGAAGCAGTAAGTGAACAATAAATGTAGTTCATAAAATTATCTGCCACAATGTCCTACCTGTCAATGACTACTTCAGCTTCAACCACAACAATACACGAGCACACAATAGATACAAACTTAATGTAAACCGCTCCAAACTCGACTGCAGAAAATACGACTTCAGCAACAGAGTGATCAATGCCTGGAATTCACTACCTGACTCTGTGGTTTCTTCCCCAAATCCAAAAAACTTTAACCTTAGACTGTCTACTGTCGACCTCACCCCATTCCTAAGAGGTCTGTAAGGGGCGTGCATAAGCGCACCAGCGTGCCTACCGTCCCTGTCCTACTGTCCTATTGTCCTCATCTATCTGTATTCACTTTGATTATGTTTATGTTTATACCTATACCTGCTATCTTGTACATGTTTGACAAACAAACAAACAAATAAATAAATAAATAAATAAAGGATTAAGAAGGCAGATATTATCTGGACTACTACATTCTGTATTTGAGGCTGGTTGATGGCGAAATAGAAATGTTGTCCAGAGGCTCTTTATCACAGACATATTATCACCATCAAAAATAAAAAAAATAGTATAAAAGTTTGCTGCCTCCATTGGCGATTCATATGCCACCACCAGGATGATGCTAACAAAAGATGCTCTCTTTGTTTATCTGGTACAGTACAGGACATGTTGGGGACAGGAATTGGGGGACTCGAAAGACTTTGTTTCCCTACCAGCCAGAGTGAAAACTTAATTGTTCTCCTTAATGTGGGATGGGTCCCAAGAGCAGGAGGTGAATTTTGACAGGTGGCAAGACTAGTGGGTTTAGACATTTGTCAAGATTTACTCTGGTTTTGCACAAGTGTTTTTTACATGAGTGTGTTCATAAGGACCTGAACTCGTACTTCTAATAGAATACTAAATTCATCTTCCAGGGCAGCTCAAACATCAGCTGATGTGCAGCCCCACCACTGCTGGTCAGCTGCCATTCAGACTGAACTGGGTATTGGCTTGGAAACCTGGCAGGTGTTAAGAAAGAGACTAGATTGAAAGAAACTGGACTCTCTTGGTTGACTTAACCAGAATGTCCTTGGAAGACAGTGCCCAGGGACCAGAGGAAAGGAGGATGCCACTTGACCTAAAATGGTCAATAGGTGCTGGTTGAATCACCTATGTCAATGAGGTATTACAGATTGTACCCATTGGAAAAATAGTATCAGAATAAGAGGGAAAACTCTACTTTAGAATCAGAACAGCTAAGGACATACCCCTTCTATGAATTGAAGACCAGATGGTGTTATTGCACAGAAAAAAGGTTTCCAGGACACATTTATTCTGATGAAGTGCCAGTAGCAAAAAGGCTCTAGAAAATCCTCTTGTGGGAATAATATTTATTTTATTAAATCAAGCATTGAAAGAAACATTCAATCTGCTAAATATTGGTGTTGTGCTGCACAGTAAAAATGAACTGGCATTTCAACAAATACAGATCTTGTTCTTAAGACTGTAATTTGGGAGATGGAACATTAATGCACATAGATGAATTTGGATATGTCCTATTCTGGTCATATTTTGGGCTGGATTTAACAGGATTGTCAATATGGTTTTGGAATATGTATCTTCTTCTATGTCTTCTGTGAAATATAAGAAGACTGAGTGCAGCTTTCCAGAGGGCAGCAAGGAAAGATAACAAAGTTTACTGGGACAAACAATGTAAACAGCTTGAAGTGGACTACGTGAAAGGACACACCAGGAATGCATTTATGCAAGTCAAAAAGATCCGAGCGCCATTTATTGCTCGTAAAGGCATCATTAAAAACAAGCAAGGAAAAGAACTGTCTGACCAACAAGGCATCAAGAACAGATAGCAAGAATATACAGAAGAGCTGTATGCAGGTTGCAAAGAGGCCCAGCCTCAAGATGACGAGGAAAGAGAAATAGAACTGGCCTCGTCCTTGAGGAAGAGATCAAATGGGCGATGAGCCAACTGCCAAACAACAAGACTCCAGGTGTTGACACTGTCCCTGCAGAATTACTGAGACCTTATCACCCATGGTCATTAGAGACCTGTGCCAGAAAATTTGGGAAACCAATACGTGGCCATAGGATTGGAAATGCTCTGTGTTCATTCCACTGCTGAAAAAGAGTGACTCTAAAAATTGCTCTATTTATTGCAATTGCTCTCAGCAGCAAGATTCTCCTTAAAATTATACAACAAATGTACCAACCATCAAAAGGGAATTACTAGATATCCAACCTGGTTTCCGTAGAGGTTGTGGCATGCGTGACTATACTGCAAATCTGTGCTGGATCGTAGAAAAATGTCATTAATATCAAAAGATCATTTACATCTGCTTCATTAACTTCGAGAAAACCTTCAATTGTGTTGATCATGAGAAGCTATGGAGAGCCCTGCAAGACCTGGGAGTACCAGCACATCTGGTCAAGTTGGTGCAATTACTTTACACAAATCAGGAAGCCACTTTGAGAACACCATATGGAGACACCGATTGGTTTAAAATAGAGAAAGGAGTTGACAAGGTTGTGTTCTCTCCCCTTTCTTATTTAACCTGTATGCCAAAATTATCACAAGGAAGCTAGATTTGGAAGAATCAAAAATCAGGGTAAAGATTGGTGAAAGAAATATCGACAGTCTTCAATATGCTGATGATACAACTCTCCTCTCAGAAACCAAAGAAGGCTTGGAACAGCTGATCAAGAAAATCAAAGAAGAAAGTGAAGTTGTCATCTCTTTCTGAACATCAAAAACCCTGAGCTCATGACCACTTCAGGGGATGGAAACTTCAAAATAGAAATTGATGGTGAAGACATAGAATGCATGGAAAAATTCACTTTCCTAGACTCACAAATAGCTCAAAACGGAAAATGCAGCACAGAAATAAAATGCTGGATTGCACTCGGTCGCACAGCAATGATGAACATGAGCCAAATATGGAAAAGCAGGGACAAATGTAGATTGGTCTGCTCTATTGTGTTCCCTGTGGCTACCTATGGTTGTGAAAGTTGAACCTTAAAAAAGCAAGACAGGGAAAAAATCGACTCGTTTGAGTTGTGGTGTTGGAGAATGCCCCTGTGTATTCTGTGAACAGCAAAGGTGACTAACCAGCAGGTACTGGAGCACATAACACCAGACATGTCACTGGAAGGCAACATCACAAAACTACGTCTCACTTACTTTGGCCATGCCGTGCGGGAGAAAGCAATTATGTTTGGAAGAGTTGGCGGTAAAAGGAAACCAGGCCATCAAAGAACATGATGGCTGGACACTATCAAAGCTAACGCCAGCCAGAGCATAGAAGAACTCAAAAACGTAGTACAAGATTGGAAGATGTGGAGAGACCTGGCCCATAAAATCACCAAGAGTCAGACACAACTGAATGGACAACATCATCACCATAATCATGATTTTATCTCCAATATTTGATATATATCCATGACCCTTTGGGCTTGGGAAATGGACAAATAATTGTCATACATCAATAGAAAAATCAGTCATTTATTTGGTAGTACATGAGTTTTGTTAACATTTGTTTTTTACCAACAGAAAAGCAAGGAAGAGTATTTTTTTTAATAATGTAAACTGGTAAAATTTTCTGGTGTTTTGTTTATAATATAGATTTCCAGGCTTTCTCCCTTTTTCTTCTTCCCTATTTTCCTTTTCTATTTTTTATTTTTTATTTTTATTTTTTTATTTTATAGACAACTAGACACAAGAACAGTTTTTCCCCGAACGCCATCACTCTGCTAAACCAATAATCCTCTCACCACTGTCAAACTATTCACTAAGACTGCATTACTATTACTATCAGTCTTCTCATTGTTCCTATCACCCATCTCCTCCCACTTATGACTGCAGGACTATAACTTGTTGCTTGTATCCTTACGATTTATATTGATACTGATTGTTTCCTGATTGCTTATTTGTACCCTATGACCATCATTACGTGTTGTACCTTATGATTCTTTACAAATGTATCCTTTCTTTTATGTCCACGGAGAGCATATGCACCAAAGACAAATCCCTTGTGTGTCCAATCACTCTTGGCCTATTTATCACTTGTTGATTGTATGTACTCTGAGAGCTTATGCACAAGAGACAAATTCCTTGTGTTTTCAATCACACTTTTCCAATAAATAATTCTATTCTGTTCTATTCTATTCTATTTTTTTTTCTATTTTCTTTTTTTAATTAGTGTCATATAGACATTGTCAATGTTGGTAGAACTCTGAAAGAATTGAATTTGTGTATTCGTAGACACACTGTTTGCATTTTAATACCACTGTTTCTTTGAAAATGCTTCTAAAAAGTTACAAGCAGCCTACTCTGGCTTAATTCCTATGGAAGCTTGTTTATACACAAGCAGAATCAAGGAGGGAGCAATCTGTGACATTGACTGATTCAAGCTTCTTCCCCAAGCATTTGGAACTATGTTCACAAACTCACTTGTGCCACATCTTGGACACCATTTCATCTATATTCCCAAGCTTGTGTGTGTGTGCGTATTTGTGTGTGCCCATGTGTACCTTAAATTGCCTGTCTGGGTTCTTGCAGTTTTCTTGGCAAGATTTCAAATGTGGTTTGCCCTTGCTTGCTTCTTAGGGTTGAGAGAAGCTATTAGCCCATTTAGCCCAAGGTCAACAAATTGGCTTCGAGCCTGCATTGGGCAGGATTAAAGCAGTGTTTCAGTATTGTCTGGGATCTCCTGGCTGACTCGGGTCTGTAAAATGCAGTCTGTACTGAAAAATAATGCATATTAAAATCCTATCAAACAATTTGAGAAGTGCCAGTGGCATATCTTGACATCAGAAGCCTGGAATGGTGTAGTGGGTTGGGGGTGGAGGCTGGCAAGGCAACAGATTGGCTGTTTTTGGCTGGCTCCTGAAGGTGCAGAGACCCAGTAGGGCAGAGGTTGAGTGGACCGTGGCCTATTTTGCTCCCTCCATTTTGTAGTCCACTCTGGGAATAGGACAACAGTTGGCTGGGCTGTCTATCTGCAGTGAGATGGTTGTAGCTAGAGCCTTGGAGGAGGAATCCTGGCTGAATGGAGGACTTAAATTCTTAAGTAGATGATGGGAGTGGGAGCAGGAATGGATGGTGGTGATGTGGGGGAATCAATGTGTGTCCTGCGGCTGCCACCTATCCAGCCACATGGCCCATCAGCATCTTTAGTAGCTTCTTGTTTCCTCTTCATAGGACTCAACATTTGGACTGTTTTGATCTGCTTTTGATGGCTGATGGTCTAAACGAAAGACCTGGACTGGTGTAGGTATGGTGGATAGTTTTGGATAGTTTTCTCGGAGTGGGACCCGGATGGAGCTGGTCTTGCCTTCTGCCCTGGATGGGAGGTTGTGGCAGGAATGAGCTCCAGTCTGCCAGGCCAATGAGAGGTGAGGTTTACAGTGGCCTAGGTGAGAACGGGTGGCTAGGCGAGGATTGAATGAGTTTGATGGTGTGGATGAGGAGTCGGAAATGCTGCTCAGATTAGGTGCTGAGTGGTTTCAGAAGCATATAGCAGGTAACCCGGGTGGGTGGGGTCTAATCCCCTGTTGTTTATGGTTGGGTAGGATGGGCCCTTTTAGCTTGGGGATGTGAAGAGGTGGGGAGGATGAGGATGAGGATGTGAGGTCGGTGCAGTATGGGTATTTCACATTTGTTGTCAGCCCTTTGAGATAATCCAGACAAGAAGCATAAATCCTTGATTCTAAACACTATCTTCATTGTTAGGCTACAGTAACAGAATCTTGCAAGTCTGAAGGAATTTCTCCTCTCCTCTGCTTCTACTTTCAAAAAAAACCCTAGCAAGAGTCCCTCCCGAGGTGTTTCCTGTGTCCCTTCTGGTTCTGTGGGCTGAGATACCCCGTTCCTTGATAGTTGTCTAGACTGTGGCTCTTCTTTCTGTCTCCTATGGTCACTCCCACATACTGTTATATCTGCCCATATTACACCATTTTAAAATATTTTTAAAAAAATAAATATTCTACGAAGGCATCTATTTTAATTTTCATTATGGTGTATAAGTATAGTCCATCAAGAAAAAAAAGAAAGAGAGAGAGAGAGAGAAAAGCTCTTTGGGGATCCTCCATATTTTTTGAAAAGTGGGAAGTGGCCCTCAGAGAAAAACAGTTTAAAAAACACTGGACTAGAGGATCCTCAAATCTCTTTCTAACCCTTCCATTCCAAGATTCTTTGGTTCATAACACCCTTTCCTGGCTTTTGACCACGTTCTTTCTCACACCAGAGGTAGCCACGATGATCTAAAGGCCAGTATTTTAAACCCTGCCATGCTCCCTAACAAGAATGATGCTTCCTTTGGCTTATTCAAACTGCATGCCTCATTTCAAAGAGATGGAACATCCGTCTGCTATCTTCCAACTTGACTCCTTTTCAACCCCTGGTTCTCATTCCTTTTAGAGACATGAAAGGAACCATTAACATTTCCCTAAGTTGGAAATGTCTCTGCTGCCTTGTTCTCTCCTCATTATTGTCTATATGTGAGAATCTCTGAAGCCAGAGCAGGGACCAGAGAACATTTCCCAGCCATTGTTCCTTGCAGAGTTTTCACAGAGAATACTGTCCTCTTGTATTGAATGAATGGGTGACTACACACTACCTTTCCTAAATGGGGAGGGGAGAAAAAGCAGGATTGATGGTCAGATGTATTTTGCTTTTCCTCATTGATTTAATGATTGGAGCCATCCAGAGGCATCTGCAGGATTGCCATCAAAATGACAAAGGCAATGTCATGCTGTGAGTTCCATCCTTTTTGTATGTTATATGACAAAGTGGAGCTTGTATCATGATGGGACAACTCTGCTTTCATCATTTGCCCCCTCCTTGGACAGCTCTGAATCCATCTATGCTATATGCTGTTTTGAATGACCTGGCAAAGAGAAAGATTGTATGCATATTAAGTATCACCGTATATTCTCTCACTTTGATGGTAGTATTTTTAAAAGCCATTCCCCAAATGATGGAAAGAATATACAGGTAGTCCTCGACCTGCGATCACAATTGAGTCCCAAATTCCTGTTGTTAAGTGAGACATTTGTTAAGTGAGTTTTGCCCCATTTTACAACATTTCTTGCCACAGTTGTTAAGTGAATCACTGCAGTTGATAAATTAGTAACCTGGTTGCTAAGTGAATCTGGCTTCCCCATTGACTTTGCTGGTCAGAAGGTCGCAAAAGGTGATCACATGACCCCGGGACACTGCAATGGTCATAAGCATGAATCAGTTGCCAAGCATCTGAATTTTGATCACATGAGCATGGGGGTGCTGCAAAGGTCGTAACTGTGAAAAATGGTCATAAGTCACATTTTCAATGCCATTATAATTTGAACAGTCACTAAGAGAACTGTTGTAAGTCAAGGACTACCTGTGGTAATAATGTCTATAAAATGGATTAAAAAAACAGCTGCAGCTAGAGGCTCTGGTTGAGCTCATGTAAAGGACTATGAAATATGAATTGTTAGGTGCACACTAAGAGTGCTATGCCGCAGACGGAATAATATTTTAGGCCCACTTTCCCCAATCTTTTGCCTTACAGATAAGTTGCAAATACCAATCCCAGAATCTTCACTCAACATGGCAAGAAGCTGAAATCCTTCTCTCACCTCTTCTTACTATTACAATTTTGCCATGGGCTAATAGAATACTGGTAGACCTCAACTTATCACCATTCATTTCGCGACTGTTCCAAGTTATAACAGCACTGAAAAAAATTGTGATTTATGACTGTTTTTCACACAACTGTTGCCGCATCCCCATGGTTACACGATTGAAATTTGGATGTTGGGCAACTGGCATGTATTTACGATGGTCGCAATGTCCCGGGATCATTTGATAACCTTTTGCAACCTTCTGACAAGTCAATGGGGAAGCCAGATTTACTTAGCAACCGTGTTACTAACTTAACAATGTGGTGACTTACTTAAAGTGTGGCAAGAAAGATTGTAAAACGTGGCAAAACTCAC
Source organism: Thermophis baileyi (assembly GCA_003457575.1). Taxonomy (NCBI): domain Eukaryota; kingdom Metazoa; phylum Chordata; class Lepidosauria; order Squamata; family Dipsadidae; genus Thermophis; species Thermophis baileyi. The sequence continues at coordinate 1,687,758 of QLTV01020729.1, forward strand.
TTAACAATGTATTGCTTAGCAATGGAAATTTTGGGCTTAATTGTTGTCGTAAGTTGAGGACTACCTGTAATGTTATTGCTCCTTGCCAACCTTGGTTGATGTTGAAAAAGCTAAGCAGAGCCAGATTCAGTTTTTACTTGGCCGAGAGATCTCCATGGAATCCCGGAGCTGTAAACCACACTGAGGAGCTCTAAAAACATCATGAAAGAAAGCAATGGCACACTGCTTCCATCCTGTTACATGAACATACCCATGATGTCACTAGGGGGCTCAAGCTTGATTCCAGTGAGTCACTCTTTGCTAATAGAGTGGCAGTCCATTTACATTTACACGGTTCTCCCATCTATTAGTTCTCCAGGAAGCTTAGACAGAGACGTGTTTATTCTGTAAGATGAAGGAAGGAATAGCTTCAGTGGTCCTTAATGTATTTACTGGCATATTTTGCCAGTGCATCACCATTCTTCCATATCTCCCTCCTAGATGGCAGCTCTTAGTCCCCGTAGGTGGCAGCTCTGAGGCTTGAAATCATGGCCATGGAGTTCCTTAAGATATGCCACTGCTAGTGGCAACTACACTCCTTGCAGGATTTGATGGCTGTCATCCTTTGACACAATTCCCAAGATGGACACATTAACCTTAATCCTTTTCCCATAAATCAGCCTCTATCCCCAGTTGAGCTCAACCTTTCTGCCTGGCCCTGAGGCCTGCTGCTGGAAGGAATATGTTTGCTCCTGGCTCTCATTTCAAACCTCTCTCTTTCCCACTTCTCACAGACAAATCCTTTCCCACTTTCTGACATGTGTCTACTTTCCCCAGCCCCTTTGGGGAACAAAAATAGAATTATATAAGGGGGTTTACTTCCATCTCTCTCCCCCAATATCCCTTCTTGCCTCTTGGGACTCTGACACACCCACAAACTTTTGCTTGTCTTAAAGGACAGCACATTCCGTCCTGTTTAAAGACACTCATACCATTTGTGAAAGATAGCAAAACAGCAAAAATAGTGACTTTCTGTCACTACCCAAATGGTCAAAGATAATGTAATCTCATTTTAAATCGGAGCTAAGATAATGTTAATAGAATCCAAAAGCTATACCTTACTTTAGTGTATGGGATGAGAATGGGGAAATTCACAGAGAAGGATGATTATAAATTTTTAGATATATTCAGGATTAAATCAGGGGTGGGTTCCAACTTACCTCGCTGCCGGTTCGCTCCCTCCCGCACCGCGTGGGCGCGCATGCGCAGTAGCAAAAAAATCCCCAAAAATCCCCAAAAATAAAAAAGCCCCCAAAAAATGATGGTGACCGCATGCACAGTGCCGGAAGTTGGCTTCTGCGCATGCTCAGAAGGAAAAAAAATAAAAATAAAAAAATAAAAAAAATTTTTTTAAAAAAAGATGGCGCCCCCCACGGACCGGTTCGGTGATGTCATCGTGACATCACCAGCGGGTCGCTACTGGTTCAGGCGAACCGGTCCGAACCAGGAGGAACCCACCGCTGGATTAAATCCTTCCCCCGCTCAGTGCTGTGTTGAGCGACACAAAATACTTTGAATTTATATAACAGTTCACAACATTTTACAATTATTACCCCATTTTGCAGGTAGGGTTTGTTGTGGCTTGGGAAAGGAATGTAATCTCAGGATTGCTAGCTGCAGTTCGGCAGTTCAAATCTCACCAGGCTCAAGGTTGACTCAGCCTTCCATCCTTCCGAGGTGGGTAAAAGGAGGACCCAGATTGTTGGGGGCAATATGCTGACTCTGTAAACCGCTTAGAGAGGGCTGTAAAGCACTGTGAAGTGGTATATAAGTCTAAGTGCTATTGCTATTGCTAAGGAAGATGCTGAGACCTCTCCCCACTATAGAGTTCCTGCACTCAGCTCCTCCTTGGACCAGAATAAACAATGCTGGCCTCAAATGCACTGTTCCCATTGCCAACCCCTGTCCTGCCTCTGTCTCATTCATTGATGAACAAGGTGCTGAACAGGAGAGGCAGCAATGCTGGAGGAAAAAACCATTCACCCTGCTTATCATGGACTATACGTGCGTACTCAGGTAGCCTTTTGAGCAGTGCAGAACCGGTGCAACAGAGGCAGGAAAGTCCATGCTCATGTAGTTTTAGAGCAAGTTGTTTATCGTGGATATCAGTATGGACAATCCCAAAGGTGCTTTTCCAAGAGGCAACTGGACTTTCTGGTTTTTCTTTGAAGACGTTTCGCTTCTCATCCAAGAAGCTTCTTCAGCTCTGACTGGATGGTGGGGAATGGAAGGAGACAGCAAAGTCCACATTTTGGACAGAGAGGACCACTGGTTTGAAAGAGGGGCCAACGAGGCCATCTGTCAAAATTGAACAGCCCTCTCTCAACAGAGGGGGAGGGATACGACATCATCTATCTCCAGTCTACAACACAGTCCTTTCAACAGTTCCAAGAAGGCTCCACACCCATTTGCACCACTCATGTGACACTGATGACACAGATAAACCTCCAGGTGGCCTTAACAACTCTAAAAGAATGCAAATGACCAGCTTTCTGCAAGGAGTATAAATCCTTCCATTCCCCACCATCCAGTCAGAGTTGAAGAAGCTTCTTGGATGAGAAGCGAAACGTCTTCAAAGAAAAACCAGAAAGTCCAGTTGCCTCTTGAAAAAGCACCTTTGGGACAACCATCACCTGGGTGATTGAGAATCTCCATAGACAGTATGGACAATATTTCCTAATAATAGAATAGCATCTATAAAAGGAGCAGGTTTAGCCAATGGGCTACATAGACACTCATCGTGTAAAGAAAACAAAGATAATAAAAATCTGAAGGGGCATGTAAGAGAAAGTTGATTAAAAATGGGTGTTTCCCTAAAAGCAAGGATAAGTCCAATTATTTTATCACTAGCACCACCATCAAATGTTTTCTAGTTCTAAGATAATTATAGTCAGAAAAATTGGATTATATAATCCGACATAATACATCTGGATACAAGACATAGATTAACCACAAAAATTGCTCAGTGAAGGAAGAAATCTGGCATGGTTAATGTATTGGCAAATAACTGGAAAAATACAAAACAATGTTAAAGAAGAAGGAGGGAGCATGAGGAAGATGACATAATATAAAATACTTATACAGAATCAAGATAATATATTACGATGTATCTACAAATTGCTATTTAAATATGATACAGAGACAGAACAAATTTTAAAAAAACTACGATAAAACAGATGCAAAATTTCAAAGAAGCAATAACAGTGGATCAAAGGGAAGACTTACAGAGTGACATTTTAAGGCTACCTTCACTCATGGGCTGGAGAACTACCTGATTAGCATCACAGTCTCTGCATGTCTGCATGTCTTTGCTTCACTAACTCTTAACACAATACCTTTGCAAACATTTTTTGGACTTCTGAGCCAGAAACATAATTACTGGTAACTACCAAGCAGTAACCTATGGTGCAAATTGCATATAGGAACATAAGAGAAAATAAGGAACCATCAACCAGCCTTTCAGTAATACTCTTCAGTACAAACCACTCTACCCAAGCTCATTCTGTCATCATAATATTTATAATTCAACCACTGAATGGGGGGATAATATAAATAATCAAACAAGGAATCCTTAAAATACAGCATAAGAAAACTAAATGATAAAAGAGCAATCTGTTTAAAAGAGACAACTGTTAAAGTCCATAAAAGGCAACAAAATTCCAAGAAATCAGGTCAGAATCTCCTTTCATGTACATAATATGCTTTATTTATAATTAAACAACTTCTTTTTCTTCTTCTTTTCTAGGTTAGACTGGGAGTTTTGCCTCAACATTTAAATGTTGTTAAATCATTGAAAATATCCAGAATGAGTTGCTGAGATATTCATAGTGGCATTCAGCAACATCAGAGGAATCTATGACTATATAGCTTAACTAGCACATAAATCATAGTAGGAATTGCAACTCACGAATTAATTACCATATATCAATAATATTACCTTGTTTAGTTGCATCTCTTTGCTTTTGCAGCACTGAGTTATGAAAAACACCAAGAGCATGATTGCTGGTAACTATATAAGGATGTATTTTATTATAAAGCAAATAATAAACTTCCATCAACTTTCTCATGTTTTACAAGTACCATAGCTTGTATTTTTTTTCCCCCCTGAAAGTTTTAGTTGTGAAAGCTCTGTTGAAAACAATGGCTATATGGATTAGCAGACCTGTGATTTATTTTTATTTTTATTAGAGGACCTTTTTTTTTGGAGTGTAGAAGAAAATAAGACAAGGGTGAGGTGATAGTTTTAGCCAAAGGACAAAGCTTGAAGAAAAAAAGAAGAGAAAGAGAAAGGAAGGAAGGAAGGAAGGAAGGAAGGAAGGAAGGAAGGAAGGAAGGAAGGAAGGAAGGAAGGAAGGAAGGAAGGAAAAGAAAGCGAAAGAGAAAGAAAGAAGGAAGGAAAAAAGTGAAAGAAAGAAAAAGAAAGAAAGAAGGAAGGAAGGAAGGAAGGAAGGAAGGAAAGAGAAAGAAAGAAAAAAGAAAGAAAAGAAAAAAAAGAAAAGAAGAGAAGAGAAGAAAAAAGAAAAGAAGAAAAGAAAAGAAGAAAAGAAAAGAAAAAGGAAGGAAGGAAAGAGAAAGAAAGAAAAAAGAAAGAAAGAAAAGAAAAGAAGAAAGAAAAGAAGAAAAGAAAAGAAAAGAAAAAAGAGAAGAAAAGAAAAGAAAAGAAAAGAAAAGAAAAGAAAAGAAAAGAAAAGAGAAAAGGAAAGATCAAGGGTGAATGGAAGGGCGGTAGTGTTCATGACAGCAACTTGTCTTTGTCTCCATTCTTTCCTCCTCACATACAATGTTGGGATGAGGCAATCCCCATTAGGAAATACCTTCCCTTTTACAGTAAGGCAGAAAGCCCAGACTGCCCCAGGGGGAGGAGCTTAATCTTAGCCTTTCTTTGGAGGTGCTCTAGTTGAACTAAAGGAGTCAGGATGTAAGGAGGCAATTAGCAAAATGTCATTGTCTTCTCGGCCACAATTTTAGATATGATGGAGAATGTAAAATATGCTACAGAGGCTGGGCTGATGCACTCTACCTCCACAGCTCTTCTTTGTGAAAATGGTAATACGGAAGATTAATCCAGGACCACATTAGCAAATCATACAAAATTGTTGCTAACAAATGGATTCTTTGCAGCTATATTGTAGTCTTTTCTAGGATTTTGTTGGGCAGATGAGCGAGGAATGCCTCCCAAGTAAGCAACCCCTAAACCTTTTTTGCTCCAATTGCCAGTTTTGGACATGATTTCTTGAAGAATTATCTTCAGAAAATGAGGAACTGAACAATTCATTGTACATCACAAATATAGAGAAGTACAGAGAATTCTTCCACATAGTAGTGTTTCTGCTCCACATCCTCCCCAACAAATATTTTAGTATATACAGTGTGTGTGTGTTTTATACATATATATATAAAGGAAGCAGTATGCTCCCTCCCATATTTGGGTATACCAGGTGATCTTGAGAAAAAACATATAATCCCTCCCCTGGTTCAGCTGATAAGGGAGGAGAGAAAGCAACTGCCTGATAGGCAGGCAGCCCAGGTTCGAATCCCAGTAAGGGTATGGCTAGCTGATGAGAGCTAAATAGCTTGAAATAGATCTATACTAGTCTCCCTTTATTTATTTATCAGTAAAAAATTTATACACACACACACACACACACACACACACACCACACACACATACTAGCTGATACCCGTGCTTCGCTAAGAAACTATGTGATGAGGCTTGATAAATTGACACTTAAAAGCTTGAAAATTAAAAAAAAAAAAAAAAAGGGACTGTATTATTTCGTTAGAGATGGTAAGCTAAGTTTCTGTTACAGATGAAGACATTATTTGCATAGCATAGACTTTAAATTCGTCCGTCAGATGAATTGCTCAGGACCTCCGTGTACAAAACATTCCTGGTTTTGCTGGCTGGCTGGG
>QLTV01020729.1:1700664-1729829 GCA_003457575.1 Thermophis baileyi
GTTCTCCTGATTGACTGCCTGGACTCTGGGCCGATAACCTCACTTGAGGTTGCGCGCCACTCCACCAAGGACAAAGTTATTTCCCAGGTCTTAAACTGGGTGTTGCGTGGGTGGCCGAAGGGGTCTGTGGGGACTGAATTTAAAATGTTTGCTATGAAACAAAACGAACTGTCGGTATTGCGGGGTTGCCTTCTCTGGGGGGCGCGAGTGGTGGTCCCACAGAAACTGCGTACTGCAGTATTGGAAGCTTTGCATGTGGGCCATCCGGGAATTGTCCGGATGAAGGCCTTGGCCAGGAGCTATGTTTGGTGGCCTAACATGGACCGGGACATTACTGAATGGGTGGCCACCTGCTCGCCTTGTCAGGAATCCAGACCAGCTCCCCCAGAGGCGCCTGCACACGAGTGGGAACAGCCAAAGGCACCCTGGTCCAGGGTGCACATTGACTTTGCTGGCCCTACTCTGGTCGTGGACGCGTACTTGAAGTGGTTAGAAATAGCCCTCATGACCACCACTACGGCAGAGGCGGTCATCAAGGTGCTACGGAGACTTTTCTCCACGCATGGCCTGCCCGATGTCCTGGTTTCGGACAACGGGCCCCAATTCATGGCCTTACATTTTGAAACCTATTTAGCAGAGCAGGAAATCAGGCATGCCCTCTGCTCACCCTTCCATCCGTCGAGCAATGGCCAGGCGGAGAGAATGGTGAGATCTGCAAAAGAAGCCCTTTCACGCATGGGCCCAGGTGATTGGCAAACACGGATCGATAAATTTTTATTAGTGCAGCATATCACGCCTAGCGCCACCACTGGCAGAAGTCCATCCGAACTTCTGATGGGTTGCCGACTACGGTCTCACCTAGATCAGTTGCACCCTAACTACTCTGCCAAGGCCCCAGGAGACTCCCATAGTCAGCTCCGACACTTTAGCGTAGGGGATCAAGTATACGCCCACAACTACGCTGGGGGTCCTCTCTGGGTTCCTGCCACAGTTACAGAGATCACCGGCCCTCGCTCTTACCGATTAGAGCTCGAGGACGGTAGAAGCTGGAGGCAGCACATTGACCAACTCCGAGGCCGACTCAGCCAGTCCACTCTTAGGCTACCAGAACTAGCTTCTGCGCAAACGCCTAACCAAAAAGAGCCACCGCTCACTCCTAACAGAGAAATCTCAATCCGACCAAGTCCGGAAGACTTACCTGGTGACGCTCATTCCGGGGGGCGAGTTCTGAGCGAACCGGTCCTCGAAGCTCCAGCTTACCCAGCTCCAACTGAGCTGCGCAGGTCAGAAAGACCAACTAAACGCCCCGCCTACCTGCGTGACTACGTCACACGTTGGGTTAGCCCAACTAGGAGGGGAGGGGTGTTACATTCTCAGACTGAAGCACATAGGCTTCAGTCAGGTCCTCCATTCTGGAGGGAAAATACTGTCTGCTGATTGGTTAGTCTGTCTGACAGCTCCCTATAAAAGGGCTGGCTGTCAGACAGGGCTTTTGCTGGATTATTAGCACTTGACTAATAAAGAGCTGTTGTTTTGAAGTCACTCTGTCTGCCTCTTCCATTCACCCTATCTAACATTAACAGATTACCCTCTTTGCAGGGGATTAAAGACATGTAAGTTTTGTATGTCTGTGTGTAGGTGGCATGACAGTGCGACCAAAGTTCCAAAGTTCCATCATAGCCAACATCCTGACTTTTTAAATCACGCCCTTTGGATAATTCTGGAGGTATACATGGACAAGTTGCATTTTTAGAGCCTAGAAAACTCCACACTGTGATGGTGGCACTCCAAACTATTGACTGTGGCAAATTGCTAGTATGACAATGTTTGAGTATGGTTTGAATACGATAGATTATTCAGATTATCTTTTCTGAAAAAGAATATTGTAACTATCTCTTTCCACTTATTATTATAACCATGTGCTTGTATCTTTCAATTTATATTGTTTTTACTTGTTTCCTAGTATGATTTGATAGCTTATTAGTAACCTTGACTATCACTAAGTGTTGTATCTTTTTATTCTTGATGAATGTATTTTATTCTCCTTATGTACACTGAGAGCATATACACCAAAGACAAATTCCTTGTGTGTCCAATCACACTTGACCAATAAATAAAGAATTCTATTCTATTCTAAAACTAGAAAAGATTCAAAAAAGTGCACTGACCAAATGATTAAGGTACCAGGGCAATTCCCATTTACAAAACTGGCAGCTTTTATTTTTCTCTTACATCAAGGAAATCCGGTGAGAGGTAAAGTAACTCTTAACTAGATGTACTTACGCCGAATTCAGATAACCAGGTGTCTGGGATGTGGCATCAGCAGATTTCCTGCATCGATACAGACTGAATTGTAAGACTTCTGTTTTCCCTTCCTATTTTGTTCCATGACATGGAGCCACATCTACAAAATTGTGAAGTGAAGAAAACTTTCCTTTTTTTACATGACTAGCATCCATGAGTGGTTCCATGAACTGGAGGGAAGATTCAAGGCCAGTTAAAAGGACGTGCTCTTTTATCCATGTCACAGACAGATTACAGAATTCACTTCCTTGAGGTGAAGTGAGTAGCTGCCAGTTTTGCTGGCCTTAAACAAAGAACTAGGGCCCTTTCTGGAGGACAGGGAGGCCATCAATTCTGGCTACAGAACAATTCAGTGACCACTATTGGTTAATCTCTAGGATCCGTAGAACCAGAAAATACAGCAGGAAGTGGCCCTTTTGATTCATATCCCATGAGTGGGTTTAAGTGGGAAATAAGGGATGGCTTGCAGTGTTTTTTCCTCCGGTGGGACTGGTCTATCAGGGCAACCTGGTCTACCCCATTATGGGACGGAGCATACTGCTTTCCATTTTCACCTTTCAGCCCCAATCCAGGGGCCTTCACAGGCAGTCACTTTTGTGACAAACTATTTTTGTGTTAAATGTATGTTTTACCGACAAAGACTCCCTTTATTTCTTTGTTGGTAAAACATAAATTTAACAAGGGGCAACATGATGTCGGGAGGCAGAGAGAGGAATGAGGATATATGCTGTGAAGGGGGATACACGAATGCCTGAACCTCAACAAGCTGAGCAGCTGTCAGGGCTGAAGAGATGGCATCCTGAGTAATCCTACGAGCCAAGAGCAGAAAGAGTTAACATTGCTCCTTCCTCCTGGCTCTGAATAGCCTCTGACAGCTCAGGGCGGCAGAGCTATTTAGGTCTTGTGGCTACTACCTGGGAGAATGCAAAGAGGAGGAGAATCAGGAACTTCTGACTGCTAGTTGTCAGGCTCCATTCTGGATGCATGGATAAACAGGGTGATCCACCTCACCCTGCAGTGATCTTGCTGGGTAATTGTCAGTGATTCAGCTTCTCTGAAATTGCTCCGTTTAAAATGACACTGAACAAAGGAGGCCTGGGGATGGGTGGGCTTTTTTTCTGCTGCTTGCTGGAAAAAGCTGTTTCAAACTGTGGTTTGAAAGGTAACAGAACTGGCTCCAGGACAGGATAGGCACTAGCTGTCATCACTTTGTAGTTAGGAAATGGCTGCCGAGCCCCTGTGCTCCATTATTTAGACTTGAGCTATGCATAGCTTCACTGGGATTCTGCTTTGCTGGGAAAACTTTATTCAGTGTCTTTTATAAATACTTCTCAGATTAGCTTCACTTCAGGGTGGGAGAGCTTGCTGGCCTGGGATATCTAGGTGTCTGTCCACACTGCGTGGATTGTAGGGGGTTTATTTCTTTGGCTTTGGAGGACTATAAATGCCCCCTAATATATCTCCTGCTCTCTTCTGTCTTGTACAGCAATCTCTGTCCCACCCACTCTCCACTTTCCAAAGAGAGTTTTCTATATCCCCTCCTTGCTTCTCCTTCATATCTCTTAACCATCATCATCCTCTCTGGAGTACTGAGTCAATTTCTAGGCCTACTCCTGGGAAAGGACCAGCTGCAGTTGCCAAGCAGTACCAAAAAAATGACTGAGTCCGGTGATTATTTGCTGGCTGCTGCCATCTATCTCCCTCCTCCCTTACTCAACAGAGGAATCCACAGCTGTTCCAAACTGGGAGAGGAGAAGGAGGGGGCTGTTGGATGATGATGTCAAGACTCAGGGATACAAATAGGCAGAGCTCCGGCTGTCGTCCCAACTCTGTCTTCTCACCCAGAGCAGCTGCTGCCTTCCTGCCTATCCCTCCGAGCTGCCACCATGAGCTTCTCCACCCAGAGGGTCTCCTCGTACCGCCGTACTTTCGGCGGGACAGCTGCCCCTTCTTTCCCATCCCCTTCCTTCCCAAGGGCTTCCTTCGGCACCAAGGGCTCTTCTGCCAGCTCTGTCTCCTCTCGGGTATACCAAGTGTCCCGTAGTGCCGCAATGCCCACCCTTTCTAGCTTCCGCGGAAGCTACTCGGCCCCGCTGCGTTCGGCCTATCAAGGTGCTGGCGAGGTCCTCGACTTCTCACTAGCTGATGCCATGAACCAGGAATTCCTGCAAACTCGTACGAATGAGAAAGTGGAGCTGCAGGAGCTCAATGACCGCTTCGCCAATTACATTGAGAAGGTCCGTTTCCTGGAGCAGCAGAATGCCATCATGGTGGCTGAAGTCAATCGACTCAAGGGCAAGGAGCCCACGCGCATCGCCGAGATGTATGAGGAAGAGCTGAGGGAGCTGAGGCGCCAGGTGGAGTTGCTGACCAACCAGCGAGCGCGGGTGGATGTGGAGAGGGACAATCTGATAGATGATCTCCAGAAGCTGAAACAGAGGTAAGACTGAGGCCCACAACTTGTTTTTTTCCCTCTAAGCTTATCCCTATTTACGTTGATCTGTAAATTTAAAGTTTCTTCCTAGTCGTGAACAGGTACAACACTTGCTTGACCAGAGATGGAGGAAACAGGAAAGGGTAATGCAGATCACAGCCAGAGAGAGTGGTCTTCCAGCCCTGACTTTCCAAATAGCAATGCAAAAACTCTCTTATCAAATGTCATATTTGCCAGGCCCTGGGTAAACGACACTGAGCAACTTTCACCTTGAAGTTGCAAACTTCTTGTGCTCTAACCTGAAATTGCCATCATAATTAGTAAGAGATATTCTATCTCACTGGGCCCAACAAAATGTATTCTTTGAATAAGGCTCATAATGTGTCCAATGACGTTCCTCTCCTTATAAACCTTTCCATCTTTAGAAACTTAAGAAAGCTTTTGAGGGTTAAAATGACCATCCTGAAGAGAAAGGCTAGTATCTGAAAACCTAAGCACAGGATTTAAGTCTGCTGAGAAAATATTTGTGAGGTTTATTTTGGCACAGGGATGCGTGCTGGTTCAGAAATCAGTAGTAAGGTCACCAATCCCTGCCTTTTTAGAAAAATTGGATTAAAAGACTAAATTATACTTGTCATAATTTTGTTTGGATTTGGACCTCATGGAAAATTACACATGTAATTTTATTTATGCAGGGAGTGGATGATTCTTCCTTATCAAACACTGGGGTTCAGTTTTAATGGGGGGGGGGTATCTTTAGTTTAATTCCATACCAGTTAGGTCTGCTTTTTCCTTTTCAGTTGCACAGGGGATGGGGTGGGGGTGGGAGGTGTAATATTCTAAACAATTGAGTGCAAGTTCTTGTCAGATCAACTTTTGACATCTTATGGTAGGGTGAGGATGACTTATGGTTGCCTCTTTCCATGAGGTAGCTTTGATTCCCCCCCCCCCCGCATGATGTAAATTGTCTATTTATGTCCAACTAAGTCCTTGACTAGCTCAGGATATATATGCCACAAGCATACGATGATGATCTATTTCTAGGAGTTTTTAAAGAGTTGAAATAAAGAAAAATGATATCCTGAAGATTAGAAAGAGGGTGGATTTAAAACTTTTAAGTTAATTAGTTCCATGTGAGAGCCAGAAACCAATTTCCTTCTGGGGTTGCACATTAAATATATTAGTGGTTTAGTAATAAAATCCCTCTTCTACAGTGCCTTCATCGTACATTTAAAAAATCGTACATTAAAGAGCTGATGCAGGTGCAGGTGTCAAGATATTATCCAGCATATCTTCCAAGTCTATAAATCTTTGTTCCAGAACTTTTCTTCTAGTCATGGGGGGGGGGGGAGAATCCAGTTTCAGTTTCTTAGCAAAAGTGATTCACAGTAAGTCATCCAATGGTGATCTTCACTGTATGTCAGCAAATTCTTCATAACCTCCTACAGTTTATACCCGTATAGTTACAGCTTTTACAGTCCTAATGATCATCACTCAGCTTGACTTACGTAATAGCTGGGTTCATAAATCATGCTAAGTCATGGTTTCCTTACTCTGGAGGGTTCAGTAATTGGGTTCACAGGATGTGCCCTGGCACACACCTCGTACTAGCAATGGAACAGGTTAATGCTAAAACAATAGGAGAGAGAAGAAAATAATTCAACAATTTTGGAGAAAAAATGGGCTATTCATTAGGAGGGCTTCTGGAAGGATAATCCCTAGGTTCTTACTCTGTGGCCAATCCTCTTGGAGGCGTTCTCTTTTCCTCCAGATTTAACCCCCCCTTGTGATTGACAGGGCACAAGTGGACCCTGCCAGAAGAAGGCAACAGCCAGAGAGCAAGGCAGAGCATGTTGACAGGAAGTGCATATAGATAAGAGAAGGGAAATTCACGCAAAGAAAGTCTTTCAATCAGATATTTATTTTATTTATTTATTAAATTTGTAAGCCACCCATCTCATTATCCAATGTGATCCTGAGTAGCTTACAGTACAATAAAAACATAAATATCATTTGAATGATCTCCTGGAAGCAGATATGCACTGAATTTAGGAACCATCATTTTAATTGTTGGTTCTTTATAGCATACACCAACTGTGATCTTTGGCTTGAGTGTTTAGCACTATGGAGAAGCAAAAAAGAACTTCCTATCTAGTCTGGATTGTAGCAAACTGAAAGTCCCAGACTTATAGCAATGTAGCAAATGGTATCACTTGTCCTTTTCTTGTGCTCTTTCCCACCAAACCACATAAAAAGAAATGGAAGTGGCTACCAAACAGCCTTTCCTAACTTGGGGTCCTTAAGATCTGGGGAACCATATCTCCCAGCATCCACGCCAACATCAGGAGGCATGAGATAGGGTCAAGCTGATGAAAGAGTTCCTATACAGAAGACTGCCTCTGCAGCCTTATCACCAGATGACAACAGCTGGAACTAACAACTGTTGTTATTGTAGGCTGCTATCTGGTTTAAGATGTCAGGAACTTGGACAATTTAGAACTGAAGGTTTGTGGGTGCTGTGTTTATAAACACAAAAATACATAAATACGGACACAATAGTTGAGAATATGGAAACTAGAACTCCAGAGCCATGATTCACTAACTTTAGTGTCCAAATCCCGAAGCTGAGCCTTTCCCAATGTCAAACCCCACAGAAATATTAGATCACAGTTTCAATTTCTTCAGCCACCACAAACCATGACCATCCCAACTGATTGTGATAAGACCTTATAATCCCAAATTCTGAATATCCTCTATGTGAGGGGGAAAAAATGGACTTGTGTGATGCTACACTAATCCCCTGTCAAAATACCTGGAAGACAGACCCTGCATTTCAGCATCTTGGTAGCTTTCCACCTGTCTCCCAACACCTTTCATATCGGGTCATCTCCAGAACCCCAGGCCGAGGGTCATCCAAGAGTTTTCATGCTGCTTCTTTGCAAGCCTCTGGCTCCTGCTCCAGCTTTTCTCATTCGAGCAAAACTGTGCTACCCTAAAAGGGAAGGGGGAGTAAGCATTATCCATCAGTGAGCTCATGCCTTTGTGCTTAAGGCTTTGACTAAAACAGGCAATGAGAGGATATGTTCTTGCTCCATTCCCAGCCTGGCCACCGGCCAGATCCCACCCCTTCCCCTTGGAATGCAGGAGAATTGCCCGTTCCTGATGTATATCTTACTAGAGTGGCTTGGGAGCGTGTCAGAGGTTTAGGGTGAAGCACTGGCCTTGACTTCTAAAGCATGAGAAAGGCAACGCTGTTTATAGACCATTGAGTGATTTTCCAGTCTGCCCAATGCTCATTTTTCTGCCCTTTTTTCAAAGGTTGCAAGAGGAGATTCATCTTAAAGAAGAAGCAGAAAACAACTTAGCTGCTTTCAGAGCTGTAAGTCCAAATGTTTCCTCCAGCGTGTCTGGGAAAATGAGGAAAAGATTTGTGAAATAGCACAAAGGAAATATCACTTGGTATACTTAAAAGTGCATGCTTAGCTTTCTTTTGCCCCTTCGTTTCTGAGAAGACATACTGTGTCTCCCCCCCCCCCTATTAGCACTTTCTCAGATCTTTTCCGAAGTGGTAGACAATTGGTATTTGGATTTCAAAATATAAGGAATTATTAGGATTATAGTTAAGACAAGATTTCTGGAGAACATCAAGTTGCCAGCCTTCTATAGCCCCTTTTGAATAATTGCAACGCCCCCTACTCTTTTGTCTATAACGTTGTGCAACCTAGGTGCATATGAACTTTATCGTGTCGCTAGAATATTTAGAATATTCTAAATGATATGATGTTTTGAGTCATTCATAATAGGATCTATATGCCACAGGGAGTGGTTTCAGTGCTCCTTCAGGGATACATACAATACAATGGAGCAGCATTTACCCTGTATTTGAAGAAATTTGGAATTGAGATTCAGGCAACTGCCCTGCCATTGTCATGGTTGCTAGAATCTGGAGTGATGTTAGAAAACGTTAGTAGCCCTTTTGTTCAAGGATCATGTGAATTGGTTCAGTTGGGGTCCTTCCCACTCATTTCCTGAGCTTCCAGAACTTCCAGTATTGTTTTCATTGGCCAGATTCCCAGATGATGTCAGTCAAAAATCAGAAGGGGGTGGGGGCGAGGAGCACAACCTCTTGACCTTTTCAGGAGCACACAGTTAAATGGCAGTTAAGCTCATTTCCCTATTCAGTGAAGTTGTGCTCTTTTAATGAGGACCAACCTCTTGAGTCTATTATTACTGCTGAGGTCATGCTCCTCTTTTCTCTGCCATTACAGGATGTTGATGCAGCCACTCTGGCCCGTCTTGACTTGGAGAGGCGTATCGAATCATTGCAGGAAGAAATTGCTTTCCTCAAAAAAGTGCATGAAGAAGTAAGCAGCTGTCTTGTACATGCGTCTTAGTACTTCTCAAAACGATGGCTTCTAGAATGGAAGGAGGGGTGGGGCTGTTGAAGGGGGTGGTGAGGATCAAGCCCAGAATTTAAGCTATAACAGCAGCTTTAATTGAGAAAAAAAAAGGAAGATGGTATCAAGTATCAAAGGTTTCATGTCACCAGGCCAGCCTTCTCCTGCTGGTTTGCATCACATTTTGGTACGATGGCACAAAGTTTCCTAACATGTTGGGCAAACCCTACCAACGCGTGATGTAAACCAAGCTAGTGTTATTCATTTTGGGTTCTGTAAGAGATGGTGCCTATGGAGCAGGAGCTGATGTGGTGGACTACAGTGAAGCAGCAGTTTCCCAAGAAGGAGGGAGCACATTTCAAAAAGGGTGGTGGTGGGGAGACAAAAAGCAGCACAGCCGGGAGCTGGATAGGAGACAGAATCTCCCAGGGTGTATCAATTAAGGTGAAAGTAGTAAGGGTTTAGTCTGTCAAGATTCTGTCTATTGTGTGTAAGCAAATAAAGAAGTGAACTCTGGCTGAATGTCCTTCTTGGGTTTAGCCTGATAGGTTCAACCTGTTGTATGAACGCAGGGAACTGGCTTAATTTAGTAACCCAATGGTTTAATCCACCATAGATTAGTGTGTCATGTGAAATAGTTTATAACTTCCTGAAAGATCATGTTGGAGAAGGTTTTGTCACAACTGAAAGCCTTCTTTTGCAATTCGATGGTTCCCGATATTTTTGAGTACGAGGACTTTTGTGCCTAACCAGTATGGATTAGGGAAGGTGGCTACTAAGCCTCTCCCTACTGCGTTGGCCTGATGGTACACTCTTTGTGACTTCTCCAGGAAATTAGAGAATTGCAATCCCAGCTGCAAGAGCAACAAATCCAGGTGGAGATGGACGTGTCAAAGCCAGATCTGACCGCAGCACTGCGTGACATCCGTGCCCAGTATGAGAACATCGCTGCAAAGAACATATCAGAAGCAGAGGAGTGGTACAAGTCCAAGGTAGGGAGAAAGAGCAGCAGCACTGGGCTAAAAGACTGGGGATGACTGGAGTTAGTTTTCACTCATGGGATTCACTCGTATTAATCCACATTTGTGCTTTATCTGCTCCTCCTCCCTCTACGTACAGGTGTCTGACCTGACTCAGGCAGCAAATAAAAACAATGATGCCATTCGCCAAGCCAAGCAGGAGATGATGGAGTACCGGCATCAAATCCAATCATTCACCTGTGAGATTGATGCGCTCAAGGGCACGGTGAGTGAGCTGCCACGCCAGATTAATCACAGAGTCAAATTCAGAATACTGGACTTTGCATTGAACCATTTCAGGGAGGAACGTTTTTCCTCTTCCCTAATTTAATTTATAAAATTTAATTTATAAAATTTATATGCCGCCCAACTCTCGAAGGACTCTGGGTGGCTTACATCATGTAAAAAAATAAAACATATAAAAACAATTTTTTAAAAAACCATCCATATTTAAAATAAAACATTCACACAACCATGCATGGGCCAATCAGAACCAGGCCTGCCGGAAAAGCCAGGTCTTAACGGCTTTATGGAAGGCCAGTAAGGTGGGGGTAGTACGGATCTCGGGGGGAAGTTGGTTCCACAGAGTCAGAGCGGCTACAGAGAAGGCCTTCCCCCGCAGGCCCACCAGCCGACACTGTCTGGCCGACGGGACCTGAAGAAGGCCAACCCTGTGCGACCTCACTGGTCGATGGGAGGAATGTGGCATAAGGCGGTCACGCAGATAAACTGGTCCTGAGCCATGTGCTCATTGATAACCAATGCAAAGGAAGCATGGAGAAAGCAAACTGCCCAGGGTTTTGCACAGCTATCAGATGGAGAGGCCATTCATAATCTCTGAGGGAGATTGACAGAAGTTCTGTTTAATGTAGAGAAAGTTCCATGGCCAGCTGAAGATGTTCATGTAGGCTGCCTGGTAAAATCTCAGCCTATGGTCTCGATCAACAATCTCTCATGTCCCTTGAATGGACAGGAGGGAGGTGGTGTCTTTTTTATATTCAACAAAAAAAAAAAAGTGGGGGGAGGCTAGAAATCTCCTCCTTTCTTTCTCCTCACTGCTTTCCTCCTTTTGACTTCCAGAATGACTCTCTGATGAGGCAGATGAGGGAGATGGAGGAGCGCTTTGCTGGCGAGGCCGGCAATTACCAGGACACAATCCAAAGGCTTGAAGAGGAGATCAGGCATTTGAAGGATGAGATGGCACGGCACCTGCGCGAGTACCAGGACCTGCTCAATGTCAAGATGGCTCTTGACGTTGAGATTGCCACTTACCGCAAGCTGCTGGAGGGTGAAGAGAGCAGGTGAGCATTATCCACAAGACTACGTGTCTTGTAAAGGTAGCTGCTTAAGTCCATTAAGGTTGATAGATGGTTTGGGGGGGGCNNNNATTCTCCAGCCAGCATAGCTGGCTGGAGAATTCTGGGAGTTGAAGTCCACAAGTCTTAAAGTTGCAAAGTTTGAAGACCTCTGCCTTAGTCTATCACTGCCACACAATATTCTACTGCAATTCTGGAATGAGTTCAGACACCTCACGAGGCCAAAAAGTGGCTTTCTTTATTCTGAGAATTCAACCATTGCTGTGGCTTTGTGTGTTGAACCTAGCCTGTTTATGTGAGAAACACTAGTAAAAGAGACGTGGCTTATCACAGAATCTGAACTCTGCCTTTGTGCTTGGTGACAGCAAAAGAATAACTAAGAAGGAAATACATCCTTCTGTTGTGACAGTTAGGAAAGAAATAGACCAGTGAATCTCTTGCAGTCAAAATGTTATTTTTTTTCTTTTGGCTGAGCAGTTTGGACTAGTGGGACTTACATTTTGCGATAATGCTGAATTTGCATGAAGATGCGATTTTAGAATTACAACAGGAAGACTGGAAACAACACTTCAGTATGCAAGCCAGAAGAATACAATTAGTTCAAATTTAAGTGGTGTTTTTTTTAAAAGGACCATTAGGGATAATGATGGTTGTTGAGGGGGCTGCTGTAAAACATAGGAAATCTGAAAGCAGAAAAGAAAAGACAAGGTTATTTTAACCTCCCTTTCCCTTCCCTTCTTTACAGAATTTCACTGCCCGTTCAAACTTTTTCTGCCATCAACTTCCGAGGTAAGTGACGTGGATTTGGTCTACGTGTTAAAAGGATCTGTGGGCATGCAAATCACTTGGGATATTTTGTAATGCTAAAGATGGAGCAGAAACTGAGGAAAGCCCATCCCCAAGGTTCACTTTAGAACGGTGATTCAAATGAGGATGGAATTATGTGTTTCATGCCTATCATAATTTGTTCTGCTTATTCCTGAATAAAATGTTTTTGGAAAGAAAATGGGGTTTTAAAGGATGACATTTAGAGGAAGGGGAGAAAGAGATTGCTTTTCAATTAAATATGGTGCCCTTCCCTATATGTATTTATATTATTTATCAAATTTAAAAACTGCCCATCTCACTCACAGAACCACTTTCTGAGACCATAACCCTCCCTCCCACCTCTCTGCCTCTCCAACTTTCCCTCTTGCCCCGGAGTTCCTGAAATGGGCCTGCAATGACAAATGTATCTGAAACCCTACAACTGCAAGGAGGAAGGCCAGGTTCAGACGAAAACACTCAGTCAAAGGAAGGATTATACATCCCAGCCTACCTTCCACCCCAAAACAGTCTCACCTAAAGCTGTTTTTCTCTGCAGTTAATTCTTCGGGGGTGAGGGTGGGGATTGGTATCAGGCCAGAGGTGGGTTCCTCCCGGTTCGCACCGGTTCTATACAACCGGTAGCAAAACACTGGTGACGTCTGGTTCTGTCGGTGCCGGTCCGTGGATGCCGCCATCTGTTTTTTTGGGGGGGGGAAAATTTTTGGGAATTTTTTTTTTGAATTTTTTACTATTTTTTTTCTTCTGCACATGCGCAAAAGCCGAGTCCCCAGCACTGCGCATGCACCACCATCTTGTTTTTGGCTTTTTTAAAAAAAAAATTGCAAATTTTTGCCACTGTGCATGCGCGCGCACGCCCGTGTGGCACGGCCACGCGGTGCGCAATGCGTGCACAGCCACACGGCGCGGGAGGAAGCGAACTGGCAGCGAGGTAAGTTAGAACCCACCCCTGTACCAGGCATAATATGTAGTTCTATCCATAAATGTATAATTGAGCTGAATGAGTCCATCTCTCAAGTTTCTTTCTAACGTGTGTTGGGTGAGACACCATAAACAGAGACTACTGTATTAAGAAATGCAGCATGATGAATACTATAAACATACATACCACTAACGAAACCAAACAGGATAGCTACTACTTTCTCAGCATTGCATCAAAGCAAGAATAAGCTCTCTCTCTCTTGTGTCCAAAAAGAACCTTATAAAGGCTAAAAGGTAATGGCCAATCAAGCATAAATGTTATAGCTGCGGTAATATTAGTTCCGAAGAATTCAAGCTCTGTCTTGATGCTGTGGCCAAATCTAGAAAAACTGAAGAACAGCTTGGAAGATCGTTTTACTTTGGCATAAATGCTCATTGCGTTACATAGACTGTTCAGTTAGATTGGCAAGAGCTGGTGTGGGGTGCATGTGTGTCAGGGACATGGAGTGAACATGATACCTATCTCCTCTTAAGTCTTGGTGTGAGCAAGTGATGGAGAACAGTGAGCCTGGAAGAAAACATCCCTAGCCACAGAGCAAATTCTCCGAATGCTGTTTTCTCCCATGAAACGCATGCCAGTGTGCACCCATTATCAAGTGATGCTTCTTTCTGTCCTACAGAGACCAGCCCAGAGCAAAGGAGCTCTGAGGTCCATACCAAAAAAACAGTGACCATCAAAACCATCGAGACACGTGATGGGGAGGTAAGCTGACAGTGAGCACTGATGAAAATCAGAAGGGTTAGTAACACTGCTGCCCAATAGAAAACCC
This sequence comes from Thermophis baileyi, assembly GCA_003457575.1. Taxonomy (NCBI): domain Eukaryota; kingdom Metazoa; phylum Chordata; class Lepidosauria; order Squamata; family Dipsadidae; genus Thermophis; species Thermophis baileyi. Next base: position 1,714,711 of record QLTV01020729.1, read on the forward strand.
CAGGAAAGATCAATAAAGCTAGTCTTGAATTTGTCATTCCTTACTGTTATGGAGCAGGGGGAACATTCTGAGAACAGCTCACCCTCTTGGTGTGAGACTTACTGAGAATAAGGAACGGGAGATGCATCTGAAGGAACATAGCCGGATGTAGTTGTCTTCCTTTTTCTCCTGTCCCTACAAAGCAGAAATAGGGAAGCCAATGGTGGGAACAAGCAAAGGCCCCACCTGATTGGGAGAAGGCCCAGGAGGGTGGGACCAGGGGTGAAATCCAGCAGGTGCTGACAGGTTCTGGAGAACCGGTAGCGGAAAATTTGAGTAGTTCGGAGAACCGGCAAATACCACCTCTGGCTGGCCCCAGAGTGGGGTGGGAATGGAGATTTTGCAATATCCTTCCCCCAGGAGTGGGGAGGGGATGGTGATTTTGCAGTATCCTTCCCCTGGAGTGGGGAGGGAATGGGGATTTTGCAGTATCCTTCCCCTGCCATGCCCACCAAGCCACGCCCACAGAACCGGTAGTAAAAAAAATTGGATTTCACCACTGGGTGGGACTTAGGTCTTTCCTTAACTGAAATCTCTGTCTTTCTCCAGGTGGTCAGCGAAGCCCTGCAGCAACAGCATGAAATGCTGTAGGTCTTGTAACTCCCAGAGCGACTTGGCCCATCTCAACCCTCTCCTTCTCGTGTGCAAAAAATCAGGGGATGCCGGTTCCCACACCTTCTCCCTCACACCCCTTTTGTAAGAGCGTCACTGGAGAACTTCACCCGCTCAACTGAATGTACAAGAAGCCTTCTGTTCCCCAAAGCCTCTCTCCTTCCGCTCCCTTTCTGCCCTTCCTTTTCTTTTCTCTTCTTTCTTTTTTGTTCTTTTCTTTTCCTGCCCTTTGGCAGGAGGAGGGCAGAAAGAGAGGTGCAGCTCTCTCTGTGTGTGTGTGTGTGTGTGTGTGTGTGTGTGTGTGTGTGTGTTGTGCGTGCATGCATGTGCTAGAGGTGAGGCTTCCTGCCCCTGTACAGGGTCTGGCCGTTGCCTGAAAAGAAAACACTCATCTGCCTTTACATGGTCACACGTGCCCCGAGCCACATATGTGTGTGCTCTGATAGTCATGTGTAGTTACAACCCCAACCCGACTGTGGGTCCCTGCCCCTTCTGGGTCCTTCTGCTGCAGCAGTAATGAGAGCTACCTGCAGGCCATGCACAGACAGAGGAAAAGGGAGGATGTGTGAGCATAGCCCAGAGAATGAGGCTGAGTCACCTGCCCAGTCTTGCCTCCGGGACCAAAGCCACAGAGTTGCCCCTACCCTCAGGGAGCAGGTCTCCTTGCTTGTGGGCGGGTGATGCTTGTATCTCTAAGCTCAGCGCCCTGTCCCTTTTGCTATGCTACTGAAGCTCTGTTGGACAAGGTTTTCCCCTTCCTGTCTTGGGGGTTTCCTACAAGTGTAGGCTAGGGTGCTAGGAAAATTAGGATCTCTAAAGGAGAAAGTGAGTGAGGCCTCTCAGAGTAGAAGATTTGGGCTCAGAAGGGGACAAGCCCTCCCACATTCCTGCTGTGAAGTGAAGCTCCTAATTTGGGAGGTGGGATATAAAGGCCACCAAAGAGAGGAGCAAGATGCCAGGGGCAACTCCACCCACTAGTGCAAGCTTCTCTGCCTGGAGTATGAGCCCTTGCCACATCCCAAATCTGTCCCACAGGGACTGCTGAAAGGCCTGCAAAAGATTGTGTAGAAGAGAAGGAACTGGCAGGTGATCAGGTGATGGAGAGGGAGAGAGCGAGCAAAGAACAGTTTGTAATTGTGAATGAATGGAGAGAGAGGACATGGAGAGAGAATGAATAGTCCTAGCCCTACACCCCCAACACATACTGGTCCTGCAAAGAGATAAATAAACTATGCAGCACAAAACTGGTTGTGTATATGTTCTTCCTTTGCTGGCTCTGGCTCTGATTCAATTTAATCACACGCTGAGGAGAAGGAGAAAGGAAGAGAAGGAGAAGGAGAAAGGAGAAGGAGGAAGGAGAAGGAGAGTCTGTCTGGTTCCAAGAGGCTTCTATGCTTTGTATAGCAGAGGCATTTCTAATGTGTCCTGCTTCTCTTCCATTTTGGTGGCTGCATTTTGGAAATGTGCTACCACCACAGTCCCTCATATATGGAAGGGCCTCCTGTACAGATTCTGATTGGCACTGGCTTCAAAACCCAGCCTCTTAATGGTGCTACAGACAGGAGAAGGGACGCTTATAAGTGCTGCCCTTTGCTCTGCAGCTATTAAAGAGACATCAAGTGGTATCTAAATGTTGGTTCTCTATAGTAGGCTTACATCCTCTTCAGCACCAGAAACATCCCATGTAAACCCAAAGAGATTGCAGCTTTGTTTCCCCATCACATTTAAGTCTGTTTTAGCACAATAAAAACTTACCAGTGCTCTAGTCATGCACAGTCACACTAAATGTGCCCCAAATCACCATTTTGGAAATTGTGTCTCCACGTTCTTTAGGAAGTGCCTACTACCTCATGAGACTCTGAGACTTAGAGATTACCAGTAAATGATAGACAAGGACAGGGGTGGTATTCACTTACCTTCTCTACTGGTTTGCAAATGTGAGTGTGCGCGTTCCTCCTTCCGCGCATGCGCAGAGCCTAGAAAACGTGGATAAATGGGACATCATAACGTCCGGGTGGGTGGGTGGGGCCACCCGCAGTCGCCACTACCGGTTTGCCCGAACCGGATAGAACCGGCTGAATACCACCTCGGGACAAGGACCTATACAAATAAGATCTTTTAACTCTTGTACATTTCCCTCTAACTGTAGCGTGAAGATATTTTGCTAATTATATTTTAAGAGCTTATGCTCATGGTTCTGCCTCATTTCATTCCCAACCCATATCTGAGGTTGGCTACCTTCATATTTAGCTGATTTAGATGGGAAGGTGGTTTCCACCTTCTCCTAACACAAGCCTTGTTTCATGAAAGATGTCTGGTGTTCAGGCAACCTGATTGAAGAAAATGAGGCAGAAGTAGGGGGCTGCCCAGCTCCTATCAGATACAATAATAACACCCTGTCCCCTCTATTTGCAGGCCACTGCCCTGCATGGCTATTTTGACTTCTGGACAGATATGATGCCTGACTTCCGCAGATAGCCATGTGACTGTAATCATGTCATTAATCCAACTAAAATATCATTTTGCCATCTAGTGGTTGTCTGGATTTTGGAAGCAGAGTTATGGTAGCTATATTCTCCGTTTGTTTATTTAATCTGCTATGGGATTAATCAGTTTGGAATAAGGTGTAAGGTACCAGACTAGAAACAGGGAGACTATGAGTTCCAGCCCAGCCTTAGGCACAAAACAGCCAGGTGATTTTGAGCCAGTCAATCCTTCTCAGCCCTAGGATGGAGGCAATGACAAGCCACTTCTGAAATCTTGCCAAGAAAACTTCAGGATAATTCAGGCGAGTACTGACATGAAGGCACCAAAAAAACCTTTAAAAATGGGATTAGATGATTTTTTCCCCAAAGGCATTTTTAATTTAAGAAGGATTTCATGTAAACCCACAAAACTAAATTAAAGGAAATGGATGTCTTTATATTTTCCTTTAGTTTTCTTTTGCTTTATTCTTTTTTAAAAAATTTACTGCACCATCTCCTTGGACAAGATATAATAATATTAGGATTAATAAAGAGCCTTGAAAGTATTTTGCATGTATTGCTTGATTTCACGCATCACATTTTATTTAAGCATGCTTTACTAAATAAACTGGCATTGTACAATACTGCACATTAAGCGATAAACCATGATTTAAAAACAAAATAGCCAGGTTGGCAGTACATGGTATGCCATCAGCAAACCAGATTAGGCTTGTTTTAACTACAGTTTGCTGAATAAAGGTTGCATCACATGCTAAGGTGTAAAGCAGTGTTTGCAAATTACAATGGCCGGGCCAGGGGTGGGTTCCTCCCGGTTCGGACCGGTTCTCCCGAACCGGTAGCGCCCCTCTGATGACATCACGATGATATCACCGATCCGGTTCGGTCGGTGCCGGACCGTGGGCACTGCCATCTTTTTTTTGAATTTTTTTAAATTTTTTAATTTTTTTTCCCCTTCTGAGCATGCACAGAAGCCAAGTTCCGGCACTGTGCATGCGGTCACCATCTTGTTTTTGGCTTTTTTTTTTTAAATGGATTTTTTGTTATTGCGCATGTGCGCACGCATGAAGCACGTGCGTGCCCATGAGGTGTGCCCACGCGGCGTGGGAGGGAGCGAACCAGCAGCGAGGTAAGTTGGAACCCACCCCTGGGCCGGGCTTAATATTAAATGAAAACCAAACCACATTATGATTTAGTATGATGCATAAAGAGTGCGCGATGGCTCAGCAGTTAAAGACGCTGAGCTTGTCAGTTGGAAAGCTGACAGCCTGGGTTCAAGACCTGAGCGTAGTATGATCGGGTGAGCTGCCATCCTTGCCCCAAGGCCTGACCACCCAGCAAAAGAATGCAAATGCGAGTAGGTAAATAGGTACCACTTTGGTGGGAAGGTAACAGTGTTCCGTGCGCCTTGGCGTACAGTCAGGCTGGCCACGTGACCACAGAAGTGTCTTTGGACAACACTGGCTCCCTCGGCTAGGAAACGGAGATGAACATTGCCCCTAGAGTCGGACCTGACTGGACAGGAGAAACTTTACCTGTACCTTTTATGATGCATAAATCTAATATTGTGCCTAGGATCCAAACTGAAGACCAATGCAGAGGTTTTAATAATAGTGCACTGACTATGGTTTGTAATTTACCTGTTGCATTTTATTTCACCAACTTCCTGCTTCCTTGTCTGTGTACAATACTTGAGTACCGTAAGCTTTTCACAGCTCTATTCAGCTACTTGAAAAGCAAAATTTCTCCTCTCCAGCAGGTGGCAGCATCATTCAAATCTTTTCATGATCTAGTCTAGTGGTAAAGCAACCTTTCTCCAGGCAGTAATTCCTGTTGGTTTGTCTTTTAATGGATAATGTCAACATGTTCCCCCCCCCCGAGTAGTTCATAAGTCTCTCGGTTCTAAGGGTTTGTGTGCAGAGCACAAAGCCCAAGACTGGAAATTTGTTATTGTGTCATTATGCCAGGGTTCATACAACTCATCCTTTGTGTGATATGAGCGTCTTCTCCGATTTAGTTTTAAGCCAATTCTTTTTTAGCCAGTTCTAACAGACAACTTTTCTCATACTGTGTTTATCTTTTTCTCCAGTTCCACTAGCTTGGAATCTACCAAACTAGCCATCTCTCCCAGATCTTGCTAGCTTTTCTTACATATTATAAGTGTGCTGATGCTCCAAAGAGCTACAATTAGTGCTTTACGGCCAACTGGGGTTTTGCACCCCTCTGTTCCCATGCATTTCTTCCTGGGTGATGGAGGTGATGGTGGTCCCTTTCCTATCTTCTCCTCTCCTCTATACAAATATTGAGCCAAGGCCACCTTTATACATTTGGCTTCAGATCCTGCTATCCTGCCTGTCTCGTCACCAGAACGCATGGACCTCTGCTGCCTAGAAGTGTGGTTGGCAGGATTCTCAAATGTTCCATTTGCCCAAAAGAAAGCTGACCCTGCATACCTCGGATCATACTTCTCTTTGTGACCTAAAGCCCCTAGATCTTCTTCACTTCATGGATCATGGAGAATATTTGACACAACTGTGTGTGAGAGCCAGCGTGATGTGTAGCGGTTAAAGCCTAGGAATAAGAAGACCCAGATTTTAGTCTGCCCTTAACCATGGAAGCTCATTGGGTGATTGGGAGGGGGGGAACCTTTTCTCTCTCTCTCTCTCTCTCTCTCTCTCTCTCTCTCTCTTTTCGCTCTCTTTCTCTCTCTCTCTCCCTCTCCCTCTCCCTCTCCCTCTATGTGTGTGTGTGTGTGTGTGTGTGTGTACGTACATACCTACGTACATACATACATACATAATCTCTATCTCTATCTCTTCAACCCACAGGGTGGTTGTAGGGGAAAATAGGAGAGAACACTAGGCACACTGCCTGCAACTCCTCTTACAAAATGTGGGATATAAATCTAGTCAATTTTTTAAAAAGTGATATAGAGGGGGAAATGGGCTTTGTTTAGAATTTGGGAAAGGATCATTTCTTCAAATATTCCCACTGGGGTCATAGAAGGGAGCACTTCAGTTCCTGCCGGTTCGGACCGGCTCTATAGAAATGGTAGCGGGAATTTACCCCCGCTCGCCAAACCAGCAGCGATGGCCAGCTGGACACACCCCCGAACCGGCTCTCTCGGCAGCGCCGTAGGTGGCGCCATCTTGTTTTTTGCTTCTGCGCATGCGCAGAAGCTGGGTTTTTAGCACTGCGCATGCACCCGCGCCCACGCAAGGCGCGTGCGCCCACGCGGCACGTGAGGAAGCGAACCGGCAGCGAGGTAAGCAGAACCCACCCCTGGAGCACTTTATCTCCATCCTGCATTTGAGGTGTGCCCAGTGTGAATTGTCTAGAAATTAGGAAAGGGAGGGCTGGGCCAAAGAGGCCCCCTATGTCCCTCAGTCCCAATTTGGCAAACTGTATCCACCCACTTTTATCTTTGCTAGAGAAGCTAAGCCACTCCAGTCATATACTCTGCTCTTCTCAGCTTCGGTCAAGGAATGTGACATGTCAGAAAACAGCTGCTGCTTGGGAGGAAGAGAGGGAGGGAGGAACTAAATGGGGGCTGGAGGATTTTTCATTGTGGATTTCCCTTCCTCTAAAAGGGAGGGGGTGTAATTCAGTGGAATGAGGAGTAGTGGGACCGTAAAAAGATAGTAAAGATCTTAGGAGTTTCAGAATGAGGGCACGGGTGTTGTGTGAACAGGGAGGATTGTGCCCTCTGCAAAGAGTCTAGCTCCCTCAGTGTATTGAGATGGGCTGGCTGCAACCTGAGACCATCCTAAAAATAACCCCCTGCCTGGCAGCAAAGGAACCTTCTGGGACTTGTCCGGCTGGGTGGGCCGGCACCTGGAGCAGTGTCAGTGCCCCCCTGGCAGATGCCCAGCAATTGGGGGGTCTCACACAGAGAGGGTGAACATCAAGGAAGGGAAACAGCTGCCGGGGGGCTGCGTGGGGCCCTATCTGGCTGAGAGATCACAGAGTCCTAGGTTGGGGGTGGGTGGGGGGTGTCTTATGCAACATCACTGCAACCAAAGACCGTGTAAAAGTCAGTGAGGCCCTAAACCATGCAGAAAGCTCAGGAACAGAATATTTTCATCCATGGCACAGAAGAAGCTGAGCAGACGGGACGGGTGCCCGGCAGAGCTCCTCCAAGCCCTGCCATCCCTCCTAAGAGAGCCAAAGTCACAGCGGAGCAGGGAGGCCCTGCGGCTCCGATTTTTCTGCAGGAGCTGAAAGACACAGCTGTTAGCATCGGCCATGACTTCCTGCTGAAGGTGGTCGTGACCGGCAACCCCCGGCCACACCTGACCTGGTACAAGGAGAAGACACCTCTTGCTTCCATCAAGAAGAAGGTCAAAAAGGAAGAAGAGGAAGACTATGGCAGCCTCCAAATCTTCAACAGCAAGGTGGCTGACGCTGGAGTCTACAGCTGTGTGGCCACGAACAAGCACGGTGAAGCCGTCAGCACAGCCACCGTGACAGTCACCGATATGGAAGGTATGGATAAAGTGTGTGTGTGTGGGGGGGGTTTCTGGTGGGACTGCAGTGTCTGAGCCCTACCTGGACAGAGCTGTTGCTGCATTAACAACGACCACTAAGCTTCCCAAGGGGGAACAATCAGCCCTGCTTTTCCAAGAGACCCAATTCTTCAGCCCGAGCACATCGGAGTCATATTTAGCAGCGCTGCAAAAGGGCAGGGTTTATAATCCAGTGCCAGGCTGGAAAAACGATAACCAAGTGCCTCTGATTGCGTACCAAATTCATAACCCTTATCGATAAGTAAACATGGCTTCTCCCAATGAATCAGAGAGCCAGGGTTTCCTGTTGCAGGGTGTTTGGTCCTTAGAATTAGCTCCTCTATTTCTTTCTTCTAGAAATAAATCCCTGGCATAAACCAAACAGCCCTCTGGGTCACAGTGTAGGGCAGGAATGGGGGACTTCTGTAGACGCTGAACACCTGCCATTATCTAAGCATGGTCCTTCCAGTCATTGGACCTTGTGGCATGAGCAGAACTGGGAGGAAAAGGAAAACCTGAATACTATGCCTTTCCTGGGCTTAATTCAGAGGAAGACTTAGCCTGAGAATCTGTACCCTTAATCCCACCCCTTGTCTTTTATTAGAGAATAAGAATTAAACGTTAACAAGTAAGAGGAGAATAACACCCCCCCCCATCTACAAAACCACAGTTGCTTATTAGCATTAGGGTAAAACACCTTGAAAGCTAAATTGGACCAGGGAATCCTCTCCATTCTGAAGTTAGGGAAGGGCTTGGTGAGGCTGTTGGAGCCCTTAGAAACAGGATGGGAATTACATAACAGCACGTAACAATTAGACTTCTATACCGCTTCACAGTGCTTTACAGCCCTCTCTAAGCAGTCTACAGAGTCAGCCTATTGCCCCCAACAATCTGGGCCCTCAATTTTACTGACTTCGGAAGGATGGAAGGCTGAGTCAACCTTGAGCCAATGAGAATCGAACTCCTGGCAGTGGGCAGATTAGCCTGCAATATTGCATTCTAACCACCGTGCCACTACGGCTCTTTGTAGGGGATATCTTTTTGTTGGCCCAGCAAATGGGCAACTATGAGGGGCAGCGGGCTGGTCCCATTCTTCCCTCCTTCCCAAGTTAGGGCAATCATTAACATCTGCAACCTGAGCCCTTTCAGGAAATTAAACCGCCTCCTGTCCGGCCAGCACACTGCCAGAAAGGCTGCTTCTCCCTTCAGTCAACTGAATCATCCCCTCTTCCCACATAGCTTTCGTATGATCTGGTTCTTCTCGGTGCTGAGGGCATGATGATAGAAACTGCTACCAACTCACCAACCGCCTTTTTCCTACCTACAGTACTTCAAATGTGTTTGTCATTGTACACAATATGGTGGAGGCTTCTGTCCAAAGGGACAAATTGTAAAGTGGAAGTCACTCCTAAATTAGCATGGTCCAATGAGCTGCAGCGGAGAGGCTCTAGTACCATGATGGCGAACCTATGGCACATGTGCCAGAGGTGGCACGCAGAGCCCTCTCTGTGGGCACACGCGCCATCGCCAGCTGCTCTTCTGGTTTCCGGCACGCACATGCGCACCGGCTAGCTGGTCTTCACAGATGCCGGAACGCCGGAAAACAGTCTGAAAACGGCCAAAAACCAGGCCGTTTCCGGGCCGTTTTTGGCCCGAAAAATGGCCCCAAAACAGCCTGAAAATGGCCTGGAAACCGGCCTGAAAATGGCCAAAAAACAGGCACGCACGCACCAGCCAGCTGGTCTTTGGGTTTCCAGTGCTCCGGCGCGCGCACAAGCACGCACATGTACGTGCATTCCGGTTTGGGCAGTCGGTCCCGAAAAGGTTCGCCATCACTGCTCTAGTATCTGGCATTACAGCTTTGACAGTCGCCTGCCAAACTAGTATTAGATTATGAGACTGACAGCCAGAGGGAGTTCCTGTTTCTTGAATCATTAACTAAATAGCAGCAAAAATATTTCCACACATAAAACAAGAGAAGACATTTAGACTGAAATGTCTCCAAGACAGAAGAACTCTTGTAAGTTCAACCAGTCTAATTTTGATCTGTTTGGTGAAGCTGCTCCAGGTTGGCCACCTTAGTGTGTACTCCATTCCTTTCCAGAGATAAATCTACAATATGTGTTGTAATGCATTTGGATTTAGCACCCACTCAAGATTGTATTTCTCTGAGCATGGTCCAATGAACCAGAGAATCACATGGCAGCATTCCCCCCCCCCAAAATGGAACTGACAGTCATTTAGTCAAGCAGATGAAGGTCATATCCTATATGAGTTCAAAAAGGTTAGAGCTGGAAAACCCTGCCAGTTCTAAGGGCCATATTTGCATGATGTGCTGAACCACAGCTAGACTAACATATTAACAAGGGATTTTATGTTGTGTGAACCCAGCCAATAGGTTTCAGAAGGCTGTTTCTAACAAGGATATTATGAGCTTATCTAGATGAGGGTCTTACAAATCTAATTAATGTTTAATATTTGCGAAGATAACTACTGTAAGATCTGTACATTCTCAGGTTGTCTCAAAACTTTAAAACAAGTAAAGTTCAAATCCTCATTGCTTTATGTTTGTGGGAAGTTTAACATTACAGGTGGCTTCTCAAACCCAACTTTTATTTGTACATATGTCCAAAATCTGGAGGAAAGGGCAATCATGCACAGACGGCCATCTAATCAGAATCTGAAAGTTCTCAACACCACCACATGTATAATATAATGCCCGTAATCTACAGAAAGTCCAGTGTACCCAATTGTTTCCACTAAAGCAGCGGTTCTCAACCTGTGGGTCGCGACCCCTTTAGGGGTCGAACGACCATTTCACAGGGGTCGCCGCACGCGTTAGCCCGCCATCTTGGTGCCACCGTCACTGCAGGGGTAAAATGCTCCCGGTTCGGCCGTGCCTGCGGGTCGCCGGATAGCCAGTAGCGACACAAGCGGGAGGCTTCGCCCACCCGCCTGGACGCCGCCATTTGGGTTCTTTTACCTTCTGCGCATGCGCAGAATGCTTTGCGCATGCGCAGAGGGTAAAAACCCAAATGGCGGCGTCCGGGCGAAGTATCCCGCGCGGGGAGGGGGCGGGGAGGGGGTCGTGGCGGCAGCGGGGGGTCGCGGTGGCGGCGGGGGGGTCGCGCCATTAGAAAGGTTGAGAACCACTGCACTAAAGAGAGAAAGATTGTACCCATTATAGGACTACCAGATCCAGGCTGCAGAAATTCAGATAGTCAGCAGATGGCAGCAAAGAGACAGGAAATTCTTCTCTCTGTGGCCTTCTTATGGCCCTCCAGATTCTGCAGCCCAGCCTAATGGAAGTCCTGTTAGAAAAGGAAGAGCCTTATAACTCTTCAGCTGTATCTTGCATCTTCCATGCATTTAATATATAATCCTGTCTCATGAATGTATGGTGTAGTAGCCAATCACGGTAGCTATAGTTTCTTTGTTGTTTGGTGGGAAGTGTGTATTCCACCCCTGCCCCCCCTCCCCGATTTCTTGACAGATGCATCTGTGGGGTCAAGGGGCCAAGGGATCAATGATGAAAACAAGGTTGTGCCCCATTTGTATACAGATACTGTAGGCCTTGTCTAGCAACTGATGAATGATTCTACAATCATTCTCAATTATGGCAATGATGAAAATGTTTTATGACAAGTCTTTACATTTATGATCTTTGCAAATCTGTAAAGCAAAGGAAAGTTGAAATAAGATGTGATTTCACTTAGCAATTCCTTTGCTTTACGACCAAATTGCGGTCCCAACTGTGGTTGCTATCACATGCACATATGAAAGGGATGGAGCTTGTGTTGCAACAGTCCAACACTACTTTCATCATTTGGACAAAAGGCTCCAATCCTGCAGATGCCTCTGTTCCCAAATCTATGTTGCTGAAATAACTGCACCATTGTTTGTGCTGAAAGACAGAGCATCAGTGAAGCAGGATAAATGCCTAATGAAAAGTCATGATTGTAAGGCAGATCCTTTTGGATAGTTTTGAGAGTGAGTCTTGAGAAAAATTGGACGTGGAAGAAAAAGAAAGAAATGAAAGAAACTGCGGTGAAAATAGAACAACCGCAGAAAGAAAGAAAAATGAGTCCTGTATTTAAAAAAATAGTAAAAGATTGATTGTTCTCTCAATGGAATGAATGCAGAATGGAAGTAAGAAAGGTGATATGGATACTGCTTAGAACAGAGTGAAAGAATCATGTTATGAAGCATGTGGAGTTACAGTACACCAATAGAAAATATGAACCAGGATGCAAACCCTGTCTTTTTCATATGTGGTAGAAAAAGCATAAGACCATTTCATTAACACAATTGTGGATTTGGGACATGTGACGCAGTGCAGAGTTGCTGCACTCTTGGTTCATAAAAAAGTTGTTGGTATGACTAAAACCTGTACAAATCTGAACAACCATTAGATGGCATCAAACTGATATACTCTCATCGTTGCCATTTAGTGTTTATCTGGATTTTTACAGTTCAGATATGGCAGCTCTAATGTTTAAGATGATTCAAATGCTCCAAGTGGTGAAATAATGTAAGAAGGCATTGCCCTTAAGATAGAGTAGCCCTCTGGCAACCTGACAGAAAGTAAGTCAAGAACATGGAATTAACATACTGGGTACATTAGAAAGCAAGTAATATCTCTCACTGTTGTTTTTTTAAAAAAACTCTTTAATGAACCTTAAAATGTGAAATGTGGCATGCATGATACAAATACCGTGCATGAATGCGTGTTTATATGATAAGAAATATTTATTTCTCTGAAGTCTATTCTGCTACCCATGGAGACAGAAGTTTCTGGATTTTGTATCTTTTGCTTTCTAGTGTGAAAATTGATCTTGGATTAATTTATGTGAGTGTGTTTTTCTTTTGCCAGTGACTAATCTGCAAATGAAGAGGCAAAAGTTAAGGTGATAGCACTGCTCTCTGTATGCTTTGCTTCTGGTAGACAAAAGGCTACAGTGGCTTCCAGACAGAAATGCAGAGTCAACAAGGGATTGTGTTGATTTTTCTCCCCATCCCTGAATGATGTAATTAATAGAAGAGAATATTTGTAGCTCAGGGTACAAAGCGTGGGGTCCTCGGAGCTCTCTGAGCTTGGTCGTTTGCTTGTGCAGCCAAACCCAGAGTGTGCCAAGGACACCACAGATGTTGTAATAATGGAAAGGATGACATTCTGATCTTGCCCTATGCTGTCTGGGGTTTCCTTCTTCTGAACTTGAGGGGATAGAAGAGGGTCCTAAACATTCTCTGCCTACCATGTGGTTGCGTTGGCTAATCTGGCAATAGCAGTATTTTTCAACCTTAGCAACTTTAAGATCGGTGGACTTCAACTCCCAGAATTCTCCAGCCAGCACAGCTGGAGAATTCTGGGAGTTAAAGTCCACCCATCTTATAGTTGCCAAAGTTGAGAAACACTAGGATAAAGGAACCAAACATGCGGTAATCCTGGCATGCCAGTATCTGCAGTCTTAAGAAGATTGGAAACAGGCAAAGGTATGAATAGCATATTTTCTTTGATTTCTTAAATGAGAGGAAAAGGATAGAGGCAGAAACCTGGGGAACAGAACAATGCAATCAATTTCTGCATGGCAGGCAAGGAGCGATTGAGTGGCACTCCATTGTCCCCAGCTACTACGGGGAAAAAATCCTTTCGGACTGGTTCCCTGCATGCAAATTTGCCCCATTCCTTGTAGCCTTCCAATTGCCAAAACAGTCTCAAAACAATTGAGTGGGGGCACTGAATGGAATTGGAAGGGCTTGGAGACATCAAGGCTGATGGACAGGACAATTGTAAAGTTAGGAGCAGCAAGTTCACATCAAAGTTCATTGAAAACAAAATCAACCGGTCTTTATGGTGCAATGCTTACCTGTTGGGCTTTGGCTATTATTATGAGAGGCTACGCAATCCATCTTGCTACATATCCATGCACAATGTTCATTAGGGCCTCCAGAGAAACACTGAGAGGATCAGTGCACATAGAATATCTGATCAGTATTTACAGCAGACCTCAAGAACAAGGATCTTCAAAGTCACCTACACAGAAAATGGAAGAATATAAGGGGCAAAAGTAAACATACTGCTTTCAGGTTTATCCTCTATCCACCTTGCATCCTATTTCCCCCTATACTCACCCCCACTCATCTGCTCCTCCTCCTCCTCCCTGTTGCCAGTACTGACCCCTAAAGATTACCTGGACAAGTCCTACAATTTTCTTGACAAGATAGTTTGGAAGTAGTTTGTATTTCATACAACGATGAAACCGTACAGACGGGAGGTTGAACAACTAGCCTTGTGGTGCGACCGGAACAATCTGGAACTGGACACACTCAAAACCGTAGAAATGGTGGTAGACTTTAGGAGAAACCTTCCCATTCTACCACCTCTTACAATACTAGACAACACAGTATCAACAGTAGAGACCTTCAAATTTCTAGGTTCTATCATATCTCAAAACCTAAAATGGTCACCTAACATCAAAAACGTCATCAAAAAAGCACAACAAAGAATGTTCTTTCTGCGCCAACTCAGGAAGCTCAAACTGCCCAAGGAGCTGCTGATACATGAAATTTTACAACAGAGGTAGGGATTTGTATTCCCTGTGATATTTTCTCAAACACCTGTATCCACATTATAGCAGAAAGACTAGACTGTTGTTTCCAAAAAAGTCAAGGAGTTAGATATATTTGCAAATCCAAACAGATATATTTTGCTTCCATTAAACAATACTGGACTATTATCTAGATAATAGTGGTGAAATTGAGCACTGTTTTAAATACTTACAGATTCTGTGAGGGTGAATCTGCAGCAGGGATACACAGATATTTTATTCCCTGTAAAAAAAGGAAAAAGGAAAATTGTAGTGAAACATATTCAGAGATAGGAACCTATTTTTCTTTTTCTTTTTTTTTAATAAGTTTTTTATTTATTTTTTCATCTTTATACATCTCATGTTGTGAATGTTTGTTTTCTGGGTTAGCACATCCATACACATAATCTTAACATTTTTCTTAGTAATTACAATTCCTTTTCATTTTGATTGTAACATATCACTCCTATTATCATACTTCCATTTCTAAGCCTTTTAGTACTTCTATCATCTTGCTTATCATCTTAATATCTATCTTTTACTCTTTCCCCGCTCTTATATTGTCCCTATTTTAATTCCCCCTTTTTTCCCTCTCTTCCTTTTTCTTCTCCTTTTATTCTAGTAGTCAGACATGGTCTCCCCCTTTTCCCTTGTATTCTATTTCCTTTTATCAATCACAATTGATAGTTATTTTTCACTTTGTACAATTCTAATATTATTATTTTATATACGCTCTTATATTGTCCCTATTTTAATTCCCCCTTTTTTCCCTCTCTTCCTTTTTCTTCTCCTTTTATTCTAGTAGTCAGAGACATGTTCTTCCCTTTTTTCCCTTGTATCCTATTTCCTTTTATCTATCACAATTCATGTTTATAGTTATTTTTCACTTTGTA
>QLTV01020729.1:1730052-1749632 GCA_003457575.1 Thermophis baileyi
TGTTGTTTTGCTGTGTTCTTATCTTTTATAGCTCCTTCTTTTCCCCTTCTGCCTTTCTTTTCCTCCCATTTCTTTCCCACACCATCTAAGATCTTCCCCTTCTGTTCTAAACTCTTTTTCACCCTCAATATTGTTATCATCTCTTTATTATTTTTTTTTTCTTGTTGCTTGTTATCCAGTTCCGCTATTTTTTTCATCTTTCCAGGATTCTCCGTATTTTCCTCGTGAGTCTGGCTTGCGCCTATTATTCTTTGTATTATATTCTCCAACTTTAGTTCTATATGATCCATGTCGCCAAGTACTTCCTTCATCTCCATCCACTGATTTTTTTAAAATATCCTTAATATCCTGATGTATCTGTTCCATGCCTTTTATTCCACTTGTTCTTTTTTTTACAGTCCAACCAAGTTTAAAGATATTTAAAGAAAGAATCTGGGGATTGTACCACCCTTTCTTTCTTCTTTTAGTTTTTCAGTTATATTATCCAAAAGAAATAAAAGTTCCGAGCGTCTTTTCTTTTTAAAATGGCGCTCCTGCTTCCGTACTCTGTTTCTCTTTGTTATTCCTGTAATCCAATTTTATAATCCAAATTTGGTTCTTTTATGTTTATTATTCCAATATATATGGTGAGTAAGTAATGATTGCTTGATTAAAGTAGAGACAAATAAAGTAGAGACCAATAAAGTAGAGACAAATCCCAATTCGAATTTCCGTGCTTTTAAGAAAATATCTTTCCAAAGCCACGTCTTCTTTTAGAAATTCCAACAAAATGTTTTTTTCTCCCTCTTTAAAAAACGTTCTCTTCACACCCTTTTACTGTGATTGTTCCGCTGCTAGCACTTAGCTTCCATATTCTTCCCCCTCTTATTTCTTGGGGTTATTATTTATTTATTTTTAAAAAATTTGCCCAGATCACAAGCCACTCACTTTTCCTTTTCTCCTCCTGCTCCGTCTTATGTTTTCTGGTTTTCTTTCGGCTTCAAGGCAGCCATGTTTGCTGCCGCTACTCCACGCTGTCAGCTGAGGGGGCTTTCCAGCTCAGGGAGGGGGGATGAGGCCCCCCTCTATCTTCCTGGCGGTCCCCCTTTTCTTCACCCCCTCTTCGGGGGGGGTTATGGTCCCAATCCGGACCCTCGGGCGTGGAGAGTTCGAAGCTGGCCGCAGAGCTTGCGGTCCCAGCTCCGATCTCGCCAAAAGCAAAACCGGAAGTCCTCTACCTTATGATTCTTGATGAATGTATCTTGTCTTTTTATGTACATTGAGAGCATATGCACCAAAGACAAATTCCTTGTGTGTCCAATCACACTTGGCCAATAAAGAATTCTATTCTATTCTATTCTATTCTATTCTATTCTATTCTATTCTATTCTATTGCCTTTTTCCTAGGGGTGGGAGAGAGTGACTAGCCCAAGCTCACCCAGCTTCCTGCCTAAGATGGGACTAGAATTCACGGTCTCCCAGTTTCCAGCCTTGACCACTACACTAAACTGGCCCTCCTTGGCTCACATAGTCGCCTTTTTATTTCTGAGGGAAAGCTACTTCAGATCAGTGGACAGTTCAGATAAACTAATGCTCAGATAAGAACTTGAGAACTCACTGGGGAGAGATGAAAGATAAAATTCAGTGATATTAATCTGTCCTCTATGCCTTACTCTATTATCCTCATTATAACTATAATTGCCTTGTGGAGCTGTAATGCTAATGATGTATCTACACCCACTTTGCCCACGGAATCCTATATTCCTAGGTAAAGTAGTGAAGGCTGCAGATTATTAGGTGAGGTTTGCAGAATGAGGAGTGGAGGTGAGGCTGCTCAGCAAATTGTGTTCCTGCTTGGCAAAGTAGGAGTGAATAGACCAGGGGTCAGCAACCTGCGGCTCTGGAGCCACATGTGGCTCTTTCATCCCTCTGCTGTGGCTCCCTGTCGCCAGTCAGCTCCACAATTGATAGGGCTTTCGGTTAGGACAGGTAGAGGAAAAAGGACGCCACGCAGGAGGAGACTCTATGGTGGGGGAACCAGACTTCCGGTCGGCAGAGGAAAAAGGACGCCGTGCTAGGAGGAGACTCTATGGTGGGGGAACAGGACTTCCGGTCGGCTCCAGAATTGAACGGGGGGCTTCCGATTTGGACCTTTGTGGCTCTTTGAGTATTTAAGGTTGCCGATCCCTGGAATAGACTAACAGACTCACTTTCCGCTTTGGGGTTGTGAAGGCTAGTGGTGAGAGCCGTGGTGGAGCAGTGGTTAGAATGCAGTACTGCAGGCTACTTCTGCTGATTGCAGCTGCCTGCAGTTCGGCAGTTTGATTCTGACCAGCTCAGGATTGACTCAGCCTTCCATCTTTCCAAGGTCAGGTAAAACGAGGACCCAGATTGTTTGGGGCAATATGCTGACTCTGTAAACTGCTTAGAGAGGGCTATAGAGCACTGTGAAGCAGTATGTAAGTCTAAGTGCTATTGCTATTGCTTCTTCCCAGTCTTATTGCTACCTCTCCATGGTTCCCTGGCTGACATTTCTCTTATGCTGATCCCAGCATCTTCATTAAACACCCCAAAGCCATTAAGACAGAATGCCATTGGGACTCCCAATTTGGTTTTGTGTATTTTCTATGTAATACAGTACCCTAACTAATAGCTACCGCTTCACACACGGCTTGCTTTATTTAGGAGATTGCATCTGTGAAGGAAATTGCTTCTCTACAACACCACACATGGAAACAAAGGCTCAGCTTTCTGTTTTGCAAAGTGCGTAGGCAATAGCCCCAAACCCCATGGCCACATATGGCAATGCCTACACAGCTTCTTGCCATGTGCAGTGCTAGCTATGTAGGAAATTAATTCATGCAGAAAGAGCCAAGTGCCTTTTCTGGGGAATTCATAATTTCAGTTTCTCCTTGATCTATACAGAATAGCAATAGCAATAGCACTTAGACTTATATACCGCTTCATAGTGCTTTACAGCCCTCTCTAAGCGGTTTACAGAGTCAGCATATTGCCCCCAACAATCTGGGTCCTCATTTTACCCACCTCAGAAGGATGGAAGGCTGAGTCAACCTTGAGCCGGTGAGATTTGAACCGCCGAACTGCAGCTAGCAGTCAGCTGAAGTAGCCTGCAGTGCTGCACTCTAACCACTGCGCCACCTCGGCTCTTAGAAGAGAACATGCTATAGGAATGCACACCTTACTCTACAGCAGGGGTGTCAAACTCGATTTCATTGAGGGCCGCATCAGGGTTGTGTTTGACCTCTGGGGGCCGGGGTGGGTGTGGCCAGGGTGGGCGTGGCCAGCTCAACATCACTCGTGTCATGGGCGACTGTGGAGGCCCGAGCGCTCTGTCAGCAAAAATGGGCTCCTGAGTTCCGTTTTCGGCTGTGACGGCCTCCTGCAACACTCTGCCAGTGAAAATGGAGCTTGGGAGGGCCGTGTGCGGCCCTCCCAAGCTCTGTTTTTGCTGCTAAAGGCACCGCGGGCCAGTCCTTCATTGTTTCCAGGGCCACCATGTGGGCCAGATCTAAGCACCCCACGGGCCGGATCCGGCCCGGGGGCCTTGAATTTGACATCCCTGCTCTACAGGTTCAAATTACCAAGTAGTCATGCTTAAGGGTTTGGGCTTCCTTGACTTTAGCAGAAGACTATTAGCTGTTTTTACTATCAGATAATGTCTCCAAGTATACGATGATCACTAGTGGTCCAATTCCGGAGGATCCATGATTTGAATCAATTTGTAAGGATCATGGAGACGATGAAATGCCCTCCCGCCACTCCTCCCATCATTCAAGAGGTTCCTCTCTTCTTCCTATTTGGTCTTCCCAAAGTCTATTAAACATCTGTCAGTCAGGGAAATACTTAGATTATCAGCCCCAAATACGGATTCTGTGCAGAATCACTGTTCTGCAAGAGCTGAATAAGTGCTCCATGAAGAAGTTAATTGATTCCTCGGTTGCCTGGCAACTGATAATTTTGGGTGGGTGCCTCAATATAAAAATCTTTCTCTGTACTAACCTGTCTATTCCAACAATATATTCAAAGCTCCAGAATACTCAGTGGCCAGATGAATTTTGAAAACACTTCTTGATATGGTTTACACATTTTCTCATAACTTCATATGTAAACGAAATTTCTTAAGACCCTTCAACTCCGGGGGAGTGTGAAATGAGGAGGCCTTGTTTTAACTAGTGTGATAGTGTGTTTTACCTAAAATATATATATATATATCCTGGGGTTGGAATAATTTTCCATCTCATGCCAGCCTACTTTATTTAGAAAAACTATTCAGTGCAAAAGTAATGTTATTCTTCCGACTACAGGCAGAAACCTGGCTTACACTGATAACACAGAGGTGATCCTGAAGGTTCATTGATTGCACAGAAACACATCATTTATCCAAGTGTAACAATTACTTTCTAAATCAGGAACATTTAGTCTGGCACGGCAAATTCATTTTCAGCCGAGGATCCTCTGATGCCCCTTCAACAGAGGAAAAATAAGTAGCTGCTATTGCACACTATTCCTCACAACCCAGAGGAGTAAAGGAAACCTAATTTGTGAAAAATACAACCTTCAGCTATTATCTCATTAATAGTAATGGCTAATAAACTATTAATTCCTAGCTATTCATATTTATTTATCTATTTTTATTAATTTTTTATGTCACCCATCTTTTTATTTATTTATTTATTTATTTATTTATTTATTTATTTATTTATTTATTTGTCAAGCATATATATGATTACGAACAAAGTATAGACAGAGTATAAACATGTTTGTGAATATATAAGTACAAGCATGGTTTTGAGTACAAGAAATTTTACGAATATATGGGTACATTAGGACAGGGATGGTAGGCACGCTGGTGCGCTTATGCACGCCCCTTACAGACCTCTTAGGAATGGGGTGAGGTCGACGGTGGACAGTCTAAGGTTAAAGTTGTGGGGGTTTGGGGAAGAAACTACAGAGTTGGGTAATGTATTCCAGGCATTGACCACTCTGTTGCTGAAGTCGAATTTTTTGCAATCTAGTTTGGATCGGTTTACGTTAAGTTTGTATCTATTGTGTGCTCGTGTGTTGTTGTGGTTGAAGCTGAAGTAGTCATTGACAGGTAGGACATTGTAGCAGATAATTTTGTGGGCTACATTTAGGTCAGATCGAAGGCGGCGGAGTTCTAAATGTTCTAGATGAGCTGTATTCGAGAATTGGTCTAGCAAATGTTTTGTATGCTCTGGTTAAAAGTACAATATTACCGGAGAAGAAGCTACGCAAGATTAGGTTTACCACTCTTAATGCCTTCTTGGCAATGCTGTTGCAGTGGGCTCTGGCACTTAGATCCTTAGAGATGAGTACTCCAAGGTCGTTTGCTGAGTGAGGATCATCAACAAGGTCATGATCATCTAGTTTGTATTTTGTGTTCTGATTGTTTTTGCCAATGTGTAAAACTGAGCATTTGTTGATTGAGATTTGAAGTTGCCACTTTTTAGACCATTCAGATACATAGTCAAGGTCTTTTTGAAGGGTTGTAGTGTTGTCGGTGGTGTTGAATAATCTTCCCTACAAGGTGACTCTGGGTGGCTTACAAGATTATAAAAAAAATAATGAAAACATGAAAACTATACAGAATAAAATATTATTAATTTAAAACTGTACTAAAACTGCAACTAAGAGAGCTAAGAGACAGACAGGACAGGGATGGGGGCTTCTTACCCCCATCAACCACCTCCAGCGGTGAGCGCCCCTCTCAGGGCCCCAGGCCAACTGGCAAAGCCAGGTTTTGATACCCTTCCAGAAGGCCAAAATGGAAGGGGCCGTTCTCGTCTCTGGAGGTAGAATGTTCCAGAGCGATGGGGCCGCAGTGGAGAAGGCCTTGACCCTCTTTCACCCTGCCTGCTTTAATTCGTTAGCAGACGGGATCCATAGCAGGCCTCTTCTGCTGGCGCAAGTTGGGCAGGCTTATCCCATTGGGGAAAGAGAGAATATTTCTTGGGTATCCGAAGGAAGAGCGAAAGCCGCAATACTTTATGTGTTAGAATTTACCAATCTGATCATTATTATTAGCAATAAACTCTTTTTTTCTCTAATAAAACTATCTCCCACATTCATAAGAAACAAAGGACAGATTTTTTAAAAATAAGAAAAAAACCCTTTTTAACTTTGCATTTTAAAAAAAAATCACTGTAAATGTATATATTTAATCCTAATCCTCAAAATAAAATAACTACTACGGTATATCTATTTCACAAAATTGTGGCTGTGTTTGCACAACACCTTTAACTGGGATAGTTACAGCCTCAGAATTTAGGTTTATACAGCACATTTAACTTCCCAGATTATCTGACACCACATAATGGGAAAAGTTACTTACTTTGGCTCTACCCAGGTTAGATCAGCTGTGTTGTATGAATTTGGCCATCTCCTTTAGAGATATCATCTCACCTTTCTTTCCCTGTGACAGTCCAATGTTCTCCTAGAACAGGGGTCACCAACCTTTCGGACCTCAGGGACTACTAAATTCATAATTTTAAATTCCGCGGACCCCTAATACGATCTGCCTAATGACCAGCTGGGTGGGTGTGGCTAGGTGGTCATGTGACTGGGTGGGTGTGGCCAACTCGATGTCACTCATGTCAAGGGGCGCCTCGCCAACCTCTACTCACCCCTCCCCTCCTACCCACTCCTCGCCTGCCTGCCCGGGCTCCTTAGGGCCCCAACAGGAAGCAGTTGTTGGAGCTAAGCAGCCACCATGAGAAAGAGTTGGCAAAACAGCTGGCTCAATTCAAATTGGATCTGACCAAGAAGGAGGCTCAGCAAAAGCACCTCACTGAGGACTACAAACAGGCTTTTCAAGCAGAGGGAAGACCTGCGGGAGTGCAAGGCCAGGTACCGGCACCTGGAGACTCAGTGGGCTGAGATGGTCAGCCAGTTCCAGGCCATGATGCAGTCCCACTGGAACAAGGCCCTCCGGCTCTTCGCCACCAGCGACACTTCCCTCCAGCCTTCGCCCAAAGCCCCGCACCAGGAGGCTGAAGCAGACCCCAAGTCGGAATTTCTCCCCTCCCACTCTGACCCACACAAAAAGACCCCAAAGGGGGAGACTCTCTGCAGCAACACAAACGTTCATTGCACGTATCCGGCCCAGGGGCCGTAGTTTGAGAAACCCTGATTTAGTGCAATATAAAAAATGCAAATATTTTTTCTGCGGACCACCAAAATTTTCTCGCGGACCACCAGTGGTCCACGGACCACCAATTGGTGACCACTGTCCTAGAAGACCAGTCAATTCACCACAGTTATTTCCTCTTTGTGTGAGCATGGGAGCCAGGCAACTGAGTTTCCCATTTCTCTTTCTATTTATTGATTTGACTTGTATGGCCATCCAATTGGAAACATTTATGATGGGTTACATTGAAAACTCAGTAAAAGCCAAGAGTTAGAATGCAAGAGGTATAAAAACTTAACAGCATTATGTGGAAGTATGTTTACAAAACAGTTGCAGCCATTCTCACCAATCACTGCCCAAGAGCATTATCAAATAGCACGTGGCCTTTCTGGGGGGAAAAAGGGGGGCTTTCAACACCTTTATACAGCAGAGCAGGGATTGGATCTTTGGGAAAACCAAATGTCCCCTACTAATTCCTTCATTCTCAGATTTTTTTTTGTCCTTTCATCTGAATTCTTCCTTTTAGCCCATAGCCACTATGTTCTCCCCCTCCCCCTGCCATTCCATATGTCAATCTAATGTCCCAAAGGTCCTTTTCCGAAAGGCACTTTGTTTTTCCCCTTGAAGATGTTTCGCGTCTCATCCAAGAAGCTTCTTCACTTCAGAACTTCTTCAGAACTGAAGAAGTTTCTTGGATCAGAAGCTAAATGTTTTCAAGGAAAAACAAAATCCAGTTGCCTTTTGAAAAAACACCTTTAGGACAACCATGACCTGGATGACTGAGAATCTCCATAGACATGTCAACCTAATGTAGCATCCATCTCACAATGGATCTTGGCTAGCTTCTCTTCTCTCTCTTTCTTTTAGTCTTCCTTCCATGTCTTACTCCTACTTATGGTTGTAATTTAAAAAATCGACTTACACAAATAACTTGGTGCTAAGGACACTGGCATGGCAGACACCGTGGAAATCCTCAAGGATGGCCTTGGTATCCATGGGGCCCATGATGGAAATTCTTGTGCAATCTTTCATTGTGAGCAATTTATTTTATGGGAAAGGATTCAGCATAATTTTTATAATATGTAGTGTTATAAATATCATCCCAAGGTTCATAATTATATATACATAGTCCAGATTATACGTTCACTGGAAATGAAGGTTAAATAAGCTCCAGATGAGTTTTTTAGAATAGAATAGAGCTGGAAGGGACCTTGGAGGTCTTCTAGTCCAGCCCCCTGCTCAAGCAGGAGAACCTATACCATCTCAGATAAGTGACTGCTCTAGACTCTTCTTAAAAACCTCCAGTGATGGAGCGCCCACGATTTCTGAAGGCAAGCTGTTCCACTGGTTAATTGTCCTCACTGTTAGGAAGTTTCTCCTTAATTCCAGGTTGCTTCTCTCTTTGATTATTTCCAACCATTATTTCTTGTCCTGCCCTCTGGTGCTTTGGAGAATAATTTTACCCCCTCTTCTTTGTGGCAGCCTCTCAAATACCGAAATACTGCTATCAGTATTATAGTTGTATAATATATAGTTATATATATGGTAGTTATAGTTAAGCACAAAGAAGGCAACAAGATGTGAACAAATTAGGGCCAAGAGAAGGAAGAACTGTGACCTTGTGAAGGGGAAAAGGCCATTTCCATATGGGATCTTTGTACTAGAACTGTCTACTCCAGAACTGTCTCTGAACTTGAGTTGGAAAGGGTGACCCTCAAACTGTCATGCTTTATAGTTTTTCTGATCTTCATAGGCTAGTCTTACAAGCATCATTTAAGATTTGCCAAGTTGGCCCTAATACATCCTCTTCTGTTTCAGCCACCAAACTCATTTATTTCTGGCTTAGCTGCGATGTCTCTGTAATTGCACTAAAGAAAATCTGTTTGAAATACTGACACTCTTCTGAGATGATGTGGGACCTTTTTCCTCTTTGGCAAGGACTTTTGCCTTGCCTTGGGCTGAATCTAGTCTTGCCCACACCTCTTTCATTGCTATTATTTCTTAGATCTTTGAAGAGTAATGGAGAAACTAAACAAACACATACCATGTAAACTTTTTTAAAAAATACAGATAGGAAGGGGGCACTAACTAAAGATGTGTTTTGCACTTTCTTATTGGTCAGCTGGAAAGAGCAGTGGTGGTCCCATTTTCAACATTTCAAAATCAGCAGCAGTGCAGATGGTTGTCAGTTGTCTTCAAAAAGCTTTAGTAGGATTGTAAAGAAACTAGGGCAGTGTGGAAGTGCCCTGTGACTTTAGTCAACTCAGTATCTGCTTTATTGATAGTCAGGGACCCTGACCTCATTCACACATAATGAATAAGGGCACAATATTTACAGAGGCCATGTATTTAATCTTTATTTTTTCTAACATTTTACAGTAACTAAACCATTTCAGTTACTCACCAGTTCTTATAAATAGCTTATTACATGTTGGAGGGGCAGTAGTTTAGTGATTATAGAAAGATGCCTTATGGACAACCATGAGGATGTGCAAAAATTATGTTGTGGGAATGGAATGTTCTGGAGGACTTGGGACATTCTCTTCCTCCTCCAGACTATGCCAATTCAGCTGTCCTGAGGTAGTCCAGCAGTTTTTCAGAAATTAATTCATTGAATTAGAACTGGCATTCCAGATATGGTCCAGTGTTAAAATAGGCTTATTTCATCTGGAACATTTGGGTTCAAGTTCTTCAGATGAAGAAATCAACCCAGAACAGCTGGATTGGATGGTCTGGAGGAGGAATGGAATATTCCAGAATTCTTAGAACATTAAATTTTGCACCTCCTTAAATGAACAGGCTCATTGTCAGGCCAACCTGTTATGATTTTCTCTGATTGACAGTGAATCTCCAGATAAGGAGCAAAGCCTTTCTCATCACAGATTTTTTTTTAAATCTTGTGATAACATCAGATTGAAAATGGGACTTCCCACATGCAATTCAGTTGCATCATCACAGCAAAACAAATGTGACTTACCTGTATGGTTAGTAACCATACTGCAGTTTATTAAATATAACAGTCAGTAGGGGAAAGAGAAGATTTTCATTAGAACTACAGGATGTGTGCAGCAGAAATTTAACTCTTCTTTTTCCTCCATCACTTTCATTTAGATGAAAATCTCTCCTCTGCAGACTATTCAATTTAACAGTCTGCACAAAATAGACTGAAGGTTCACAATGTAGATAACATATTGGCTCATTTAGCCCATAACTATAATTTATTTCTATAATTTGGTAATCTAAGGAGGTTAACAGAATTAACAGAATATCACAGTTGGAACAGACCTTGGAAGTCTTCTAGTCCAATTACCTGTTCAAATAGGAGACCCTATACCAGTGGTTCCCAACCTTTTTTTGGCCATGACCCACCTAAGCATCTCTAAAATCCTGGCCCCCCCCCCCCGTGACATATAATTCTTACTATTCAAAAAGTGAACTCCTACTCACGCAGAGGAAGCCTAAAAGGCCATTAACTTGGTTTAAACAAGGTTCCAATTGCCCCCATTAAAAATCAAATTGCCCCCCAGTGGGGTGTGGGCCCCACATTGGGAACCACTGCCCTATACCATTTCAGGCAAATGGCTGTCCAATCTCTTAAAAACCTCTAGTGATGGAGCACCCACAACTTCTGAAGGCAAGCCGTTCCACTGATTAATTGTTCTGTCAGGAAATTTCTCCTTAGTTTTAGGTTGGTTCTCTCCTTGATTAGTTTCCATCCATTGCTTCTTGTCCTGCCTACAGGTTCTTTGGAGAATAGCTTGACTCCCTCTTCTTTGTGGCAGCCCTTTAGATATTGGAACACTGCTTTCATGTCATCCTCAGTCCTTCTTTTCATTAAACTAGACATATCCAATTCCTGTGACTGATCTTAAATGTTTTAGTCAACAGTTCCCTAATCATCTTGCTTGGGATGAAAAGTAAATTGTGGGAGGCCTTCTGTGGTATTATAGTGCTCCACACCTATTCATCTTAATGGAGTTGTGAGCAGAATTCTTTTATTATATCAATATTTTTAAGTTCTTTCTATCTTTTGTATATGTGTACTGAACCTCTCACTGATCTATTTCTACTTGCTGAGTTTTGGTGGCTATATCAGCTATCACTGATGTCCTCATTTTGCCTCTCTGCTTTTTTTTTTTAAGGACTCACCTGACTTTTATTTTTGCCCTCCAACTTGGTACCTAGCCATTGGATCTATTCATTGAAGTACCATCCTAATAGAAAACACTGCAGAAACACCTAGTTCCGGACTGAGTCCTCTCAACCTTCACTTTTCACTGGCTTAGTTGAAGAAGAGTGGCAGGAAGGAGCTTCCATGTAGGTTTCCTTAATTCTGCACTCAGGACCATAGTCCTTCCCAATATACCTATCCATCGAAAAAGAGATGATTGTGTTAGCCTATAAGGCAGAATGGCCACATTTCTGGGCAGGATGCAGAGTTTCCATACCACATATCAATTGCTCTCCTTATATTCTTGCCATTGTCCTATAAGCTGTGCGTGTGTGCATGTGTGTGCGCGTGCACGCCTCTCTCTTTCTGTGTCTATGTATGTGTCTGTGTGTGTGTGTCTATGTGTACAAGATGGGGAGAATCACTTTCTCCATCTGGATTTTTCAGGTTCAACAATGAAGGAAAGGGAAAGAGAATTTTTAGAGCACAACTCTGGAGTTCAGTAATTTACCTGCGTCCAGTGGCTCCACAATCATAAATGAAGAATATATAATTGGATAGTTGCCACGTTGTGGACACCTGCCAACATAATAATTCCTGCAGATTTTTACTTGCTGTAAGCAAGGGATAAAACAAACACAGAGACATTCACAATATATAAATATATATACAATTGCATATGCAAGGTTGTTTTTTTCCCCCTCATCAGGGTTAAGCGATTTAACTAAAAATTGGGGAGATGGAATCTAAAGGAACATCTGTCAGTCTGTCTTTCGCTGCTGTGATAAAAAATAACCCCCTCCATTACTGCTTTAAAACACATACTTTTAAAATGTGAGATCCTACTTTAAGCATCGCACACCGTGGACACATCCAAACAACCAGTCTTTCTGTCACCCAGTCTTTCTGAATTCTGCTTGGAATGTGCTGATGATGGATCTGGTCTGTTGTAATTACATTCAGCTCTATTTAGATATCAGAATTCTATGAGCGGGGGACACTCTGCAACAATAGCAGGTCCACAGAGCTTTAGAGAATACCAACAAATAAGTGCTTGCACTTTCTAGCTCAGTGTAGAGAACTGTTGGCCCATCAGACCTTGCTTCAGTGGTGAAATCCAATTTTTTTTACTACCGGTTCTGTGGGCGTGGCTTGGTGGGTGTGGCGTGGCTTGGTGGCTTGGTGGGGGTGGCAGGGGAAGGATACTGCAAAATCTCCATTCCGACCCCACTCCAGGGGAAGGATACTGCAAAATCCCCATTCCCTCCCCACTCCTGGGGGAAGGATATTGCAAAATCTCCATTCCTACCCCACTCTGGGGCCAGCCAGAGGTGGTATTTGTCAGTTCTCCGAACTACTCAAAATTTCTGCTACCGGTTCTCCAGAACCTGTCGGAACCTGCTGGATTTCACCCCTGCCTTGCTTGTGGGCCAGTAACTGACTGCCTCATCCTGATTCTTCAGGTTTGTGTGGGCCTACTTATAAATACCCTTTCCCTCTTCATCCAAATAATAGAAGATAAAATATTTAATAATTTAAAATACAATTTAATATTGTCTCTTGCTTCTGGGTTTGCCTTGGCTGCAAACCTCCATTGCCTTCCAGATGTCTAATGCTCACATGCTGGTAACTCTCCTGTCAGCACAGATGGAGCCCCAGGAACAGTGAGGTGAGGTGAGCCAAGAATACTTCCTGTGAGAGAAGCAACACCCCCCTTTAAGCACAAGGCAGTACTGTACCATTTCTGAAGCAGCAGTGGAAATCTTGAAATGGAGACTGCATTACTGGCCCATGGACAAATCAAAATTATTTGCAGTTGTAACATACACAGTTCTATGTCATGGAACACTACCACAGTCCCTCAAAGATAATTTGAAGCCCTCTGAACATCTGGTCTTTGAGTAAGTTAGAAGTGCTGAGAACAAGCACAGGACATTATAGGCCCTGAGGCATTCCCTCGAGCTGACAGGAAAATACAAAAAGTGACAATCAATCACTATTTCCAACTGCTGCAGTTCCTACAATATTAGTAACAAAAGTCTTCTCACTCCTGTGCAGTTCAAAAGGGGGGCTGCCACACCCCTCCTTGTTTTTAGTAGATGTTAAAAGTCAATTTGCAAAACTTCTGAATGGTTACTATGAGGGGAACCTACCCAGCTGCAAATATACTTTTTCTTCTGTTTAAAAGGAGAACAAACAGCAAACAGAAGGAGAACGTGTCGTCATTTTTGCAGCCAGGTGATGTTCACGATACTTCTAAATGCAGATGTTTGTTGCTGCAGCAGCAGCAGCAGAAGTGGGGAAATGTTGCCAGAATTGATCCAGGCCTTCTGACACTTTGCAGAGCCTTGCAATTTTTCTCTTCTGCAGCAGGGAACCAGCCAACTTGATGCTCTTAAAATTGTTGTTGAAAGACTGCCAGAAATACATTACAAAACAAACCTCTATTGGAGACTGAGGGTAAGAGAACAGACTAATGGTTACACTGATTTCAGGTCTAGGTGATGGAGTGAGGCAAAGGTTTCTGCTAGTGGGGAAACAAGACTGCCCCCAAAACTTCATGTTTAAAAAAATAGTGAAAGAAAATACCACCGTAAGCACGAATAAGGCACATGGTTTAGGTGACACATTAAGACAAAAATCATAACCATATTATAGTTGTGCAGTCCTTGACGCTCTCTGAACATGTTTGCTCATCATTACCCAACTAAGTAACATCATCAGTGTTAGTGAATGTGAGATTTCTTCTTGTTTATATGCCGTAGTTTACCAGTGCTGGTGGGAGTGTAGTTTCTTTCCTTGGTAGTTCCTTGATTAGGGCATTATTTTCTGCTTGTTTGGTATTACTTATCTGGGTGTTGGTTCTGTGAGAATGTGTTCTAGTCTTTTTGTTTCCTTCTTATTTTTTATGTCTCTTTTGAAAGGTCCATAAAAGTGATTTATTTCTATGTGTTTATTGATGGCTGACTTGCCTGAATGCCAACCTTCCAGGAATTGCCTAGTGTTTTTGGATTTATCTTGGTCTAGGGAGGATATATTCTAGTTTAATGGAATGTAGTATTCAGGCCAAAAAGCCAATAAAGTTGCTTGACCAAAAGATAGTATATTTTCACAAAAAATACACTAAGACCTCAGATTTCACTATTAAGCTGTTCAGCTGTACTCTTGATCTGAGATTTTAACAGGAACTTATTACTTACTCTGCGCCCTACTAAGTAGAGCAGTGTTTCTCAACCTTGGCAACTTTAAGATGTGTGAACTTCAATTCCCAGAATTCCCCAGCCAGCATGATAGGGGATTTTGGCAATTGAAGTCCACAGATCTTAAAGTTGCCAGGGTTGAACAACACTGGCGAGTGTGATATTTATCAGAATATTGGGAGGACATCAGGAAGTATCTTTGGACTTTGGAAGGGTTGATGTATTCTAACTCAAAATACCTATTGACAGAGCATCTTTATTCTTTTTCTGGAAGTAGGTTACTAGAAAACTGTATGGTATATTTAATACTACAAAATAGTAAACCAGACTGTTAATTCCAAATTACTCAAATCTATTTCAGGAATTCCCTCTAAACCAATTGGATTTATAGTTGTATTCACACAGTTTAACCTGTTTACTAATATAACCTTTTTGTGTGTGTGTTCATACAATATGTTGAGCAATGAAATAACCAAATAGCTTGAATTTTAAGACATTAACCAACGTTCAAATATTGTGCAAATACAGTCACTAATTTGTAATGGATTAAGCAAAATCCCTTGATTTCAAATGCATGATATTATATGTGGAAAATATACTCCCTAAAGAGATTATATATATTTATCACAATCGGTCTATTGAACAGGTTGTTAGATTCCATCATTACACCAAAGGGAAACAATTAGTTATGGGATTAATAGATTTATCTATGTTAGGACTCTGTCCAAACGGTTGGGTTGGTTAATATAAACAAGCCACAAATCAATGTTTAAATGTATATATGTAATATAGCTTTAAATGCAGTGTTTCATTCTGACTGGCAGTAACGGCCATAAGAGGGAGCTAGAGAACATGGTTAGTTCTCTCTCTTTTGCTGATTCATTGCTGAGAGACTTCGTGTCTAAAAGTAAGCGCTGTGGGTAGCTTCTGAGAGTAAGCTCTGTGTGTAGCTAGCTATCTGTGATAGTTGAAATCTTTGTTTGCTGATTAAGACAAAGAAAGGCTGGTAAGGAGACTGCTATACTTCTAAACACTGACTGAACGTGTATGATTCGGACTGTTATTTGGACTGTGCTATTTCTTTGAGTAAACTATTTTTATACACTTTAACGTATCTGTTTATTGACTGAATCATTACTTATATCTACTGCAACATTACGGTTCACTGTGCAAGCCTTCAGGGCCTAGATGTTACTCTGCACAATTCCTTAACAATCTAGATTTTAATTATGAAATCTCTTCAAATCCTCTTGGGAATCCATGAAATCTTGCCATGCTTTCTAAATTTCTATTTAACTATTTTGGAGGTTTTTCTTAATTCAACAAAGACAAGAGTTCGGATTTCCAAAAATCTTAAACCAAATTTGTAATCTTAAACTCTACTCATCTGTTTATCTCTAGAAGAAGAATAGGAAACAGATGGCATTTCTGTACTTATAATACATGCCAGAAGATAACTGTGGGCACCTGATCACTCACCTGTCAGTGGCATTGTGCTAGCTCCTGACCTCTCCCTGGTATGTGGGCAAAGATTTGTGCCAGTGACTGCAGATTGAAGCTAGTACCTAACGTGAGAAATTGGTAGGTGAAGATAGCTGTAGTTGTCACACTGCACAAATCTGAAACCATGTCCAAACAGATAATCCTTAACGTACAACCATTCATTTAGTGACATTCAAAGCTGCAATGGCGCTGAGAAAAAGGGACTTATGACCGTTTTTCACACTTACAACTGTTGCAGCTTCCCCATGGTCACATGATCAAAATTCAGACACTTGGCAACTGGCATGTATTTATAATGGTTGCAATGCCCCAGGATCATGTGATCACCTTTTGTTATCTTCTGACAAGCGAAGTCAATGGGGAAGCCAGATTCACTTAACAACTATGTCACTAGCAACTGCAATTTACTTAACAACTGTAGCAAGAAAAGTTGCAAAATGGGGCAGAACTCATTTAACAACTGTCTTGATTAGCAATGAAAATTTTGGCCTCCATTGTGGTTGTAAGTCGAGGACTACCTATAATGCTCTTTGCTTCCTCTTCTTCCCTTATAGACAGGCAAGGATGTATAACTA
Organism: Thermophis baileyi; assembly: GCA_003457575.1. Lineage (NCBI taxonomy): Eukaryota > Metazoa > Chordata > Lepidosauria > Squamata > Dipsadidae > Thermophis > Thermophis baileyi. Next base: position 1,746,649 of record QLTV01020729.1, read on the forward strand.
GCAATTAACTAGCAATTAAGAATTTGGCTTCGGGCTCTGCAAGGGCTAACAGCTGCCTTAGCTGAACTAAAGAAAACCTTCCAAATTATAAGCAAATAATTAAGACCAGAAAGGCATGATGAAATTTTAACTTGACTCCCATCAAGAAGCCTCATGTAACAGAACTGTGGGTTTCAATAAATGTGTATGTCGTGTGTGAGTAACATATGTCTATACGTGGGTGCGCTGGCATATGTGCTCAGCATTCTTGTACAAGAATATGAGGAAATTTTAGATGCATTTGTTTGAAAAAAATGGAAAAATAGGTATAATTAGGAAGAAAGGAAAGTGTTGATGCAGATTCTCTTACCCATTTTTTGTGTGTGTGGGTCAAATTGTTTATAGACCTGTGATGGCGAACCTGTGGCACGCAGAGCCATATATGCCGGCACGCGAGCCCTTGCCCTAGCTCAGCTCCAGCGCGCATGTGTGCAAAAGCCAGCTGATTTTTGGCTCGCGTGGAGGCTCTGGGAGGGCATTTTGGGCCTCCGGAGGGCCTCCGGGGGGGCGGGGGAGGCCGTTTTCATCCCTCCCCAGGCTCCAGGAAAGCCTCTGGAGCCTGGGGAGGGTGAAAAATGGGCCTACCGGGCCCACCAGAAGTCGGGAAACAGGCCATTTCTGGCCTCTGGAGGGCCTCCGGGGGGGCGGGGGAGGCCGTTTTCGCCCTCCCCAGGCTCCAGGGAAGCCTCTGGAGCCTGGGGAGGGTGAAAAATGGGCCTACTGGCCCACCGGAAGTCGGGAAACGGGGGAGCGGGGGGGTCATGCACACATGCACGGGAGACGGGGCAGTACGGGGGGGGTCACGCACGCATGCACAGGGGTTGGGGTGCGTGGGAGGACATTGAATTATGGGTGTGGGCACGCATGCGCGTGTGATAGCCCCCGCGCGCACGCTTTTGCCACCCAAGGGAAAAAAGGTTCGCCATCACTGTTATAGACAATACCCTTTACCCAGTAAATTCTATCATCTACAGACTAATCCTAGAAATATGTGGTTTTATTATGACTGTTTTGTAGTAAGAGAATGTTTGCATGGTTAAATGTATATGTTCTTTATTATTTCTTATAATATTATAGGTTAGGTTCCAGGGCTGATCAAATAATATTTTAATTCTTATGGCGCTGCTTAATAGGCAACAGATTAAGATTAGGCTTTCTTTTATCTGTCTCTTTGACTAGAAACTAAATATTTCACCATGGAGACTGTTTTCCAACTCTTAGATTCTCATTCCTTATCTTTTTACCTATCGTAATATATCATTCTTCATTGTTTAATATGGTACATTTTGTGTGACTAATATCTCTGCTATAAACTCACATCGGTATACATGAACTCAGAAACCAACATTAGCAAATTTATTAAGGCTGAGTATCTGCAATAATTCAAACTTCATCTGTGGATATTTCTACGAATAACTTACTTGAAAGAAAAATAATGATTATTCCTAAATCATTTAGTTTTAAAAATGAGAAGATCGTTTTAGGATTGTGAGAATGCCATACTGGAGGCAGATAATTTCTTTCTGACTAATCTTCCATTTGAAGAAGGTTCATTTTAAATTCATGGTTGTCTTCCTTATGGATAAACACAGTATGTCATCCGTATCTATAATTTTTTTATTAAAAATGTACTGTAGTTGGGAGGGATCTTGGAGTCCATCCAACCCCTGTTCAAGGCAGAATCAGCACTGCAGGATGGAACCATAGCATCTCTGATAACTGACTGTCAATTCTCCGCTTAAATATTTCTGAGCTCCACATAGGAGCATCTGAACCTTCTATTCACAGTGCCATCCTCCAGGTTCTCCATGTGCTCCTATACTGTGCCTTTTCTGTGGGCTTTAGAAACTGAGCCATGTTTTGATTGAATAGTGTTCCACAGGAAATGTTACAACATTTCCTGCAGAGCAAAAGACAGGTGTTTACATTGGCAGGGCACCAACATTGTCCTCTTCCCAACAGGAATTTTCATCTCTCCTGGCATGTGATAAAGCACCATTTCATCTTGCCAACCTTTCCCCCCATCAACCAGAGTGTTTTGAAGAAGTAGCTAGTCAGGGATATATATTCTCTGTGATTCTCTACACTCTCTTAATGGACATCTGGCAACTTAAGGAAAGAGAGCACTCAAGCAGAGAAAAGTGAGGTACCACACAGGGAGGCAAAAAAGATGCTGATTGGTGTGGGAGAGAATCTGATGGCTGATGTGAAGGGACCTCCAGGTTTCCCCCAAAACTCTGGTGAACAGTTCAGCCAAGGCTTGACACGGCTTGGAATGAGCATGTGGCAGGAGCTTTGGACCCATCGTATCCATGAGGATTCTCTATGGCCATAGATCTCACAGAGTACTATTGTGTACTGAGGAGCTCCAAGACATAAAGCAACCACTTGGGAGACCATTAGGAAGACTATCCAGAATGCATGTGTTTGTGCATGCAGTGTTTGGCACCCATGGCTGTTGCGTGAGCTGCACTGGCTCCCAGCTTCCTTCTGGGTGAAATTCAAAGTGCTGGGTATCATCTTTAAAGTCCAGCATGGTCAGAGTCTAGGGTGAAGTTATGTGCAGGACTGCCTCCTCCTGAAGGTATCTGCCCACCCCACCAGATTGGATAGAATGGACAGAGTCTTCCCTTACTAGTCACCATCTAGTGATTGCACCTAAGAAGCATGCCTTTCCTGTAGCAGCCCGTCCTATGCAACACTCAGAATAACAGAATAACAAGAGTTGGAAGGGACCTTGGAGGTCTTCTAGTCCTATCCCCTGTTCAAGCAGGAAACCCTATACCAGTGATGGCGAACCTTTTTTGGTTCGCGTGCCAAAAGGGGGTGTGTGCGCGTACTAGTGCACGCGCACGTGCCCACACCCATTCCCTCCCCCCACCACATGTGCACAAGCCCCCCGCACTGTCCCCTGTGCATGTGCAACCCCCCGCCCCCCCACACAT
>QLTV01020729.1:1763024-1778366 GCA_003457575.1 Thermophis baileyi
CTGGAAATAATGGATGTATGATTTGGGGGGGGGGGAAGCGCAATAAAACTTGATTTTAAAAAAATTCATTTTGTTAGATAGCGCCCAATGTTCAAGTCTGTCAAGATCCTTCCGTATCTTGAGCTTCTCTTCTGGAGTATTGACTATTCCTGCCAGGTTGGCCTGCAAATTTGATGAGTTCCCCATCTATCCCCTCATCCAAATCATTAATGAAGATATTGAAGAGTACTGGGCCTAAGACACAGAGCCTTGGATTTCCCCACTGCATACTAGTTGCATTGAGGTCTACATGTTGAGTGCGGCTGGTCCACCGTTTAGCATTAGGCAAATCTGTGAGATTGTTCTTCCTCCACTCTGACTTCTACAAGATGTGGTGCTCTGTACCCCAGACTTTCTCCTTAGACAAGGAAGGAAACTTCTACACAAAGCACTGAAGTGCAACTGCCCACATCTTTATAAGGATTGTGCACGGTATGTGCATGTCCATAGTATTCTCTGAATTAAGGAGGATACCATTTTCCTTTGCAGCATGTGAGTTTCCTGTTATTGCTGGCGGTGGGGATGTTTTATTTAAAAGAACATGGTTTTAAAAAATCATAAACTCAGAGACATCAGGGAGCCTGCCAGGGGCCAAGAAGGTTCCACAGCACAGATACTATGTCACTTCTTCCTGGCTGAAAGGAACAGCCAGAAAAACATTAGAGATTTTTAAAAACGTGATTAACAACTAGGAGAGAATAGGAAGCACTAATTGGAATGTTCATCAAATGGAAGATTCTTGTATGCAGTTTGTATTTTATTTTGTTTTCATGTACTAATTGCTTCATACTAAAAAGAATAACAAAAATAGCAAATCTTGTTTTCCAGATGGTACTATTATAGATGCGTATGTACATATTTAAATGTTCCTTCTAAGGGTCAGGGGAACTACTACACACCAAAAAAGCAAAAGTGTGAGAACACTAAATCAAGACTTTCCCTTTGAATGTTAATGTTATAGAGTATGCAGACTGAGAATATTTTAGTTGGAAGAATGTTCAAATGTGCGAATTCACCACCTCCAGCTACTCTTTCCACAATTGATTATGCTAAATATGCAAATTGGCCATATTATGAGCCTTGTGGCAACTGTTTGGGGCAGAAGCTGAGAGAGCATCTCTCTTCTTTGCAACTAACCCAGATTTGCCTTAGCAACATGGTGGCACAGTGGTTAGAATGCAGTATTGCAGGCTAATTCTGCCTGCAGTTTGATCCTGACCGGCTCAAGGTTGACTCAGCCTTCCATCCTTTCGAAGAGAGATGGGTTCCTGCTGGTTCAGACTGGCTCTATAGAACCGGTAGCGGGAATTCCCCCTGAACCAGCTCTCTCAGCGGCACCATAGGCACCACCATCTTGTTTTTTGCTTCTGCGCATGCACAGAAGCTGTTTTTTGCTTCTGCGCATGCGCAGAAGCTTGGTTTTTAGCACGGCGCATGTGCTTGCGGCGCGCGCCCATGCGTGAGGAAGCGAACCGGCAGCGAGGTAAGTCAGAACCCACCCCTGCTTCCGAAGTCAGTAAAATGAGGACCCAGATTGATGGTGGCAATATGCTGACTCTATAAACCGCACAGAGAGGGCTATGTAAAGCACTATGAAGCGGTATATAAGTCTAAATGCTATTGCTCTTTTTTCCTGCTTTCATCTCATTCCCAGGCCCAGAGTGAGACAACCTTAAGGGTTATTAGCTGTACTAATATTCAAATACTTTTGTCCTGCTTAAGCTGACAGACCCAACAGCTGCTGAGAAGTGTGTAAAATCTGCTGGGTCTTGCCACTTGTTAGACAGCAGACAAAGTTGCGCGCCAGGAGTAAGTGGGATCAGAGCAGGTCAGGTTGATATGGCTATCTTCACTTCTCCTGCTTAGTCAGCCTCATAGGGTCCTCTTCTGCTGCTGTTGTCTCCCCAAAGGGCTATGTTGTGCTGATGGTCTATCAGAATTGCACAATAGCACTAGATTGCTCAGCTGGTAGTACGGTATTGGCTTATATGTGATTCTTATCAATTTTTCATAAGGTTGAAATAGCCAAAACAATAGAATGATGTGACCAATCAATTTCACCGTTGCTTCTCAAACAGAGGAATATAGAATTTGGTTACTTGTAAATAACAGAAAGAGGAAAGAAATCCAAACTAAAAGTGCTATGTTGTGACTCAACTCCCCTTGTGACTCTGAATATGTACGTACATATGAATGGTTGCATGTATGACAAAATGAAGCATAGAACATGGGAAGAACTGAGAGATGATAGACAGAGGGCTCATTCTCACATCCCTCTAACTATGGCATAAAGATGCACCAATAACTGTTCTCAAAGGACCTCCTGTCCTGATACCTCATTTCATCCCCCTGCCAACCATAGAGGCCGCATATATTAGTCTTCTCAGCTTTTTAGCTTAAAAGCAGTGTTTCCCTCTTCTCCTGACACAAATCTTTCCATGGACACAATCTAAACACTTCATTGGTTATGGTGGTGATGATCGTTTCAGGGATTAGAATCTGCCTAGTTTTTATTGGCTATTTTAGGCTGGTTTGGACACTGTCTCTCCTCTCTGGTCATTTAGCACTGGCCAAAATGAACATTTCGGCTTAGACCGAGGAAGAAACCAAATATCTGGTTTCTGTGGAAGCATCTGCAGGTGTAATGATGGAACATTGTAATGTGTTATTTGGGATTCTTATACAGGTAGTCCTCACTTAGTGATTTCCTCGGACAGCAACCATTTGCAGTTATGGGTTGATGAAAGAGTAACTTTACAACCAATGCCCACATTTATGACTTTTGCCGCCTCTCTCTCTCAGTCATGTATTCACCATTATCACCAGTTTGCATGTGTTGTCCTGTGTAAAATTGTAAAAACAATTGTAAGAACAATTGTAAATCACGTGATTTTCCACTTAGTGACTGTAGTTGCTTGTCTCAACGATGGTCGCTAAAGAAGGATGACGTTTGCCATCTTTTTGGAAAAAAAACCTAGCCTTTCTGTGCAAAAACAGGAGTAACAATCTCTTTGCAAAATCCTGTTTTGCTAAGAAAGGCGACAATTGTTCTTACAATTATAAGTGCTTGTGTGTTAACCAAGCAGAGAAATTGACCAGAGAAAAAGTTCTCCCCTCCTCGAAGTTGAAATCCATTCTGAATTATTTCCATGCGAACATCAAAGGGGAAGGGAACAGCCAATATACATTTAAATGCAGAGGAAGAGCATGCATACCCCCATCATCGGATTTGTCATTATTATACTCTCTCGTTCCTGTCTTTTAACACTTCTTTTTTAAAGCAGCCTGCATTTTTTGACCACTGAAATTTACTAAACAGCGCTTCACCCACCCCACTGAATAATCCTTCACATTTCAACTTGCAACTGTCACTCATGCCAACCAGTTTTTCAGTAACTTTCAAACCCAGATTTAGCAATGTTCTGGAATAGCTCTACACAGCCAGTTTGGTGTAGTGGTTAAGGCATCAGGGAGAACATGAGTTGAAGTCCTCCTAGCACATGAAGCCAGCTGGGTGACCTTGGGCCAGTCACTTTCTCTCAGCCCTAGGAAGGAGGCAATGGCAAACCATTTTTTTATTTTATTTATTTAGTTTGTCAAGCATGTATGAGAAAATAATTATAAGTATGAACATAACATATAAACATATAAGTATAAACAGGTAAAGTATATGCATAAGAAATGAGTATGAATAATGGGAATAGTAGGACAGGGATGGTAGGCACACTGGTGCACTTATGCACGCCCCCTTACAGACCTCTTAGGAATGGGGTGAGGTCCACCTTGTCGAAAACCTTACAGGGACTCGTCCAGGCATTCTCTGGAATTGGACATGATTGAATAGAAGGGGGGGGGGAAGCTACTGTTCTGACCCAGCTGCCCAAACACGAAAAACCCTCTGAAGTTAACTCAAAGATTCCTTTATTAGGAGCGCCAGCAGTCCCGGCAAAAGGTTTCTGTCTCACCGCAGGCTAACAAGTCCGTCCAGCAGGGAGATGAATAGCTGTCTGCCACATCTATTCATCTTGGTCCCTGCCTTTTATCCCCATAGCTAGGGTGGGGCTTTGCTAGCAGTGGTGGCTCTTCCTTCCCAAGGATCGGCCCATGGATTTCCACTGCTCTCCTCTCCTCTGCCTTCTGCGCATCTGCGCGTCAGGCACTGGACCTAGCTGCTCCTCCTCTTCCTCATCAGCCACCTCCAGACCTGGGGGCTGTTGACTCTCCATCTGTAGGCGACGGACGGCCCAGGCTCCGCCTCTGTCTCTCTCTCTCTGCCAGCTCCACTCCCTCTTTCCCCTTGGAGCTCTCAGGTTGCCTTGATGCTGACCCTGACTCCCACGCCTCCTCCTCCTCTGATTCGGCTGCTGGAGGGGCCGGCGGCCAACAGGCCACAACAGCTACATTCTGGAACCGTGCTGCATCCACATACATCAAAACAAGGTGATTAAATCTACTAGTCTGGCCATGTATCAAAATGTGTCTGTTCCTCAGCCCCTCTGACTCCCAAATTAAGAAAAGCAATTGGTGGAATCTTTTCTTGCTGGCTAGTGACATTTGATGGATGAACATAATCCATCAATTGCTTTTCTAAACTTGGGCAAAATAAAACTGCAAGGATGTCACCACTCTCTTTGGTGGTAAAGCTTTCCAAGAAGGGCAATGCAAAATATGCTAGCATCCTTTTTGCGACCTCAAGGACTGGAAGAAAGGATTTTGATGCGCCTGTGAGTTAGTAGTCAAACTCTACCTGTTGTTTCTGCAGTGCTCTGATTGTCAGATTTTCCCTCCTAGTTGGTGAAGTGCAGAAGCTGAGGACAGCCAAGCCAGACAAGTCGACAAATTGCTCTGGTTGTCATATGTTGCAAGTGCAAAATCAGAACAGCATCTTTTGGCAACGATTCAGAAAAGACACAGTAACTGCAGGGTAGAGACTGACAATAGGAGAAGCAAATTTCATGCCAGTAAGGCTTTCTGCCAACTCAAGGATGGGTAGTTAGCACTTTAACTCAGCAGTGGGGAATGGTCTTTAAAGCAGTTAGACCTGAATTAGTAATCCCACTGGCATAATGTAATACAGGCAGAGCACTTAATTGCACACTTAAAATTAATAACATTGTTCCAAAGATGAAAAGAAAATCAGAATAACATGGGCATGATTGGAAGTGGTAGGGAGAAGGACATGCCTTTGATCACTTGTGGTGCTTTGTGAAGTGGTTTGAATTACCTCTGATGGTATTGGAGCTGCTGCTTATAACAGTTTAAACCATGTTTCTCAAATTTGGCAACTTCAACTCCAATTGGGGTTGGGGAATTCTGGGAGTTGAAGGCCACACATCTTCAAGTGGCCAAGGTTGAGAAACACTGTCTTAAGTTCTCCGAAAGGTTAAATATTGATATTACATTATGCCATGCTCCCATGTATGGGATTTTACTTGACTTCCACACACTCCCTGTTGGAAGGAGAGGAATTGCTTTATTTTTTATATCTTGGGTGGCATTGTCAGCTACACTGACCATCAGGAGGCACTATGCAACCAGGTTCGCAGAGCTCCCAAATTCACTCCCTGGCCATAAAGGTGAGGCATGGAAAAACATGCCTCAAAACCAAGGGGATGCCTGCAGAATGAGTGGCCATCTTGATATTGGTGAAGTCCAATTCCTTTCAGTCCTAGATGGCTTAACTAATAATTAAACAGGAGGGTTGGCAGCTCTAAAGCAAAGAAGGCCAAAAAGGGGTGTGTGCGCGCATGTGGGGGAAGACTGAGAAAAACATAGAAAAGACAATGGAAAGGATGTGTTTGGGTACGTGAAAGAAAAGGGAAGAAGCAGAAAGAAGGTGGCTTTCATTCTAAGCACCATTGCCATGGGGACTAGGGAATTGAGTTGGTCCCTGGGAATAAAATGATTCTTCATTCTGTCATAGAACCTAAGATCGTCATTTTGCATGTGCAATGCCTCTGAAAGTCATTGCTAAGGGAGCTACATTGGAGTTAGGATTGCTCAGTTTTGTTTCAGGCTCTCTTTTGGCCCAACAATCAATGCTTTTGATTCTTGCATGGCAGTCAGGAAATAGAGCAGCAGGCATGGGATAGAGATCGAGCGCTCGGGAGAAATCCTGTCTGAGATGCAGCTATTTCAGGAGCTTCTGCCAGAAGCAAAAGTAAACGACTTCAGCTGGCACACTTATGCCTTCGTTCATGTAAAAGCAGCAAGACAACAAGCTGTTTCTAGCTTCATCTGTTGACAAATGCTGAGGCATCGTGGGGGTTTTCTTCATTACTTCCACTGAGATGAAGAAACACACCAGGGGTGGGTTCGGACTGGTTCGGACCGGTTCTCCTGAACCGGTAGTGGCCCGCTGGTGAAGTGTGAAGTCACAATGACGTCACTGAAACGGATCGGTCGGTGCCGGTCCGTGGGGGCGGCCATCTTTTTTTTTGAATTTATGTTTAATGGAATTTTTTTTTTGAATTTTTTTTTTAAATTTCTTCTGAGCATGCGCAGAAGCTGACTTCCGGCACTGTGCATGTGGTCGCAATCTTTTTTTCGGCTTTGTTTTTTGTTTGTTTTTTCCAGATTTTTTGTTACTGCGCATGCGCGCGCGCACAAAGCGTGCGCACGCCCACACGGTGCACCCACGCGGCGCGGGAGGGAGTGAACCGGCAACGAGGTAGGTTGGAACCCACCCCTGAAACACACCTATTCTTTAGTTTATCTTCATATAATTATATGTGTTCACCTGTAGCCTAGCATTAGTGACACAATAAAGAGAATAGTATTTTTATGTGAAACAACATTCTGCGCATGTTTCTTTTGGGTAAGGAATATGGGAGGTTTAAGCGGCATGGTGTTACAGGCACCAATTATGGGCATTCACGGTGAGGGGGCAAAGGACAACGTATGCATCATGACATTTACAAATGTCATGACTTAGATATCTGAGTCACAATATAACTGCAACATTTGCATGATGATGTCATTCACTGGTTTATTATTTTGGCATCATCATGGATTGTTAATGCTTGCACCAGCATGTCTGCAAAGAACATGGCATCCACAAAGCTTCTTGCCCACTTGACTAATGGTTTAAAGATTATCATAATTTTAAATAAATTAAATGAGAAGCCAACATCCCAATAACAGAGTCCCCAGTGTCAATTTTGCTCTGAGTCTCCCCATATCCAGGATGAGACATGAACCGTAGCATCTTTACAAATCAGCAGAAGCCAGGCAGGGAATTCCAAAATATGAACAGAACTAAATTTATACTGTAACCACCTGAAGAAATTTGTGCTGGTGACCTCCTGTTCCATGATACAATCATAATCCCAGTTTGCGGCTTCCCTCTTATTGTTTCCCCCAAGACATTCCTAAAAAATAAACATGGTGGGTAAACTGCAGCCCAGCGCATTGCCGCCATCTTGTTTTTTGCTTCTGCGCATGTGCAGAAGCTTTTTTTAAGCATGTGCATGTGCGAAGCGCCCGCGCAGTGCGGCACTGAGCAAACCGGCAGCAAAGAAGAACCCACCCCTGATTATATACCTATAAGAGCAGGTAGAGAATATGTAGAGGCCATCTCCTCCAATCCCACACCATAAATGTAGCTCCCCTATTATATTATGGTGTTGGTTTTTTTACGATGGTGAAAATTTTACCCCTTTCTGTGATGGGCCCCAAAGGTCATGAAATCCTAATAAGGTTGCACTATAGGGAAGCCCATCTCGAATAAGTCTTGTAATTAGACTAGTGAACAGGAATCCAGAGGGCCAAAGAGGACGATCGAGTTTCAATCGATGGTGGTTTGCCTCTACAACTGGTGGTTTCTTAGGGCTTCATAGTCGCTGCCTGATAGATCTTTCTCACAAGAGCCAAGTAGAAAAAATAGGCCCCAGTTAGGCCAAGCCTTTTCTCAAGAACATATAATAAGGAAATCAGCCTCATGCTGGCTCTACAATAAGTTGAAACTGCAACCCCAAAGAGTCTGGAGAGCATCATTATTGGGAAGGCTCATGTTTGAACATACTAGAGGTTCATTCTATTTGAAGTCCCTTAAAATTGCTATCAATTTAGAAAAAATGAGCCAGTTTCTTTGAATACAAGAAAATCATATTCCTTAAGTCCTTAACTCCTGTTTTCACCTCAATAAATAATGGTCCCTATTTGGGGAAAAAAATGTTAGGTGATGCTTAAATAATATGATTGATTGATTGATTGATTGATTGATTGATTGATTGATTGATTGATTAAATCTCTATCCCTCCTTTTCTCCAGAGCCTCAAGGTGGCAGGCATTACACTTCCCTTTCCAATTCTTGCTTTGTGAGATAAATTAAGCCAAGAAATCATGGCTATTGTTTGTCATTTGGGTGGATGTCATGTGGGTGGACTTCAACCTAAGTCTCCCTGGTACTAACAAAACCATAACTGTCAGAGTTTAGGCAGTGTGATTAGTATTATGAGATAAACCCAGGAGCAAAACACACAGCACACAGCACTCAGCGCCTTTAGATACTTAATAGTGGTTTATGTACAGCTAAATATATACAAACTTATACGTGGTTAAATACCTTATTACAGCTACTGATACACGGAGAAGAGCAATGAGACTACACAGACGAGAGAGAACATGAGGAGAAGGGAAACACCCTCTAATGGCTTCCTTTATATAGGCAGCTTTTTACCCAGCTGCTTAAAGTGGCAGTAACCCTGCTATCTCATTCCCGTTGCATCAGCTTCCAGTTGCCTTCACTTACAACTTCTCATCAGTTTACAGCTATTAAATCTACATACCCTGACAATAACCCCTGCCTCTCACTGGTTCTTAGTACCTAAAGACTAAACATGCTTTTAAAATAGCATCAGCATTTGTGGATCAGCACCTGATCCCTGAGGTATGAAGGGTTATTCCCAGCTGGGTATGAACAGAGAATATAGGGAGAAACTATGGACAGGGGACTGGTGGCATGGAATGAAAAGGGCTACTTATCTGAAACTCTCTCCGAAGCTTAAGATGAACGATCCTTCACAGCAACAGTTCTTGATTATTACCATCATCCTAGACTTGTTACTTTAATTAATATGCCTACTAGGACAAGAAACTTTGTGAGCTGATCCTGTGGGAATTTCTCAAATCAGCCCCTTCCTCAGATAGGTACATTTTGTCTCCAGATTGCACATATGCAAATGCACGTGTGAACCCAGGGGACCATAAATTACATAAATAATTATCGGCTACATCCAATGCCAGTTTCCATCTTTCCATTGTCTTCTCAGCATTGCCTCTCTCGCACACCCCAAAACCTTCTCCAGAGGAGAAAAGACGGCTCTGCTGCTTCACTGGAGGAAAAGCTAAGTTTTATCAAGTCGTAGCACAAACACAGTGTACAAATGCTGCTCTATGGCATAGTCAATGTTTTGGAATAGCCTCTCCACAGGGATCAGGCTAGAGCTGTCTCTAGTGATGTGAGCTCATTGAGGTGGTCCAGGCAGAAAACCAAAACCTGTCCTGTCTCCCAAGGTTATTCTCACAGCCCATTACAAGTGGCCATCCAGAAAACATTAAAAATAGGGTTATTTTGGAGGGCATTCCCATAAGCTGGGTACTGCACCATCTTTTACTTCTTATATGGTTTATTTGTTATTTATTTGTGGTTTCCATTGGTGGAGGGAGTTGATGTTAATGCTGGTTTTAAGTGTACTATGGATAATTATATCGTATAATTATATCGTATTCTGTAATCGAGAAATATTTGATTGCACCGGGGCATGAGATAAATATAGGTAGTCCTTGTTTAGCAACCACAATTGGGACTGGCAACTCAGTTGTTAAGTGTAGTGGTTGCTAAATGAAACTGCAACTGTGCTTATGATCTTAGTTCAGCTTTCCTTTGCTTTACAGATTTGTTAAGGTTGTAAATGCAAGGATTGGTCACAAAGTTATTTTTTCATCACAGTCATCACTGCAAATGGTTGCTAAAGAAGGCAGTCACTATACAAGGACCAACTATGGATGTAAAATCCATGGGAATTCACTTATCCAAGATTAAAGAGGTAAGTGAATTCTCATGGAAGTCTGACACCAAAAAGCTGTTTCCTCTACAACTACCAAGTAAAGTTTGGAAAATGTATGACTGTTATTTTATTTATCAGACCATTATAACATCCCAGCACCGTGGGCTAGATGGGGACGAAGTACAAAAATCAGTAGAAGAAACAAGGAAACCCATATTGTAGTCAAGAAAACAACATGTCTCTGTAGGCACTTGGAAATGAGCTTGACCGCAGGGGGAGAAAAACAAATGAGAATATACCTCTTTTTGTTCCTGAATGCTGAGTAATACAAGAAGGAGGTGATGTTGCTTGACTCTGACGTGTTGCTTGAATGAACATGGAGTATTATGAGGAGAAACGATTAGGACTAGATAAATATTGATTGCCATTATCCTCTTAACACAGGCTCGAGAAGTGCTGTTTTCAACCAGCTGAGCACTCGGCTGATGGCAGTCTTGTCTAACCCACATTTCTCTGGGGGCCCGTATAAAAACGTCTTATGGGAGTGCCTGTGAAAGCTTTTCAGCCTGCATGGATACATTTTTCTTATCAAGTCAATTTGTTACGCTGTTACAAAAAGTGATGGACTGTGAAGTGATTGACTTTGAGAAGTTTTCTGTAAACAAGACCACAGACAGCTAACGTGCCTGATTCTGTTTGTCATTATTTCTCCTATTTAAAATAATTCTCACATCAAAACAGTGGCCACTCGTACAATCAGCCCGGTATGGGGCTATCAGGACACCATCCTGAAATAAAACAATAAGAAAGATGACCTCTTGGGAGGGTGGGGGAGTGGGGGGAACTTCTCTCAAATCCAATTTACCTAATCTGCACAATTTGACACTTCCTGATTTTTCCTTTAGAGATGACTCACATATAAGGTAGGTATCTATATATTTAATCATATAGATATGGATATCTATAGTGTGTGTGTATGTCTGTGTGGGTGAGCATATATTCCATTTGTTGCAACCTTATTGTGAAGTCTGTGATTGGATACATACTTTGTGCTAAACCATGGTTTGCTGGATAAGCTGCAGCTGACTAGGTTCACACATTAAATTAAGAAATGAATAATTTACAGACTAAAATGGCTTCTTTCATGTGTCATTTTAACTTAAAAATAAGCCATGCTATGATTTTACATAATGTCCAAATCCATCTAGTATGAAGTAGCAGACTCCAAATAAAATTAATGACCCATGGACACCATCAAGGCTCCTGAGAATGGAAAACTCACTACATCCCAAATATCTATGGAGATCCTCAATCATTCAGGTCATGGTTGTCCCAAAGGTGCTTTTTCAAAAGGCAATTGGACTTTCTTGGTTTTTCCTTGAAGACGTTTTACTTTTCATCCAGGAAGCTTCTTTAGTTCTGAAGAAGCTTCTTGGACGAGAAATGAAACGACTTCAAGGAAAAACCAAGAAAGTCCAATTGCCTTTTGAAAAAGCACCTTTGGGATCACTACACCCCACTGTAGAAGCACTACAATCCATTACATCTTTCCCAAAGCAACCAGGTCATTGCTGTTATCTCCGTCATCTCAGAAAATTCAATTAATGCAGAGAGATAACAGTGATGATGTCATCAACACTGAGCAGATGTAGTAACTTTTGGAAGCTTTAGAGTTTCACTGCATTCATGAACAAAATCATAAAACTTCCCTTTAACTGAAGCCTCTTCTGATTCGGTATAAAGGCCATTCCAACATATTGGTATCTTTTCTAAGAAGAAACACTGGCATCTAGAGGCCTCTTCAGTTTGTCACCTGTTTTGGACCTCTGAATAAATTATCTATGGAGATTCTCAATCATCCCGGTCATGGTTATCCCAAAGATGCTTTTTCCAAAAGGCAACTAGACTTTCTTTGTGTATTTTTTTCTTTGAAAATGCTTCACTTCTCATCCAAGAAGTTTCTTCAGTTGAATTGAAGAAGCTTCTTGGATGAGAAGTGAAACATTTTCAAAGAAAAAAACACACAAAGAAAGTCTAGTTGCCTTTTGGAAAAAGCAACATTGGGACATCTGAATAAATTAGTTTAAATGCCCCATTTGCTGGCATCATTACTATATGCATGATCTTTACCTTTGCCTATCTGGTTTAAATGATAATCAGCAAGCATTATGTCCAGCAAGCTGGTTGGGAAATACTGTATGGTAGTTAAGAGTTCATTATTTCAGGAGGATTCCAAGATGTCTAATTTGGTTTTGTGCCTATGTTCCTTCGTAAAAGTATTACAGAGGAAGAGTTGCTGATCATTTAGCCTCAATAACATTCCACGTAAGTAATTCTGTGGCTCTTAGTGTGCCTTAAGATGGCAAGCTTATGAAAACCAGCCCATAATATTTTTCGAGGCAGAGCAGCAAATGGTGTCCTATACTCCCTTCACTGAAGGCCAGCTGCATTATTTTGGCATCTGAGACAGAAATCCCAATTCATTGGCTCTTTCTGTCACGATTATAAAAACATAATCATGTTAAATAATGAACCAGTGGCAGATTTTTCTCTTGCTAATTGTAGGAACCTAAATCATTGATATACTTATTTAGGAATGAAGCCCGTTTAAATCCAGAGGACTTACTGTGATTTTTAAGTGAATATGCATGAGGGTGGCTGTGAGAATAGTTACTTATGTAATAAAGAGAGTCAAGATTTATAATAGTACAATGTACAAGAAATACCTATGATAGAAGAGAAAGAAAACAATAAAGCAGATATTTAGAATTGTATGACTTTAACTGATTGTATCCTTACGTTAGATGGTAACTTGGATGATAATTCACATTATCTCTGACTTAAGCCAAGTGGCCAGATCCTAGATTGATTTAAAATAAGAACACTTTATGTACTTTGTAAAATAATGAATTCCTTTTACCCTCTGGGAGGTTGGTATGAGTGCATCAGAGACTGCTATCCAAAGTTAAACAAATATATTTATGTCCTCTACAAATTTATACGAGTTAAGCCTGTTTCTCTCTCCCACAAAGATAGATCCTTTTTCTGTACTTACATAACATTCCTGACTCACGTATTCTTTGCTGGATCTGTTTTATATTAGTCTTTCCCCTCAATTATTTGTCATCAGCATCTCATTTATACTATATTTGGTTATGATAATGCTGTTTTAATCTGAAGGCAGGAACCATGATGTATAGAATAGAATTCTTTATTGGTCAAGTGTGATTGGACACACAAGGAATTTGTCTTTGGTGCATATGCTCTCAGTGTACATAAAAAGACAAGATACATTTGTCAAGAATCATAAGGTACCTTCTTGAATGTGTTTTCATACAGTATGTGAGCAATTGACTTAGCTTGTTACTTTCTAGTTAAAAGTTACTTTGGGTGTAAAAGTTATTTTGGGGGTGTTCACTCTAGCCAAGATCCTTACAAGAGTGTGCAGTGCAAACCAGTGGTGAAATCCATTTTTTTTTACTACTGGTTCTGTGGGCGTGGCTTGGTGGGCGTGGCTTGGTGGGCGTGGCAGGGGAAGGATACTGCAAAATCCCCATTCCCACCCCACTCTGGGGCCAGCCAGAGGTGGTATTTGACGGTTCTCCGAACTACTCAAAATTTCCGCTACCGGTTCTCCAGAACCTGTCAGAACCTGCTGGATTTCACCCCTGGTGCAAACTAAGTTTCTTATACAAAAAGAAATCCCCATAAACTCTTTTCTTTTCATGGAAGAGAAGGGAAGGCTGATCACCCCAAAGTCTTCTTCACCTGACTATATTGCTAGGATGACTTTACTTGATCCCAATGCTCTGATCATATCTACACTATAAACTTATGTTGGCAGCTTTCTCTAATGAAAATGCTTTTTATTGTAATCAGATAAAATAACAGAACTTTGAAAGTCTGCCCAGGCTTTTTTTCCTTTTCCTTTTCCTTTTTTTTCCTTTTTGCCTGCTACTATCAATAAAATCTCAGGCCAAAAAGTTTTCCCCAATAACAGATAAATTTGCAGGTGCAGGTTCTACAAACTAGCATTACTCAAGAACTCAATTACATGAATATAGGACAGCTGTATTATGTAGAATGTCTTCAAGGTTGTTTGTGGACAGACAAGGTTGTTTTTGGTGGGCAGGAAAGGAGCAAGAGATTCTGTCCAAAACTTCCCCTATTTCTCCTACTACTGAGTCTCTTTCTCATCCTTTTTATTTTCTCAGGACTGAACCACAACTTCTCCTCTCCTTTCTCTTTCCCAAGGCCTGAGCTGAGTTCCACCCCAGATCCCTTCAGAGAACTACAGTTTCCTAACAATGGTTAAAGCCTCTGTGAGATGCTCCTAAACAGTTTCCCCTCCCTTTGGTCCAAAGTATTCAGGGAAGGGCTATCTTGCCTCCGGATCTGGAGATGCCTTTATTATGGTTCTGGTAGTCCAGCTTCCCCAGGTGAGCTTTGGAAGAGGCAGCCGCACGACAAGGTCAGTTCAGTGCTGTTGCCCGCTGGATCTCCGGGTGTTTCCTTGCGCAGGTATCACGAGACCACTTTCCTCCCACTCTCGCCTTCCAAGAAGGAGAGAAGACAGCGAATGGCTCCGAAGGGGTACCTTGCCGGCGAGGGGAGAGGCAACCATCACCCCTTCTAACCTCTCCACCCCGGCTCCTCCTTCCAAGCCCTCCCTCCGGCCCCTCCTTCTTCTCGGCACCCCACCTCTTCGCCTGCGCTGTCATTGTCTCGGCGGGCGAGGCTCCGGGCTGGCTGGTCCTTCCGCGAGCGGGTCGGCGGGAGGCAAAGGACCGAGCCAGGGTCCGCCGATCGTGCGAAGGATGCGCCTTCTTTCCCAGCCGCCCGCATGCCCCGGGCCCGCTAGCCGCGTGGTGGCCGCATCGCGCTGATCTTGGGGCGGGGGGCCGCCCAGGGCGCGCGACTTGGGGGAAATGAAGAAGATCTGGGTGAAGAAACGTCTCCAGGTAACGAATCCCACTCCGGGGAGAGGGAGGGGCGGGTCACTGAGGAGTCGACCGACGGTCCCCGGGGCTTTTAGGCGGAGGTCATAGGAGGTGCCCGTCCCGGGGGAAGCTCCGGGGCCCGAGCCAGGCAGGCATCCAAAGTGGAGCCACCCCGGCGGGTTCCCAAGGTGCGATGCTCGCCGCTTTCCCTGCTGGTTTTGCCTCTCCGCTGCCGCTCTGATGGGTGGGATTCGCCACAACATGGTGCGTGCGCGCGCGCGCGCGCGCGGGTGTGTGTGTGTGTGTGTGTGTGTGTGTGTGTGTGTGTGTTTGTGCGTGGGCGTGGGGGGTGG
>QLTV01020729.1:1778428-1793973 GCA_003457575.1 Thermophis baileyi
AACTGTGTGTGTGGGTGGGTGTGTGTGCGCGCGTGCGCGCGCGCGCGCGCGGGCGTGTGTGTGTGTGTGTGTGTGTGTGTGTGTGTGTGTGTGTTTGTGCCAGGGAATGGGCTGTAGCACTCTGCCCATCCGCCAGAAGCGCCACTGGCCCCGCTGCTAGGCAGGCGGGGTGGGGTTTGGTGGCAACGGAGGGATCTGGGTCTGGAAAGCGTGGAAACAAGCCGGAATCTTGGAGAGGGGACCCGGCTCTTCCCCCTCAGATGCCCAAAGTGGAGGAGGCAGGGCAGGCCGTCCCGCTCCAGCCCAAAGCCCGGGTGTTACGGAGGCTGAGCACCTGCGTCATCAGGTCCCGTGCGTCAATACCTGGCAGGAGCGCGGCTTCTCGTGCCGTGGACGTCACTCGGGGCCTCCAAGCCGGGCGGAGGGGTCGCCTTCGCTCCCTGTTGCTCCTGAGATAGGGATCGAACAGGCGAACAGGCACCGTCGGGAGTTGACCGGCCGCCCGCCCCCACTTTGCCTTCGTTTTATTGTTACCCTTCCCTTTCCGAGCTCCTTGGCTGCTCTACCATTTTAGGTGCCTCTCCTCTTCAGAGGAGCGCTAGGGAAGCAAGGGCGCCGGGAGTGACCGTTTGCTTGGTCTTATGAGCTTCCCCAAAGCGCCTGTTTGGCCGTTTGGGTAGATCTTTTTACCTGATGTGCCTGGAGTTTTGGGAGGGTGATCCGAGAACAAGAAGCAGTCTGAGGTGCTGTTAATCTCAAGAAATGCTGAGATTGATGGCATCTCCAAACCATCATGCAGAAAAGGGAGTGACACATACTGCTAGGTAAAAGATGAAACTATATTATTTGAGTTCATTGTCACTTTCCAAAGAAAGGGATGTGGTCACTGCTAGTAGATATGTCCAGGGTTCAGAATCCTGGGAAGATTCTCACCAATTCTGCATTTGCCTTAAGGTAACCTCAAGCACTTCTGACTTTGGTGATGATGACACCGTTCTTGTTGCCCCATCAAGCCAATTTTCCCCTGCTTTATTTCATTTTAGTATTGCCTTAGTTGAGCAGGCTCTCTGGAATATGAAAGTGGCCGCCTTTATTTTTGGGCAACTATTTCCCATGTAATGGATTTAACTTTATTATCCAGATGATGCCTCGTTTTCTAATGTTCCAGTGTTTGAATTGCAAGCAGTATCATTTGTAATCTTGAAGCCAGACTGTGTCTCCTGCCATGTGCCTGACTTATGGGGATGCTAGCCAGATACCTGTTAATGGCTGTTGATTGCATTTTCATTTCTTGATGGAGGAATTATCCATCGGCACCAGAGCTTGTCTGTTCATATATCTTCCTGGCGAGGCATGTGGGCTGCCAGCCAGCACCAGTCACAGTGGGGGCAAACTGGCTTGACCAGAATACAAATCCAAGTGGAGCCGATCAGACATTGCATCTGCGTCCTGGGAGCAGTTCGTTCTTAGGGTTGGAGTTTCACGAATTGGAGATTTTCTCTAATCCAATAAATCAGGAGCTTGCTTGCACTTTTTTTGTGAGCTTATGCCTTTTAATAAAATGTGTTAGTTGGACAACTACTGAACTCCTGATTTTTTTTTGTCACCATAGTCTAACAGAGCTCTCCTCCTACAATTTCGAATCCAATGGACTCCAATGCAAAAAAGAGAAAATTAGGCACTGTAATGGGTGCAAGTTGTCTGTGGGGATGTTCCTTTCTCTGTGACATCAGTATCCTATCTCTCACGTCTCACTGATTGATGTTGTCACTTTTATTTTATTCACCGTTGCCCAGAGTATTTCATTTCAGCATTAGTATCATGGGAAAACCAAAATTAGTGAGCAGATTTGCTGGAAGATGGAACAGCAGGAAAGCTGGGGAGTGGGTGGCTTTGTGCCTGAGCTGCTCCGCGTGTGTGCATATGAATATGTGTTTACAAGCACATACATGCTGTTCCATCACTATTCCTGAATTACAAAATCTGCCCTTTTCCTGATGGAAAGCACCCGTGGTTTGTCCTTTGAGCAGTCCTGTGGAGTTGCTAGCCAGGGCTGAAATTCTTTTCCACGGGAAGCCTGGCACTCTTGCTTCCTGCGTGGAGATCCCTTGGAGAACTTCCTGGCGATTGGAGGGAGAGGGTGATTTTTATCAGGGGAAGCCTGACGTTGTGTGTGCAGAGTGTCTGTGATGGTGCCTAGAAAGATAAAAGGATAAGGACTTGGGGGGGGGGCGGAGGGGGGGGAAAGTCACACTTCCTGAATTTGGGATGACTCTGCTGAGTGGACTGGAATGTTGAGGACTTGGGAATTCCAACAACAGAGGCCAGCTCTCGGCTGCTCAAGGCTGGCCAGAGTGCATCAAGATGGTAGCAAAAAGAGGCCTAAGAAGGCTTCACCCAGGGCCTAGAGAGCAGCTCCACTTGTTATGTGGAAGGGACTCTGCTGGGAAGTGATATATGGCAGAAGCAGAACTATCTGGCTCTGGTTGATCTTTCCCTGAAGTTGCCCTTATACTTGAATTTGGCTCTCATTGGGAATGGACTATTTTTTTTGGTGAGCCTTCCTGTGTCGCTTCACTTCCAATGTGTCTCTACAGCTCATTCTGCCCATCCTGAGGTAATGCCACCTGTTTCTTCTTTTTCCTTTGCAGAAAAGCGGTCACTCACGGCGTTTTGGACGCTTCACGCATGGTGCGTTGTATTACTTCTGCCCTTCGGTCCCTTTTGGGGTGGATGAGAAAAACAGAAGGGTGGCCAGGGGCCAGATGCAAAAGAAGGTGCAGTTTTGCACCTTTACATGACTGTGCGGACACAATGCATTGTGTCACTTGTAGTTACCACGTCACCATTATAAGTACAGGGCCTCTCTTCTTCTTAACACCTGTCTTTCTTAATGGAAGAGATTAACTAGGAAGAGTCTAGATGGGTCTGAAGGCTGTGAAATATCTTCCCTTAGCAACCTTCATTGGTTGTGTTTGCGAAAAGAAGTCAAACCCCATTTTCACCTCAGTCCAAACAGTCTATGGGTAATCGCTTTGTAGTTTAGGATGTGCGTATAAATCCATTGGTTAATCCATGGGTTAATTAATTGAATTAATTCAGTAAACCCATGTTAAACTATGTGTTAGTTTGTGGCATGATAAAGTGATGCTTCAGGAAGCAAATGTATCTGGGACGAACAGGAACATCTGTTCAACTTCAGCAGGACCCAAGAGTTTCACGGATCACAATTAGGAAAACATTGGTCTAATAGGACCATTCCAAATGTAATAAAATAGTGAACAAGCCTTTGAGTTCTTCAGAATCTGAGTCTTAATAAAGATATTTCCATACTATAGAAATTGGACTGTATGTGTGTTGTGTCCCCTTATGAGCAAAATGATTGCTTTTTATTTCTATGCAGAATGACATTAGCTTCCATATTCAACTTCTAGACAAAATTGGGCATGCGGAATCCTGTAGGTACATCACTATTCCCTAAAACGTGTCTGGAGAGCCAAAGATTTCCCACTTCTAGGTTAGACAGTTTCAAAGAGAGAGATCTGGTTATTAGCTATAATGACTAAAAATAGAACCCACGTCATCAGAATCAGTGCAATTTACATTATCAGTTGTTAGGGATCAAATACAGAGGCTGCTTCTCACCTTTGTCATAGCGTATGCTTAGCCAGTTTTGAGAAAAAAATACTACAGGAGAAATCTGGCTTGACCTAATAAGTTTAGGCTGTGATCCTATCCCCATTCGCAAAGAGTCTCACTGAGTCAGTGAAACCTATTTCTGAGTCGGCACATAAAATATTCCATTAGTCAAGTAATCTCTTCAAGAGTGCTATTTACTTTATTTGCATGTCACTTTCTTGAGAAGGGAAGGTGTAGTCTGTGGGAGAGGTGGAAATGGTGTGAGGGAGGGAATAATATGCAATTTGTATAGGTACATTTGAATAGGCTCTCTAAAACACTCATTAAATTCTTAGGGGCATGACTTTCAAACTTCCCCTTCTTTCAGCCCATGCTTTTTGGACGGTCAGCTTCTTTGTTTTCCTTTCTCTGAAATTAGCATAGCTGTTAGATTCTGTTTTTCAGACGTGTTTTCTTATATGAATACATGTCTGGGGCTTTGCACATTGCATCCGAGCCCTGTTATATTTATATGCATTGCTGGTCTAATAATGTTCCCTGCATATAGCATTACAGATTTCTTTGAGGTTTACATGACATATATGTTGCATTCCATAATATTTTGGGATATTCTAAGCTTGGGCTGGTTTGGCAATCACACTTCATTGACGTGTGTCTCTCTTTCTTGCTGCCCCTATGGAAGCGAAGTTTTCCGCTCCTGCAGAAAGCAAAGTTACGGTAGGAACCATGCTGTTTTCCTAATTTGCCGTTTTATAGTATTTTATTATGTTTTGAATGCATTCTTTGGCATGTGTGGAGAGGAAGATTCTTATGCTGAAGAAGCAATGATAATATACAATATATGTAAATATATACAGCCAACTCTTTTGGCATCAATTCCTCATTAATTTTTTTCATTATTTAAGGTTGATGATTCTGTCAGCAACAGAGATGAATGAATGCTATGTTTGCATGATACTCTTAATCGCAAATTATGCAACTATATTTTTATTTAGTGTATTATGAAGATCCAGCTCATATAGGTAGCTTATGGTTCCATGTGAATGCTTGGTTGTATAAACCATGGGTAAGCAGCTTGTGCAATTGCAGCCAGTGAGGCCAAAGCATGTGGCATTCTTTTTAACCTTCTTTTATCAACAAAAACCAGGTTTTGAGAGGAAATGGCTGAAGGAACAACTTGACATATGTTTTTTCTTCCAATTCTTTGTTATATGTATCATACATGCTCAGTTCTTGATCTGACTACTGTTTACTTCTGTGGCTTCTATGGCTGATGAGCAATCAGCCGCCACCTTGCCTCTCAGTTATCATTTCAACTTTCCCATTGTGAGTTCTCATTGCTCAGTAAAGACACAGAGGAAAGCTGCAATTGCCAGAAAAATGTATTTTTGTACAAAAGTATTGTGTAAAAAAGGGATATCAGGACACTGCTGTTTACTCAGCTGTATATGTTTTTCAACTTTGGAGTCCAACATTTTAATAATTCTTCTGGCTCTTCTCTGGAAATCTGCAGTGGTCTTTTCTTTCCCAACTTGAACTTGGAAAGGAAATGCTTTTAAAGAATGCACTGAATCTCCCTAATAACCTTCTAGTTTTTTTGAGACGGAAAGGAGGGTGAAATCAACAAGAATGGCATTATTTAATAGGTATATAGTTAGACTTTGACAAATCCCCTCATAAAGGCTTCTGAACAAATTCAGTATAGGGGGACAATGGTTTTTATGTACTGGCTATTGACCAGAGAACAGAAAGCACTGAGTAGCATTAAGTAGATAATATTCAAGGTGGAAAAATGTGGAATTCATCTGGAATTGGAGTTGGGATCCTTACTTTTTAGTTTGCGTAGAAACAAACTAGGAATCAAGAGTGAGCTGCAAAGAGGCCAGATTTGCTCTTCATATAAAACAGTTCAGGGTGATAAAATCAAAGGGGGATTCTGAGACTCCAAAAATATCTCTCTAACTGGGTTAGTAGCTATCAAAGCAGCAAACGCAGTTTAGTCCAAGCAAGTACAAAGAAAAGTGTGTTACCCCACCTCCCAAATTATTTTCCACATACACATATATTCATACAACTGACATGCACTGATCAAGAAAGGGATCCCAGAATCAGGTCAGTGAAAATGTGGTACATAACATCTGAAAAAAAACTGCAAATTCCATGTCTGAAATTCTTAAGGAAATGGAAAATGAAACAACAAATACACTCTTTCACCTTGCTAATCGTGTCGTAGCATAAAGAACAGTGGAGGACAGCTGCTCCCTTCCTGTGCTTCTTTGTGAGCTTCCCGTGTTCATTTGGTGGACTGCAGCATGTGACACAGCATGCTGGGCTGGACTGATTGTTGACCGGACCCACCAGGGTTTTTTATGGCCTTATGTTTTCTGAAATTGCTGCTTGTCTAAAGAGCAAGCTATATACTGTATGTTCCGGGTCATTTTCCTCTGGCCTTTTAATGCAATTGAAAAAAATATCACAAAAGATCCAATGAATTGGAGGAAAATTGGTTGGAGAGAACTTCATCCAATTCCTGCTCCTTATTTTTCTATCCCCGAAACAAAACAAACCCAAAAATCATTTGGGTTTGTAGGAGGTACGTAGCCGGAATTTGCATACCCAGCCCTGATTGGGTCAACTGATGGCGGGAAAAATAAAACACTGTCAGTGGCCAGCTAGCCTGCCGGAGCTCTTTAAATAGTGAGCTCCGGCAGCCTGCCGGCAGTTCGCATTGCAACAGCTAGGGAAATAAAAGGTGTTGAAAGACTCCTGCGTCTCTCTCCTTCTTCCCGCGCACAATCTAACACTGGTGACGAAGGTGGGATTCTGAAGAAGGACTAGGAGAACAAAGGCACCTCATGGCATCCGCGGCCATCTTAAAGCAAGGATTGTCCTGCTCCGGCCAACCCTGAGGATGGCTACACAAACCTCCCCTGCACCAGCGATTTTCGACCCAAAGACGGAGGAATGGCACACCTACATGAGCCGATTCTGAATGTTCCTGGAAGCCAACAATTACCAGGACCTACCAGACAACCACAAGAGAGCCCTTTTTCTCACCTACTGTGGTACCAAAATTTACAAGATGGCCCAGACCCTTGTAGCCCCTGCCGACATCGAATCTATTTCATGGGTGACTCTACAAAACACCTTGAAGGACCACTACGCTCTGACTGCGACCCCCATGGTGAGCCAAAATGAGTTTTACCATCGGCGCCAACGAGAGGGGGAAACCATCAACGATTTTGTGGTCAAGCTGAGGGAGATCGCGACAAAATGCGAATTCATCAATCCCAAAGAGATGATGAAGGACAGAATCATCTTAGGGATGAGAGACCTCATGCTACAAAAGAAGCTGCTGGTGAGGCGAGGAGTCACTTTTAAGGATGCAGTGGAAGAAGCGAGGGCAGCAGAATCATCAGACAACTCCGCAGCCGACATCCGAAAGACAAGTAGGGTCCATCGCGCCCACCGCGAGCCCGACTGGATGACCGAGGTCCCCGAGTACAAGGATGAATCCGAAGATGAGGAAGCTGTTCACCACGTCCACCCCGACAGGAGAGTAAGCCCCAGAGACTATGATTTTAAACAACCCCACTGTTCGGGTTGCCTGGGGATCCATGCCAGGGCGGCTTGCCGGTTTAAATACGTCATCTGTCGCCGATGCCAACGCAAAGGGCACATAGCCGAAGCCTGCAGAACCACCCAGCCAACCCCCTACCAACCCAAGCCAAAAATGGGACCGGGGAAACCAGGGCAGACCAGACCCGGAGTAAATCAGAACAAATGCCTGGAAGAGCAATACTCCAACAACCGGGGAATCTACCGCACAACCGTGGGCCACTCAGATGCGGGAAAAAGGGACAAATTTCACTTAACGGTCCCCATCGAAGGAACCCCATGCAAATTGGAGTTAGACACCGGGTCAGTTTTCACCATCATGTCGTGGGACACCCTGCAACATATCCAACTGAGGGCATCAAGGAGTCAACTCAAGCCACAACCCATAAAGCTAAATGATTTCCATGGGAACCCAATTCGAGTTCTGGGCCGAGCCGAAGTCCATATAAACTTCAAGGATTTTTCAGGCAAGCTACCACTGACCGTTGTCACCGGAAACCGGCCCACACTGCTGGGTGTCGAGTGGCTCAAGCCTCTAGGAATTAGCATCACTGGCATCAACCAAATCAAAGGGGACGAACTAGACCAACTGCTAGCGAATTTTGAGGAAGTGTTCGACAGGAGCCTAGGTAAATATACAGGCAAGCTCATTTCATTTAACCTAGACCCCAGCGTCACCCCCATAAGGCTCAAGCCCCGGAGGGTTCCAATTGCTCTACGGCCCAAGGTAGATGAGCAACTGGATAAATGTATTGCCCAAGAGGTCCTAGAGCCGGTTGACCATGCCACGTGGGAGATTCCAATAGTCACCCCAATTAAGCCAGATGGATCTATCTGCATCTGCACAGATTATAAATGCACCATCAATAAAGCGCTGCAGCAAAGTGCATATCCAGTGCCAGTGGTGCAACACCTGCTGCATTCGTTAGGAAACGGCCAAATATTTGTGAAATTGGACTTGGCCCAGGCCTATCAGCAATTACCGGTGGACGCTGCCACCGCAGAGGCCCAAACTATTGTGACTCACAGCGGGGCATTCAAATGTAAATGCCTGCAGTTTGGAGTAAGCATGGCCCCGGGGCTATTCCAGAGCATGATGGAATGCCTCCTACAGGGTCTTCCAGGAGTGGTTCCTTACTTCGATGATGTCCTCATCTCGGGAGAATCCAAAGAACAACTCATGGGCTGATTAAGAGAAACCCTGGGACAGTTCCAAAAAAGGGGGCTCAAAGTAAAGAAAGAAAAGTGTAAAATTGGCGTAAAAAAAGTTGAGTTTCTGGGATTTCTCATCAACGGGTCCAGCATCCACCCCATGGACAGTAAAATAAGAGCCATAAAGGCAGCCCCGACCCCCAAGAATAAAACAGAGCTACAAGCCTTCTTAGGGTTACTGAATTTTTACAGTATTTTCATAAAACAGAAGGCAACCGTTGCTGAACCGCTGCACAGACTACTGGGGAAGACGACCACGTGGACATGGGGACCGAGAGAAGATGAAGCGTTTGCCGCTGTTAAAGACCTAGTCTCCTCTGATAGCGTCCTCATACAGTATAACGAGACCGTTCCCCTATTACTGACATGCAGCGCATCCCCTTTTGAAGTCGGGGCTGTCCTCAGTCATCGCTTACCAAACGGCTCAGAAGCCCCCATAGCCTACTATTCAAAGACATTGTCCCCAGCCGAAAGGAACTATAGTCAGCTGGACAAGGAAGCGCTGGCTGCAGTTGCCGGAATCAAACACTTCCACGAATATGTATATGGTCAGAGATTTGAACTCATCACTGACCATAAACCACTGCTAGGTCTCATCGCGGGAAACCAGCAAACGCCGAACTACATGTCCCCCAGAATGACAAGATGGTCCATCTTCCTGACGGGATATGACTACACATTGATTCACCGCCCTGGGAAAAGCATCAGCAATGCAGACGCCCCATGCCTGAACTCGTGGAGGATCCCGCTCCTGTGGCCCAAATCCTATTGATTGACATCGATAAAACCAGCCCTGTCACATCCATGACATAGCGGAACACACAAAAAGAGGCAAGGTATTATCCAAAATTTTGAACTGGGTGTTAAGGGGGTGGCCACAGGAGAAGATGGGGGACGAATTCAAAGGATTCCAAAATAAACAGCTAGAACTATCAGTACTCAAGGGATGCCTACTATGGGGGAGTTGTCGTACCCCAGAGCTTGTGGAAACAAGTCTTAGAAACATTACATGTAGGGCACCCAGGGATCGTTCGTATGAAAGCGCTAGCCAGAAGTTACATTTGGTGGCCCAATCTAGACCAGGACATTACAGAATGGGTGGCGACCTGCATGCCATGTCAAGAGACGCGACCAGCTCCTCCCCGAACACCACCTCAAGAATGGGAAGTACCCAAGGGCCCCTGGTCGAGAATACATATTGATTTTGCAGGGCCTATGGCGGGGCAAACATTCCTAATCGTGGTGGACGCGTACTCAAAGTGGCTGGAAGTCATGATGATGCCCTCACAAACCACAGAGGCTACCACCCGAGTATTACGGTGAATATTTGCAACGCATGGCCTACCCAATGTCCTCATCTCAGACAATGGTCCACAATGCACTGCCAAAAATATGGAATCCTTCCTGGTCGAGCTGGGCATAAGACATGCCCCCGTGTCGCCATTTTGTTCAGCTAGCAATGGTCAAGCAGAACGAATGGTGAGAATGACCAAGGAAACGCTCACCAGAATGGGACCAGGAAACTGGCAAGAACAAATCGACTAATTCCTGCTGGCCCAACATATTACGCCAAGCGCAGCCACCAACAGAAGCCCAATCGAATTATTAATGGGATGGAAACTAAGGTCCCAGCTGGACAGGCTGAACCCGAACTACCACCCGGAGACCCCTTTGGACTCAATCAGGACACTTACAATAGATGACCTGGTATTCACACACAACTATGCAGGGGACCCCAAGTGGGTGACATCTAAGGTGGTGGCAATCACCGGCCCCAAGTCATATCGAGTCGAGCTTGAAGACGGCTGAGTGTGGCGGAGGCACATTGATCAACTCTGCAAGAGGGTAGGAGACTCAAGGCTACACCACCCAGACAAACCACAACCTCAAGCGATTCCCGGACGGAACCTGGATCAACTCAGGCATCTGCCCCGAGAAGCATACACAACAGGCGAACGGGAGAATGACACGGAAGATCCAGACCTGACTACAAGTACGCAGGAAGCCCTGTTCTCAAACCCGGACAAGGAATGTGAACACGTACCTGGAAGTGCCGGAGTCCAGTGAAGTCATCAGGAACCAGAGAACAGAAACACCAGGCCGGAGGTGGCCACGCCCAGCAGAAATTTCCAGGTGCTTCTACCGATAGATTCAGGAGCGGCAACAGGCATGTCTGCACTGAGCGAAGTCCCAGGAACAACTGAAGCCTGCAGGCCCAGTAGGACTGTTAAACGCCCCGCCTACCTGCGTGACTACGTAATGTTTATCAACAACCGATTGGACAGTCCTCAATCTAGGAGGGGAGGGGTGTTACGTACGGAGGTACATAGCCGGAATTTGCATACCCAGCCCTGATTGGGTCAACTGAGGGCAGGAAAAATAAACCGCTGTCAGTGGCCGGCTAGCCTGCCGGAGCTCTTTAAATAGTGAGCTCCGGCAGCCTGCCGGTAGTTCGCATTGCAACAGCTAGGGAAATAAAAGGTGCTGAAAGACTCCTGCGTCTGTTTCCTTCTTCCCGCGCGCAATCTAACTATCATTGTATGGAAAATGTGTATGGCCCTTATTTTTCTCGATCCTCTGATATGGAGGTAAGAACTTTGGTGTGGACCTGAACTGAAAAATAGCAGGGAAAACTGCCTTTTAAATCATCCGCTGGTCCTCTGATTCAGTTTATTCCAGAAGTGAAATGTTATGCAATATCTAATCTGGACTACAGTAGCTCTGACCTTGTGAAAAACCTTGAAAAGGTAATGATTTGGATCTGAACAGAGGCAGGAAGAAAGGAAATGACTAAGCCTTCTCTTGCTAGAGATTTTCTTCTAAAAACTTCCTTCCTGCTGCTTCTACCTGTTTTGGTGTTTTGAATTTTTGTTTAGTGTGCATACACTATTTTGGAGTTCTGCAGGAGATGCGCATCACACACTTTCTTCTGAGGATACTTGCTAAGGAGAGAGGACCCCTGGACTCTTTGCAGTTTAATTTTCTAGTTTTGCTCCCTAGTCAATCTGAGATGCAAAGACCCTGGTAGAAGGGCAAGTTGTTGAGAATTGGAGCATGAACTGTAAGTCCACTATTCATGTTCTAAACCCATTTCCCTGTTTATGGAGAATGTTTCAAAAAGGGCAAATTTAAAATAAAAATGGAAATGCCACAGTGAAAATAACAGAGGTCAACTTCTGGTAGGGTGCATTGAGATGAAAAGCTCCTGCCACTACCATTCCAAAAGTATTGCAGCTATCCTGTCTTTCCCTCATTAAGGTAGATCATCTGATGAGGAAGCAGACATGGAACATTTACAAATGGAAAATGATGCCATTTTCTCCTTTCTTAAAAAAAAAAGCCTTTCTGGAGGCAGTTTTGAATTTTCCAAATCAGTTCCTGAGTGTTGAGCTACCTGGCACTATTTTAAATGGGGGGTTTGTTTCCCAGAACGACTTTCCTTTCTGATACTACTCAATGCTTCATGAAAACTCTTGGAGAAAATAGAAAAGACACTCAAAATAAATAATATGAAAGTTCATTTATAATAATGAAAAACGGTTATGTATAATTGGCCTTGAAAATGTGTCTTCCCTACATAAAATCAATAAAGTAGACAATTTAATTCAATTAATGTGGACTGCTAATTCTTAATTGAACATACTCCATACATTTTGACATTTCTGTCTTATAAAGGCAGACATTTTTGCTGCCAACATTTCAGCTGTGACCACTCAATTCCAAAATAGTTTTGGTTGAGCTTTTTGGATTGGTATCAGAACTTCTGAGGAGAATTAAGATGAGAAATTATGGGATAATTTAACATTAATCCTATAACAACTAAGAAGGAAGCTTGCCACCAAAAGATCTTTTATCATTGGCAGTACACTCTAAATGAAAAAAAAAATCACTTTGCAATGATCTCCATCTATCTGTCCTTATATCCATTTCTGTATATCTTCAGGTATTCCTGCTAGCTTGTTTAATACAGACTTTTACACATCTTAAATACCATATGCTTTCTGAAAATGATATATTTGATGCTATTTTCCCATCTAAACAAGAAAGAATTTTTGTCTTTTATGCCATGCTTGTTTAGATATATATGTCCATATGGGGGTATCATGTGTATATGAATATGTATATCTATCTAATTTATATTAAAAGTTTTGTATGCCACCCTAATCAAAGGCTGGCTACCTAAGAACTGTTACCACTCAAATCCTAAATCAATTATTTAAAAGAAGCAAAAGAAGTGTTATGAAATCTAAGAATTATGATTTGCCAGGAGATGCTTGGATCTTTCAAATTAATGTTTGTCATATATATTATA
The DNA here is from genome assembly GCA_003457575.1 of Thermophis baileyi. Classification (NCBI taxonomy): domain Eukaryota; kingdom Metazoa; phylum Chordata; class Lepidosauria; order Squamata; family Dipsadidae; genus Thermophis; species Thermophis baileyi. The sequence continues at coordinate 1,791,210 of QLTV01020729.1, forward strand.
TGCAGAGTTAGAAATTTGTCTTTTCCTCTCATTTTTCAAAGTGCTAAAAGCTGGACTTTCAAAATCTTATCAAGGACATCTGAGTCCCATGGACTCTCTTTATAGCTGTTTTGTCTAGTTCTGATAAATCTGATTGAACACGCAGGATAAAGACATGCACCAACTTCTCCAGCAAGGTCCTCTATTCACCTTGTACTTTCTCTTGCTTAGACTCGGAGCCGGGAGAAGATGATGCCAGCAGTACACAGGTGACCCAACGCAGCCATCTCCAGGATGAGACAACCTACAGCTCCCCTACAGGTGAGCAGAAGCCAGGCAGGGAGTTGCAAAATATGAGCAGAACTAAAAGTATATCTGAACCCCCTGAAGAAATTTGTGCTGGTGTCCCAGGCTGCCTGCCACACAATGCCACAGTAATTCCAGCCTGCAACTTTCCTGTTATTGTTCCCTGATGATTTGCATCACAGTTTTGATGTGATTCCCACTTCAAAATGGAGTGAGACACAGACACCTATTTTCATCAGTTACAATCACACAAAAAATGGAGGTTACAGTCAGGGGTGGGTTCTAACTTATCTCGCCGCCGGTTCGCTTCCTCCCACACCGCGTGGCTGCGTGCACATTGCACGCTGTGTGGCTGCACGCTTTGCGTGCTGCCTGACCGCATGCTTTGTGCGTGCGCGCATGCGCAGTACTGAAAATTTGCAAAAAATCCCCCCCCCAAAAGCCAAAAACAAGATGGCGGCGCATGCGCAGTGCCGGGGACTTGGCTTCTGCGCATGCGCAGAAGGGGGAAAAAAAACCAAAAAATCCCCCCCCAAATCCCCCCCCCCCAAAAATCCAAAAAAAAAAAGATGGCGGGGTCCACGGACCAGCACCGACAGAACCGGCTCTGTGACGTCACCAGCGGTTTGCTACCTGTTCTATAGAACCGGTGCGAACTGGGAGGAACCCACCTCTGGTTACAGTTCTGTATGCAGCTCTGGGAATCTCTGGTCTCCATCCAAATTTCCATTTCTTGTCTAGAATCTTTTTCTTGAACTCCAGGGAGATGGAATATAAATTACAGGCTGCACAGTGTCTACAGAGAGAAACCATACTTATTTGACTTGTCCACAATAGGCAAAAAGGATACGAAACCATTTTATTCCTGCCTACTTTTGTCTGTAGTATCTGAGTTTCTTTGACCATAGGCCTCTGTTCAGCCTCTTGCTGGTCACTAATGAGAGTTACTGCTTCCCTGTGAGACCACTGGCTTGGCAGCATCTTCCCTCAGAGCCAAGGCATACTGACCAACACAGAACTTTAATTTAATAAATAAAGTGATTTTATAACAACATTTATGGATTTTCTTCAGACATCAAAGGGGAAAATCCAGAGGTAGGTTCCTCCCGCTACGGACCGGTTCTCCTGAACTGGTAGCGACCCGCTGGTGATGTCACGGTGACATCACAGATCCGGTTCGGTCGGTGCTGGTCTGTGGGCGCCGCCATCTTTTTTTTGTAATTTTTTTTTGGAAAAAAAATTTTTGGGGGAATTTTTTTTAAATTTTTTTTTCTCCTGCGCATGCACAGAAGCCGAGATTCCGGCACTGCGCATGCGTCGCCATCTTGTTTTTGGCTTTTTTTGGGGGGGGGGAATTTTTTTTATTTTTTGGCACTGCGCATGCGCGTGCAAAGCACGCGCGCACCCACGAGGCGCACCCACGCAGCGCGGGAGGAAGCAAACTGGCAGCGAGGTTAGTTAGAACCCACCCCTGGGAAGATCACAGTATAGCTTCTTTGCATTCCCTGCAGAATACCCTTATTTCATATGCCTCTGAAACATCCTCTCCAGAATAACAAGGAGAAAGAGTATTAGAAAGATAATTACCAAATTGTATAATAATCCGTTTGTTCTTTCTCTTTGATAGCCAGTGTCAATCTATTCATTTCTGCACATTCTAATATTTTCCTAATCACATTCTCCTCTGTAGGGATCTCTTCATTTCTCCAATTTTGTGCAAATACAATCCTGGCTGCTGTTATAACATGAATAATCAAATATACATTTTCTTTACTATAATTTTCTGATAAAATCCCCAACAAAAATATTTCAGGTTTTAAGTCAACATGTTGTAACATCTTTTCCAGCCACGTACGTATTTTAGTCCAATATTTTTTTGCTTCTGCGCAAGTCTACCACATATGATAATACGAGCCCAGTGTCTGGTGGCATTTCCACCATTTAGCTGATTTATCTTTAAACATCTTCGCCAGTCTTGCCGGTGGCCAATGCCATCTATAAAACATCTTATACAAATTCTCTTTATATGTAGTTGACATTGTTAATTTATAGTTTCTATCCCATAGTTGCTGCCATTTAGCTAGTTCTATCGTATAACCAAAGTTTTTAGCCCACACTAACATTGTTTCTTTCACCTGTTCTTCTTCTAATTTAATACTCAATAAATAGCTATACAGTTTTTTTATCATCCTCTCTTCTGTTCCTGTTAATATCTTATCTAATTCTGTCAATTCTGTATGAAAACCATATAATTTAACATCTTTTTCATACCTAGATTGTATTTGCAATTGTGTATACCAATCCATTTTGATCCCTTGTTTTTCTAAATCTTGTTTAGTTTTAAGCTCCCCCTTTTCAGTCAAAATATCTTTATATCTCACAATATTTCCCCTATTCATAATATTTGGATGTATTAATGCTTCCATCGTGGAAAGCCAGACTGGTATCTTTAAGTAATGTTTTTCTCTAACTTTCTCCC
>QLTV01020729.1:1800286-1816708 GCA_003457575.1 Thermophis baileyi
GTGCCTTTCCCCCCCTCCAGGCACCGTTTGGGGACGGGAGGCTTTTCCCCCTCTCCAAGCACCGTTTGGGGACGGGAGGTTTTTTCCCCCTCCAAGCACTGTTTGGGGACGGGAGGCTTCCCCCCCCCTCCCAGGGCTGTTTTGGGATTTAAGGCAAAAACGGGTTGCGCGCACATGTGTGGGGGTGGTGGTGGTTGCTCCCAGCACCGTTTGGGGACGGGAGTCTTTCCCCCCCCCCAAGCACCGTTTGGGGACGGGAGGCTTCCCCCCCTTCCCAGCGGTGTTTTGGGATTTGAGGCGAAAACAGGGGGTCGCGCGCACATGCGCGGGGGGGTTGCACGCGCATGTGCAGGGGCGGGGCATGCAGGAGGGGCATTGCATTATGGGTGTGGGCACACGCGCATGTGAGACAGCGCGCGCGCACGCTTTCGGCACCCGAGGGAAAAAAGGTTAGCCATCACTGTCCTAGATACTTTATATCCATACAACTGAGTGAATGAGCTCATTCATTATTTTAAGGAAAGAAACAGTACTGTTCCTACAGACTTTGTGGTTTTCTAAAACTGGAAAATCAAGCATCAGGCATCAAACTGTTCTGGATAAAGAGAGGTGATATATAACGCATAAGTAAACAATGTAACTGAGCAACTGTTGTGACTTTGATCAACGAGAAGGACCACAGCCAGTAATTGAATGTGTTATTGCATGGAGAAGATTCCCTTTTCACTTCCTAACATTTTCATTCAAAAGGATTAAATATCAAAGAATGGAAGAGAATTTCTACCTGAGATTCTGGAAAGCTATTGCCAATGGAGGAGAAATCATGGTCTAGGTCAGCGGTTCTCAACCTGTGGGTCGCGACCCCTTTGGGGGTCGAACGACCATTTCACAGGGGTCGCCGCGCACGTTAGCCCGCCATCTTGGTGCCACCGTCACTGCAGGGGTGAAAAGGTCCCGGTTCGGCTGTGCCTGCGGGTCGCCGGACAGCTGGTAGCCCGGACGCCGCCATTTGGGTTCTTCTACCCTCTGCGCATGCGCAAAATGCTTTGCGCATGCGCAGAGGGTAAAAGAACCCAAATGGCGGCGTCCGGGCTACCAGCTGTCCGGCGACCCGCAGGCACAGCCGAACCGGGACCTTTTCACCCCTGCAGTGACGGTGGCACCAAGATGGCGGGCTAACGAGCGCGGCGACCCCTGTGAAATGGTCGTTCGACCCCCAAACGGGTCGCCACCCACAGGCTGAGAACCGCTGACTTAGACTTATCTCTGGTGCCACGCCCCCTTTGTCACCTCATCCTGCGCGGGGAGGCGGCGTGGGGGGGGTCGCGGCGGCGGCGGGGGGGTCGCGGCATTAGAAAGGTTGAGAACCACTGGTCTAGGTGAACAAATATTCTATTGTAGAAATAGTCCTCTTTACCCTTATCTATGTTCTTATCTACACTCAGAAATTCAAAATTGTGCATCCCCAATACATCTTCAGGGGATCTTTCTGCTGTTATTATTTTGCTGAGCTAATTACTCAATAATTTTTCTATTGTTGACAATCTCAACTCAGGGACTCTGGGTGGAGAACCACTTAAAAACAGTAGAAAAATAAATATATACAGCAGCTGAACAAATTATCATAATAAGTCAGTACAGCCAAGAAATGGAGCCTTCATTCTTGTTTTTCTGGTCACGGGGAGAGAGAGAGAGAGAGAGAGAGAGAGAGAGAGAAAGAGAGAGAGAGGGAGAGAGCGTCCAGGTCTACCGGCTGAGGGAAAGAAAAGAGAGGAAAAAAACTAAGTATAAAACCGCACAAGGGCTTTGCTCTGAGATTTGGAAACCAGAGCACATATTTCTAAAGGATGTCATCCTAAGCAAGGGCTAATCAACCAGAAATGACTTGTTAAGAATATCTTTTGGCAAGCACATTTCCTGCTGCTTTTTAACGCAGCATGATAGATTCATTTCTTTAAAGTCTTAAATGCCTTTGGTTATGCATTCAAAGATCAAAATAACGCAAATGTTCTCAGTAGCAACTCCATGATAAGGGAATTTCCTAAATGAATTAATGGGCAAGTCCCATCCTTCCCTCTTTTTGGATCAGTCCCCCTGAAATATTTTGAAGACGGTATTTTCTGTGTTCTCAATATTCTTTTTACTGAGCCATAATCAGTTATAAGAGAGCTCTGCCGTTCTTTCCACCATCCCTGTGCCATTTAAAAACATGGATACTGAGCAAAATAATCCTCAGTGCCTAGTGGTGTGTAATTTATATGGGGACTGCAGATTCCTCCCTGCTGAATTCAACTCTGTACTTATCCAAAATAGATAATGTTGGTAAAGTACTCTCAGTAAGGAAAGTAGTAGTGGGTTCACAACACAAGTGTGCCCTCCCAATACGGTCTTCCCTTTGATCCTGCAACATTGTCCTTATTTCACCCCCAATCTATGAAGGAACAGCTTAAGTCATCATTAGCTGCACTGATGTAAAAATAATATTTTCCCATCCAACAAAATATATGTAAGGAATAACTATAAATATATGCTTTACACCAGGGGTCCCCAGCCCCGGGGTTGCGGCCCACGACTGGGCCTTGAGCCGTTAGGAAGCAGGCTGCAGAAGAGCCGAGCGAGCATGCATGCATGCAACCCCACTTGCACGAGCAGCCGACAAGCACATGCATTTGTGTGAGCGGCAGGCTCGCATGTGTAGAAAGTTAGCACCCACCCCTCTCCTAGAAGAATAAAATATTTTAGGAAATATTAAACAGGCAGAATATTATATTTCCCCTAAAAGAGAAATAGAAATCTTAAGGGAGACAGAAACTCAGAGCCACGGTTCCCTGCCCTCAAGCAGATACTAAGCTGAGGCCAGCTTTTAGAAATGCAGATTTGGTAATCCATTCAAGACAGGATATTTTGAACACAGGCAGAATTAGGTAGAATGGTAGGATCAGCCCTCACTCAAGTTCCAAACTAGGAAAGCCATTAAGACACAATAGGAATGGCCCAACACCCTTTCAGAACACAAGCCTCTTCATTGCATCACCCAGCAGGCTTCAAACTTGATTCAGACAAACTGACCCCACATGGCCACATGGGAGTCTGACTACAGCAACCAATAAAATGCATGCTCTTGCCACAGAAACAGGAAGCTCAAGGGCAAGGCCCAAGAGAGTGTATAAATAACTCTCACTCTCCACTCCATGTGCTCAGCTGCACCAGGACCTCAAACCCATGTGGTCCTGTTCATCAATAAACCATCTTTCCAATCAGCCTCCATGTTTCCAGTGTTTTTCTCCCCACTTGGAACTGAACCAGATGGATATTTCTTCCAACATATGCCCACTGCCAGTCGGCGAAGCTGGAAAGGTTGGGGAACTTGGCTTTACACTCATTAATGTGGGGGTGAAATGCAGAGGTGTTTGGAATGTCTTGGGTGTTCTGCGTGAGCTTCCTCCCTTCTGATCTCTAGCCAACTTTCAGTGCAGCTCTTACTCTGTTGTTCTCAGCACTTTGTTTCCTGAGATACTTTCATGCTCTTCTCACCTCTGTTTTGAGATCAGTGTTTCTCAATCATTAAAATAATACTTATTTTAATGCCAGGGGCTTAACTTTGCACTGGCACTGCTTTCCACTAGAAAATAATATGTATTCTGAACGAAGCAACAAGGGTGAAATCATGAAATATTACAGGTTCTTCTGGGAAAAAAAAAAGCACTTATTTCCTAATTCTTGCAGCCCAATGCAGTCCCAGCTCCGGGCCTCCATCCATGACTCTCGAGGCTTCCCAATTCTAGCCCAAAGCCGCATTGTTCCTCAGAGGAAAGGCAGTTCCCGGCCCCCTTTGATCAGGTCTTGATTGTCTTTCCGGCAGGGGAGTCGGACACGCTGGTGGATGCCTCCATGAAGACAACGCCGACCTCGGCGCCAGGTCTGTCCCACCCAGATGAGCAGGCCAGCTGGTCAGAGAGCCAGACCACAGTATTGGAAAAGGATCCAGAGGCTGGGCCCCCAGCGAGAGGACCTTACCTACACCCCAGCATTCCAAGGCAAGCACCTGCCGAGGCCCGGCACCTGGGGGTGGAGCCGCTGGTACGGGCATCACGGGCGGAGCTGATTGGTGTGGCCCCGGGGACCGAGGACAGCCTGTCTCTGGGGAGCGACCCCTACAGCAGTGCCTTCAGCCTGTACCGGGGCCGTGCCCTCTCCCTGCACGTGTAAGTAGCCACGGGGCCGAGGAGTGGGGTGCAGGGGCCATTGTGCTGGGACCATCATTTTCCCTAATCCCCAGTCATAATCCCCAGTTATGCACCACTAAATCCCTCCTGAGCCCCTTCATCCTAACCTCAATCCCACCCCTCCCACTTCATAGCACCTTCCTTTCACAGCCCTGACTGCATTCTCAACCCATTGTAGCCTCCTATACTCTGATGTCATTTATTCTGCTACCGCCTCCTTTGTTGCAGTCTCTTTCTTTACCCCTACAGTCCTGCTATCACTCTTAAAGATTGTGGTTGTGAGACAAAAAAATAAAATTACAGAGGTAGGTATTACCATTCCTACCCATCCACCCACCCACCCAAGCCTGTCATCTCCCCTATCAGTCCCACCCTGGCTCTCTTCCTTTGCTTTTGTAGTTTAGTGCCTGCATTATTTTCATCGAACCTCACATTCCAGACTAAAAAGGGAAAAAAAAATCCAAAGAATATATTTATTACAGATATCTATAAAACTGTGGTGCTATATTCTGGTTTGAATTCAAGCGTGGTAAACTGCTTTAATCTTGAAATGCCTGATAATAGAGGAGGGAGCTAACAAAAACATTGCTATGACTAAGTGAGCCATTTCAATCTACAGATATGTGGGTATCTTTGCACATGAACAAACAGACAACACAAATTTGTATCCTAGGCCATATTAAGGGCACATAAGTTACTTGTATTTCGTATGAAAATATCCCACATTTCAGTGGAATTTATGTCTAAATTGGGTTGATCATAAGTTAGTTTTGATAGGATAATGCAAGAAAAAGAAATAAGTGAATTCTCTCTCAAGGGGTTATTAATTACAGATCTGCTACCACTAGCCACCTATTATTTTCAGGTGTTCAACTTGGCAATATCTTTAGAAAATGGATATCAGATCAGAGAAAGCTACACATTTCATCAGGATTAAAGCTTCATTTCGTGTTTTCTTCTGCTTTCCCTAAAATCTCTGGATTAAGGATAGCAGATTGGGACCCAGCAGGTATTTTGAATTGCAAATATTATGATTTGAGATCATGGGACATACTGGCTGAGGTTTATGGAAGTCCAAAACCTCAGCAGGTCACCAAATTACTTTACCAGCAAATTACAATGTAGGATAAATCAGAGTTCCCAACCAAAATCAGGCATGAAATCAGATTATATCTGTTGGGAAATAAAAATCTACAAATAGAAAAAGAAACATGCTATGCATTTCTCTTATTTAATATTAAAAAGTTTGAAATATAGTAGTCACGATTCTGGAATTGCATAGCATTAGCATAACATAACATAATCCTTTGTGGCCATCCTAAGATATACAATACAGATATACAGATATACAATTAATAAAAAAACCATGAAATTAAAAATTCCAGCACGAGTCCGAAAGCTTGGAGGACTAAACCTCTGGTCCAGCGGTGGGTTGCTCCTGGTTCGGCCCGGTTCTTAGAGCCGGTAGCAGCGGCGGTAGGAGGCTCCGCCCACCCACCCGGGACGCTTCTGCGCATGCGCAGAAGCATCGCGCGTGCGTGCGAGTGCATGCGCGAACTGGTAGTAAAGGGTTTTAGAACCCACTACTGCTCTGGTCCCAGTGAATGACCCAGATTGGATCCTGCATGAAAATAAAAAAAACAGCTTCTCGACAACCTTAAAAAGAGAGAATTAGAGACAGGACAAAGGTTGTCCAATACAATTGGGTTCAAAGCTGACCTCTCGAGAAGGAGGTGAATCACCATTTCTTTCAAGTAGGCAGAATACACATACCCTCCCTCTCCCCCCCTCCCAATATCCACAAAGTGACATTAAACACCACTTGGACCCAGCCACATGTCGTCTTCCAGAAGGCCTTGATCAACCAGGAGGGTCATTGGTTCAGGATACAGGGGGCAGAGCTCAGAATTGCAAGGATCCTATCTACTTCCTCAGGACCAACTGGCTGATATTCTGCCCAGATAACTAAGCAAAGACAAGCCTAAGTCATTCCCATAGGATCCCCAACCTTGAGTCCAACTCAAAGCAAAGCCAAGTGACTTTATCCAACAGCTGCTTAGAATAATCCCCACCGCAGTCCCACAGAGATTCTCCTGGCCCCTTTCTACAAAGGACCTGATCACTTGAAACAGGGCCCTTAGCTGGCTATCTGTGGATGCAATAAGGGAAGTAAGGCCTCTTTGTTGCTCTTATTGCCACAAAATAATTCTTAATAAACACTCTCTCCTATGTTGGAGTGCATTTGCTCTTTGTTTTCCACCAGCAATGTTCTTGTATTGTTTCATCTCCTAGAGTTACTTTTAAACCCGGGTACTCTACAGGAGACATGAATACAGTCTTGCAAGCAGGGGTGAAATCCAGCAGGTTCTGACATGTTCTGGAGAACCGGTAGCGGAAATTTTGAGTAGTTCGGAGAACCGGCAAATACCACCTCTGGCTGGCCCCAGAGTGGGGTGGGAATGGAGATTTTGCAATATCTTCCCCTGGAGTGGGGAGGGAATGGGGATTTTGCAGTATCCTTCCCCTGGAGTGGGGAGGGAATGGGGATTTTGTAGTATCCTTCCCCTGCCACGGCCACCAAGCCACACCACACCCAAGCCACGCCCACAGAACCGGTAGTAAAAAAAATTGGATTTCACCACGGCTTGCAAGCATCCCTGCGTCCATCCCACATGCTTAACCAGGTTTTAGTAATAGGGTTAGCCCACGATCAAATCATTTTATAGAATTCATGAGCCTTACACTCCCACAATCCATCTGATTTTGAGCATATATCCAAGATACTGCAAATAAAAGGAATTATAAATCCATGTTTTCTTCTGGCAAAATCACACTTCAGTAGAGATGACATTTTTGGGATTGAGATGGGAAAGGAAGGACAGAGAGCTTTGTAAGAAAACACACACACACACACACACACACACACACACACTTTTCTCATTGCATTGTGGAGAGAGATGAACTTTTTTGGGCTTTCAGCATGCAGCTACTCTGCCCTACAAATACAAGAATGGACAAACAAATATTCCTGAAGTACCAGGAGAAGGCTAATCCTGTTTTTCTAAGGGTGGCCAGCTGCCTGGGTTCTTGATAGCTTGCAGCAAATTGCCTGTGCTTTGCAGCTGGCATCAAATGAGCCACGTAATGTCTCCCACAGCTCACATGGATTATTCTCCCTGTGTGGTAGAATGGAATATTCAAATCAAGCATAAAGAAACCTTTCCTTGAAAGACGTAAACTGGAATGTTACACAACTAGGAGAAGAGATGGCATTCGCTACCCAAGGAGTTCCTATTTAGGAAGACTTTCGTTCCCCAAATTATGACTATCACGGCAGGCCAGCCTCCTATGTACATTGCACCAAAAGTGCTTTTTCAAAAGGCAACTGGACTTTCTTGGTTTTTCCCTCAAGACGTTTCACTTCTCACTCAAGAACCTTCTTCAGTTCTGACTGAATGGAAGAGAATGGAAGGATTTATACTGGTAGTCCTCGGTTTACAACAGTTCGTTTAGTCCCACCTTAGCCATGAAAGCCAGCTGGGTGACTTTGGACCAGTCACTCTCTCAGCCCAACCCATCTCACAGGGTCATTGTTGTGGGGGGGGGAAATAGAAGGAGGAAGGTGTATTGGATATGTCTACTATCCTGAGTTATTTGTAAAAATAATAAAGGCAAGATACAAATACATAAAATAGATAAACACAGTTCTATATAATATCAGAAAAGTAGCAAGGTAAGGAAGCAAAATCAAGGGTTTTGGCTATGATGGCCAAATTTCTTCCTCTCAAGATTCCTTCTAACTTCTGAGCTATTAGCATGTGCAGCCTGCAGATTTTATTCTTCATTGCTCTGTTATAATAAAAAACTAAGCAGCCAGCTGTTTTCCTTAAAAATGAAAAATGAGATTTGGTGGGTTCTGAAAATGACAGTAAAGCTGATGAACTGAAAAGCAGTGAAAATATAGTTAGAGTCTAATTGTGAGTAGAACTTAGAACTATGTTATGTATCTAGAAGAACAAGTGTTGCTTAAAGATTCCTTTATTTGCCTCTTCTTCCTTCCTAAGGTTGCTTTTCCCACCTTTTCCTCATGCTTATCATCAACAGTGCCTGCCTGCTATAACAAAGTGAAAGAAAGGCTGTAATATCATATACACACGAGCCATTGTCCTTGTTTGTGTGTCTCTGTGTGCATATCTGAATGTAGCCACATTTCTTGGAACAGCTTAAGATGACATTGGAATGAATGTCTTTTTGTACGTACCATTGAATTAACTGTGTCTGTAGGAAAAACCATGTTTGAAAAGGATGCAGCTATGTATTCTCCTCCCTTCTGTTTACTTTCTGGCCGTGCAAGGGATTTCCCCTTTCCAGAAAACTTGACCCAGCCTTACCCCCAATAATTTGATATACTGTATCACCACTGAACTGATTTACAGATATTTTTTCAAACATGGATACTAACTGGATGCATCGCATTTAGCAAATAAGATTGACAGATGGATTCTCCCTGGATTAATCATAGAATGATATTGCTCAAAGGGAACAAAAACGTGGTTAGGAAGCATAACCTATCAACATTTAATACAAATTACAGGATGTTAAATGTGGAAGGAATAGACCTTGGAGACTCACATAGCTGGCTAAATAAACTACATGATATAGAAGAAGTCAGATAAGTGTCTCCCTTTTTATACATACTTATTAGGGCTGTGCAGTGCTAGTTAATCATTTCCAAAAAGATGTGGGTATAGGTACAGGCATAACATCTGCCTGCAATTTGTTAAATCTATTGCATCCTTTTCTGGAATCACAAAAGTCAGGAAAAGAGAGTTCTTTTAAAGAGTTGCAGACAGGTGCTGAATTCACTTCTTCCTGTGCACCAAATCAGCTTTACAGAATTGAATCTGAAGCACTGCAAACATTTAATATTTAAATGACTCCAAAGCCACATTGATGCTGTAAAAAACAAACTCTCATAGAACTAAGATTTCAGTTTAGGCTAATGTATTCAAGTAAGATATAGTCACAGCTGTTTTTCTTCTCAACGAAATGACAATTTCCTTGTCCTTTTTCTCTTTCATCTAGGTAATTTGAACTCAGATGTCATTGTAAGCCCTGATCCTCATGATCACAGTTCATTGTTCCTATCTGATCCTTTTTGCTCACTTCCCTTGATTTCTGCAGGATCTCCTCCCTTAGCAAACTTTACCTTATCTTATTTTCCAACCACAGCAGCCTCCCCCATGGTGGATATCGAAGGGATGATGCCAACAGCAGCAGCAAAACCAACACAGATATTCTCCAATGCCCAGTAACCCCCCGAGCAGGGCAATGCCCAGTCCAGCCACCTGGAACCAGCCATGGTACCACACCACCTGTGGTTCCTTGCAGAAAACTCTTGATGCCCAATGAATTCCAAGACACGGCATCTGAGGAACTTGATGAGAAGTTGAAGCACCCTAAATCATCTGGCTACTCTCAGGTTGGCACAGGAGAGTCACGGACCCAGACACCACTGAGTGAGGCTTCCAGCCGTTTGTCCATCCTTCGCCCATCCCCCAAACTGCCAAGGTCAGGCTCCAAGATTGTTGACAAGCTCAAATTTTTTGAAGAGCGGAGGAAAAGTCTGGAGCAGAATGATAATCCTTTTGTAGGCCACACATGGCAACCCTTACGCAAGTCACGTTCTTTTGACCAGGCTGGTTTTGATGATGCCAGTCCCTTCCTCTCAGCTGGCTCTCATGAAGACCTTCAAGAGGATACTCGTTCAGAACTTGGAGATGTATTTTCTCGGCGTCGTATCTTCCATCAGAAAGCAGCCTCTTTGGATGAGCGTGGCCGCTTCTCCAGTCATGTGCATGACCTGGAACAAAAGTTCACTGAGGAATTGGGGCGCATCAAACGCACCGTGTCTCAACAGCAGCTGCGGCGATCCCAAGAATTGTTCAAGTCACCCACTGCAATTACCTCCATTGAGTCATCTGTCCCCAAGGTTCCACCACCACGGAAACTTAAACCAATGAAAGTTTTCCCAGCTACAGAAAATGCACATGGTGTACAGCAACTGGTTCTGTCCAGTGTGGGATTAGTGGGACCCAGGGATGAGCCCAAAAAACCCCAAAAGATTTTGTCAAGGAATGCAGCCATGACTGAGGAGATGGGAGAACAGAACAGAGGTCAAAAGGAACCGGAACTGAATGGCCAAGATCTGCGGCACAAGGTGGAGCAGTGTCCACTCTCCCGTGCTGCTCCAGGGGGACAGAAAAACTTGCTGCAGGTATCAGCTTTAAATAGCCAGGATAGCATGAATAAAGGCCCTCTGAATGCAGCAAAAGTCAGCTATGAATCAAAGGGTCTAAGCGAAGCCTCACATGGCCGGAAACGGGAATCAGGACAGGATGGACATTCTCTACCCTGGGCCAAGACAGAAACTGGCCCAGACAGAAGCAAGGCAGGGATCCATGGTACAAGTAGAGAATTCGACAGAAAGATTGGGAAAGTGATAGAAAAAAAGGACAATACATTGCAACCTCAAGAAGGGAAGAGTGCACGGAGCAGAGGCAAAGGCCGACGGTCCCGACAAATATCACCAGAACCAGGTAGGGAATAAGAGTAAGTTTTGTGGGTCTATTGGGAAACAACCCGACAAAGTCATGCAGAAATGCTTTCCCTATGGTTTAGCTTCCCACACAACATGAAGAGGCCCTGGGTTCATCGCATTTTAGGTTCCTTGGATGCATTTGTGAAAAGAATTAGTAAATGCTGAGGACACACTTGCTCTCATCTCTTCCCTCCCTCATTTTTTTCATTTTCCCATCTGTCCCAGGGGTGGGTTTCACTTACCTTTGCTCCCGGTTCGTGAACCGGAGCGTGCGTGCGTGTGATGCTTCTGCGCCGGCAGTGGGTTGCTCCCGGTTCGGCCCGGTTCTTAGAACTGGTAGCAGCGGTGGCGGGAGGCTCCGCCCACCCACCCGGGACGCTTCTGTGCAGAAGCGTCGCGAGCGTGAACCAGTAGCAATGGGTTTTAGAACCCACTACTGTTCTGCGCATGCAGAACATCCGTGATGATGTCCGGGCAGAGCCTCCCGCCACTGCTTCTACCTGTTCACCCGAACCCGGGCGAACCGGTAGAAACCCACCACTGATCTGTCCACCTCTTTGGTTCTCTATATAGATTAGTATACTTAAACAATATTCCCTTGTTTTTAGCTGCCTATGTTAAGCTTGAGTCCAATTGCTGTTTGTTTTAAAAAGAGAGTTTTGCTGCCAAGGCTCTTGATTTTCTTGTGTGAGTGAAGGTGAGAAAATTTGCGTCATGCTAGGTTCTTTTAGTTATTCGCTGTTATTGCTAATTATAATTCAGATTTAGGAAAATAGTAGAAATAATGGTAAGAGGACTAAAAGAGCTCTGAATCGGGACACAATTCTGTGGAGGACTGGAAGCAAAAGCAGTGGAAAAAAAGATTGTACAGTACCCAACCCCTGGGCCGTGGCCCACTCCTGGGTCATAGTCTATTTGGAATTGGGCCGGGTGAGTGGCTGAGCAGCTCAACTTGCACGGGTGCCAAGCTGGCGGGCACTCACGCACGTGTGCCGACCTGCCACTCGCACAAGGACTGCATGCACATGCATGCCGGCCCGCCGCTCGGGTAGCCCAGTTCCCCTCTCTCCCCCCAGCCGGGCCGCAAGCCGCAAAGGTTGGGGACTGCTGCTGTACAGTATAGAGGTAGTTGCCACTCTGAAGCAATATCCAAGCATATTGTCCAAATCAGGTGAATTGGCTTCAAGAAATACGGTAACAATATTATAGATCAGTAATTCTATATTTCTAGACTGAATCTTTTTCTTTGCCTTCCGCTCTATTTTATACACTAATATATATCACTGAAAATGATTCGTACGCCTTTCCGCCTAATTAAAAAGTGATATGTAACTTAGAATGTGATAAGACAGCTTTATTGCTTTTGGGGACTTAGGGGTTACAGCAGGGTAGCATCCTATCAAGAATTATGATTCAAAAACTGGAGACATACTGAAGGAGATTAAGAGCTTTGAGCATCTATGCCAGCCAAAATAAGGATTCCCTCAGGATATTATTTTGGAAGCAGTCCCTTATCTTCCTTATTGTGAAAAGATGCTATGGTTTAATACATTCCTCATGCAAGGGGAGTGCAAAATCTGTCTGCAGACTCCTAGCCCTTCTCCTTGCAGATCTTCTAGTAACCGCTGTTTCTCCATCATCTTGTGCAGAATCTTCTGATGATTCCTACATCTCAGCGGGTGAAGATCCCCTGGAGGCTCCCATCTTTGAAATCCCAATCCATGATGCAGTCGTCATAGCTGGGACTGAGGTGCTGTTCAAATGCATCGTCACGGGCAACCCTTCTCCACAAGGTAAATGCATAGGGTACCACACACAGAGCAAATTATGAATCTGTGGAGGCTGGAGGAGTATCTACACCTAGCTCTCTGATTGTCTCGTGCCCAGAGTTGTCTGTTTCCACAGGTATAAGAAATACTCTATTAATTTAATCGTGATTTTTATATACATATTGTCCAATTTGCATTGATAAAGATCCTGGTCAGGAACACCACTCAAGGTGATCTGACCAAGTTCTTTGCTTTTCTGATTTTATTTTTATTTTACTTACATTTCTGAGCTACTTCCAAGGTATACCCCATACTGCTTCACCTTACATATGGAAAATACCAGACTTTGTCTGTTGGGCTTCACTTCTGGAATGCTCTTAGTTTTTCCTCAAAATGAAAATTTATTTCAATTATTATTTCAAAAGAGCACTATCCTTATAAAAAGTAATCTGCTGAGAGAAGTGTATACCCAAACCTGTGGCAAGGGTTACTTATCTGTCAGCAATGAGCTGCTGGTGTTGTTATCTATTAAAATTAAACTCAGCAGTGAATCACAGAGGTTGAGGTGAGGAACATAATCAACTTATGAAAAATGGATTAAAAACATGTTTTATATTCAGTACATCCCTACTTTATGTTTTGATCATTCTTACTTTTCCACTTGTCTCAATCAAGTTCAGCTTTCCACAGTCCTCCACAAAATCTACATGTGGCCCCCAACAAAAATATGTTCTATTGACACCACCTTCACGAAGACACGGAAATGTTCTAGGAAAAAGACAGAAGATAAACGTATAGGCTGTCTCTTGATGAAATGCAGAGAAGGCAGAACGATGTGCGATTTCATAACCTACAATTCCTTAGGCAATTAATACTGTTTGACAAATGCAGAATAATCCCTCGATTTCACTTATACCACATCTCCGCCCACTATGGGTCTTTTCTGCAGTGTCTTGGCGAAAAGATGGCATCCCCTTTCGGAGCAGCACCACTCGTCCCATCAAAGCAGAGGGCGAACGCCACACTCTGCTGGTTAGGAGTGCCCGCATGACTGATGCCGGCCTCTATACCGTCTGTGCAACCAACGAGGTGGCTGAGACCTGCTGCAGCGCCATCTTAACCGTGCGGCCAGGTAAGGGCAAAGAGGGGGGGAAAGATGCCAGAGCAGCCAGACTGCCCTGGAGGCTGCAGCCAGGACGGTGCCTTAAGGCCAGAGGAGTTAAGAGGTTCATATTCCCACATCAGCATGTGAGAAGCAGCGTCAGGCTTGTTTTCTCAGTGTCCTGGATGGGGGCGCTTAGGCCAGCATTTCTGCTCCTGCTGAATAACGAGGCATGAGGCTGCCTTTACCCTACAAGGCTCGGTTTAGGCCAGCCTGTCTGACGAACAGCCAGCAGGCTCGGAAGAGGGAAGGAAGAGACGACCGACTCCAACAGAGCAGAGGTGGCGGGATCGGGAGGGGCGGGGATCGCTGTCTCTTGGCCTTACGTCTTTATCGCTCCTGGCCCGCCAATTCTACAGTTCGGGGCGGAGAGTTGCGGTTTCTGGGCACGTGCGAGTAAACTTTGTGAAAGGATGCAACTCAACCCCTCCATGGATTGGTCTGAAATGTGAGAGAGGGGACCGGCGGGGCTGGGCTGGTTGTCTGAAAATCGGACGCCGCCCTCGGCTGAAGAGCTAAGGGAAGGGGTTGCGCGCTGGCTGCTGGCTCGGCTCTGCCGTCTCTCTTCCACCCTGTTAGCCGGATCCGTTTCTCCCCTCGTGGCGGAGATCGCCTATAAAGAGAACCGGGGCTTCAGCTCGTAGCGGGGATATAAAGCGAGCGCACAGTCGGCGATGTCTGCGAGAGTTCACTTGCTGCGGGCAGGGCAGGCGCAGGAGGGACGCGCCGTCTCTTTCCGATGCTCTTGCCGCAGCGCGATCCTGTGCTCGTTTGCACAAAAGTAAGGCCCGCTGGGTTAAATGGCGTTTAACTTCAGGTATGTTTGCATAGCGTTGCAGTCATGAGCTTAATTTGGAGTTGGATTTAGGAAATCGCGGGAAGGACCGAAGGAAGGTCTGTTTTGTTTTCAGTACACCTTTGTGTTCATCTGGAATCCAGATTCTGGATGAAGGGGAAGAATGAGTAATGTGTGATAGCAAAACGCATCTCCTATAAGCAAAAAACCACCGTAGTGAATTTCCAAAGCCTTCAATAATACGGCAGTATATTCTATCTAGAATACAACATAGTTACAGTAGGCTATAGGGTTTTGATGCAGAATCTGTTACCTTCGTATATTGCTGTTTAAACATGGCTGTCATGTTAAGCCAAAATATCCTTTTTGTGGGCAAGGCATATTAGATGAATCGTGGTTTCTTCTTTATCTCAAGTTTAGGGTTTAGTATGCTTTGTGAACTGATTATCTTCACCTGCTGCTGGGGTACATCAAATTGTGAGAGATTTACAGTCCAATCTTTTTACCTTGTGGTGATGAGTTGGGGAGGAAGGAAATAAACAGCACAGCTTCTCCAAGTTGCAAGGGGGTAATCCTCCTCTGAGGAAAATACTCTGATTTCTAGTCAGTTTTAATAAAGAGTTGAGAAGAAGTCATATAGTTTTTGGATCTTAGGTAGAATCAGTATATTGCTTCTTGTTCCTCTGTCCCTATAAATAATATTTTGTTTTAAATAATTCCCTATTGTTTTTATAGGGCAGCATTGGATAGTATTGCCATGGAGTATTACGATACTCTGCTTTCTCCTGGTCTGATGCCCCCAACTGTATCCATTACGCTGGATTCTCCCATCAAGTTCTAGATCAGAACTATCCCCCTCTGCCCTACCAGTGCAGTACAAGCTTTCATTGTCCAAACTATTAATGTCACCTTGGCTCTTTTCAGGGACAACACGCCAAAAATGCTGCTGCCAGCATGAACAGATAATGTTAGTATCCAAGATTGGAGTGCCCTATTCTTGGCTGATATCTTTTTCTTTGCTGATACGATTTGGCTATAATTCCTTCCACCACCCAGCCATGAATAACGAGAACCTCTGAAAGCGTTGGCTGTAGTATCTTTTGAAATATTTCACCAGAAGGTGTTGTTGACAGTGCTTATGTTGTTTCTTGCACAGTGAAGGTTCTATAATTCAGAGAATTACATATTTTTATGCATTTGTTCTAAATGTCTGCTGCTTTGTGCCAAATTGTAATTTTATCGCATTAGATTTTGTTGATTAATTCATACAGGTCGCTCTTGAAAGGATGACATTTTCACATGATGTTTTAGCCACATCAGATTTACATTAGAAGTTGTTTCTCATTTTATACCCATGCATAAGGACTGACACCAACAAGACCTGAACTATGGCTAGATAAGAGACTGTTGTGGATGTTGACCTTTTGGGTTGAGAAAAGAATAGCTAAAATACAATTTAAAAGGCAGGGAAAAAGGCAGGTTTTACGATTTATATCGTAAACCCTGTCTCTGACACCGCTCCCTCTCCCTCTCTCCAGACATATACACATATTTGATTCCTATACTTTACATAAGCTGATTATTATTATTATTATTATTATTATTTATTAAATTTGTATGCCGCCCAACTCCCAAGGGACTCTGGGCGGCTCACAACAATATAAAAAACCGTTAAAAACCATAATAAAAACAATTAAAAACAGTTAAAAACTCATGCATACCGTTTCATGGCCGGACCTCGCCAATTACAGAGGCGAGATCAACGGCCCCAAGCCTGCTGGAAGAGCCAGGTCTTCACCGCTTTCCGGAAGGCCAGCAGTGTGGGGGTGGTTCGGATCTCGGGGGGAGCTGGTTCCAGAGGGCCAGGG
>QLTV01020729.1:1826860-1842901 GCA_003457575.1 Thermophis baileyi
AAGTGCTCCCGGTTCGGGCTGCCTGCTGGTGGTTGGAGAGCTGGTGGCGACGGCAGCGCGAGGCGTCGCCCACCCGCCCGGACACCGCCATTTGGGTTCTTTTACCCTCTGCGCATGTGCAAAGTGTTCTGTGCATGCGCAGAGGGTAAAAGAACCCAAACGCTGGCGTCTGGGCGGGTGGGCGGAGCCTCGCGCTACCTTGGCGACCGGCTCTACGGCGACCAACAAGCACGAGCGAACCGGGAGCATTCACCCCTGATCTTGAGGGGCAAGGATGGGGAACATGTGAAAAAAAAAACCACCCATTCAGGAGTACAAAATTAATTGCATTCATAAAACAGTTTTGAATATTCAGGGTCTTTGATAGAATAGCTTTTTGGTAATCTTCACAACAGCCTTGAATCTTGCTCAGGGTCATCCTCATGTTGCCCTTGGAAGTCCAAGAGGTACTAGCTTCTCTTTTTTCTTCATAAGACTTTGTCCTTGCCACTGAAAGGGAAATTTGAAGCAAGAATTACTTTATTCATAGGTCAATTTCTACCGTGTTTCCCCAAAAATAAGACCCTGTCTTATATTTTTTTGAATCCCAAAATAAGTGCTTGGCCTTATTTTCGGGGAGGTCTTATTATTTTGGGGCGCGATGGGGCTCCTCTTGCCGTCTTAACTGATTTCCAGCTCTGTCTCCCTAACCTTAACCAGAAGAAATGGTATTTTCGGGGGGAGGGCTTATTTTCAGGGGAGGGCTTATTTTCGGGGAAACACGGTATGTGTGTTACACATATAATGTAACATTTGGGGGTGTCAGTTTTTGACTTCTGGCAACTGCCTGTATAATCCCTGCAGTTTTATTGGCAAGATTTGAGTAGTAGTTTGCCATTGCTTGCTTCCTAGGGCTGAGAGAGAGTAACTGATCCCAAGTCATCCAATGGCTTCAAGCCTAAGGCAGGACTAGAACTCATAGTCTCCCAGTTTTAGCCTGGTGCCTTAACTTCTACACCAAACTGGCTTTCTATAATGTACTGTAACTACATTGCTATAATTGCCAGTTTTGGTGATGCCTTCCACATCAGCCACCAGTGAGTTCCATTTGCAACAAGAAGTGGGGTAACAAAAAGTGGAGTAATAATGATCTGCCTGACCTCATATCCCCACCATATTTTCTCACAACGTAGCCGGATTTTCCCCCCTGTTCAACTTATTTATTGTTATTTAAAACATGGGTGTTGGGTTTGCCTCTTTCCTTCCAGTTAATACTCATCAGGAATTAGGTGCTTCAGTATGTTTCCATCCTTCTCATAAGGCATCATCTTCATCAGGCAAGGGAGCCAGGAGCCCCAAATTGGGTGTAATAGGTGATGCATAGCTACCATAGGTCTGTCTCGTAGCTTCTAGTAAAAAAAGGTTGGTTTCAGTTGCCCAATCTCATATTTGGTTTAGGAAGGATCTGCTGGATCTGCATTCTTCCAGCAATCAAGAAAATTTGGTGTTTGCACTATCTCCATTTTGGAGTCATTAACCAAATTAAAAATGTGGGATAGAAATATAAATAAATAGTAACTGCTCCTATATTAAATTAGCTGCTGCCCCTTTGAGGGTGTCCCTGGTCTATTTTAACCAGTTTTCTTGCTGTCTCCTTTTCCTAAGTAACAGTTAGCCCTTTGCTTTGATTCATTACATCACTCTTAGTAAAATAGAAGCAGGCTCCCTTACAAGTACTTGGACAAAGTGCTTACTGGACCCAGTTTTTGGATCTGCAGATGACATGTTTTCCAAGTTAGTAAAAGGGGAATTGGGTGTTCTGCCCAGCTTCAGTTTGGGGTTGATTTTTTATGAACAAGATGATACTGTGAGATAGATGTGAGAGTTTATGTGTGCAACTGCTTTGTGTTGACTCATTTGCTTTTGTCAGCCAGTATCTACAAATGTATTTGTGCTGTGGTGAACATCTTTTGCTTAGGCTGAGCATGTATGAATTTGTCTGTGCATCATGCTACACTAATCCTTCGCTTGCTGACTGTGTTTTTGTCTGTACAGGGAGAGTGAGCTAAGGTACTCCTGGCCCCTGGGCCACTCTAGCCAGACAACCTGGGCAGTTGCCTCTACTCCCGGCACGACTGAACAAACCAGGCTGGCAAGGCTTGGCTTCTGGATGGCCAGCGCTGAGACTCACCTTGGACGCAGAGCCTGGTTGCAGCTAGGGGAATGGGACACAGCGGGTGGGAAAGTAGTTGGGGACTCCCTTTAGCTGTCTGAGCAGTTCTGAGCTCCCTATAGCTACATGAGCTGAATTAATCTGTGGCACCTCCTTAGTGTTTGGGCAGGAAGCTTTCATATGTTCTGTGCTAGGCACAGAATCTCAAAAGTGGACAGCATGCCTGCGTACCAGGCATTCCCCATCCAGGTGCTGATGGTGTGCAGTGCCCATTCTGGCCTTCACTACTGTCTGGCCTACACTGTGGCCAGTGTGTGGTGCTGTTTCCTTCATGTGTCCATGTCTCCTTGCCTCCTCTGCCTTTGCCCACTCCACTTCCTGGGGGCTTAGAGCAGAATGCTAGCTTGTCCTCACCTTGCTGGTCTCTCAAGAGGATTCTGCTCATCCATGGAGCCAACACATTAAAATGAGGTAGCTTTGAAATGAACAGGCCACATTTGGACATTGTTATCCCTCAACTCCAAGACTTCTCAGTTAGAAGGCCACTTAGTTCAGCATCTTTATCCAACCACGACCTCTGGGAAACATAAAGTGACCAGGAAAGACCCCTTTGCCCAGAACTGTGTAGAATGGAGAGGGGTTTTGGAAACAATGGGAGGCCACTAGATGTTGGTCTCCAGGCATCTTCTGTGGAGGCCAAGGATGCTGTCTCTTACCATCATTCTGCTCCCATTCTGGGAGTATCTCACAGGAACTGGGCTATAGAGAATCCTCTTTTTGTAGATGAAATAAAGTCTGTCTGTTTGGTAAAAGTACTGTGTGGTTTGTTCTTAGCACAGATCCTTGTTTCCCTTCTCCCCATGTCCCCTTCTTATTCCATATCATGCTTTTGTGTTCTCCATACCCCATCATGGTTTCCCATTCAGATTGAGTTTGCTTTGGATTATGATTGCTTTGTCTCCATTCATGTTCTGTTGCAGTGGTTAATGAGTTGCCAGCTATACTAGGAGAAAGCCACTCTTAACTGGTCTGTTTGCATCTGAAGTGTGGGATAAAAATATTGGTCTAAATAAATAACTGCTGCTTTTCCACAGCTGTACAATCTGTTCATTTGTAGAAAGAAAAAACGAGCCTTGTTTATAGCATTTAACTGAGATATTGAAAACAGAGTACATACATAGATAAAACGTTGCTCTGTTTTGCTCTAAAAACGTCCAGTTTTGAAATATGTAAGTTAGCTATTTCCTCTTGGCTCAGGAAGGGCTTCACTGGAAAACTTGATAACATTTTCCTTTTCTGAGGTAGACTTAGCTATTGGACCAGGTTGCAGGAATCCTATATGATAGTTGGATTTTTCTGTTCAACCACGGAATGGAATGGTAGCTTTGATATTTAAGATATAGAAAGAAAAGGGCCTGTAGGTTACACATGCTCCCTGTTCCTTTGCATTTTGAATATCTAAGGTTATCTGCAAAGGGCGGGGGGGATGACAGTTGTTTTCCCTACCTTGGGAGAACGCAGGATCATAGATTTCTGTCTCCCTTATGATTTTGAAGGACAGACATTCAGAATTCCTGGAAATGGGGCAAGTGAATTATCTGCAGCTGAGGCCAGAGAATAATTCTGAAATTCAGGTTTGCATTTAACTTCTTTATGAGAGCAGTGTGTAACAGTTGCCAGCTAGGGTAAGGTAATCCAAGCCTTAACTTTGCAAATCAAAAAGGTTGTAGCAACATGACAATTTAGTTTAACCATAAAAATACCCATTGCATGCTTTCCACACCTTATTCTTTGCATCCTGTCCCGTTTTTTTTCCCATTGCTCAGAGACGCATCTCTTTCTCTCTTTTTCCATTTCCTCTTCCTGTTCCCCCCCTCCTTCCCAGTGCACCCTGAGACACACTCCCTGGCAGTGCTGACCCCGCTGCAGGACGTGGTGGTGGGGGCTGGGGATGCAGCGATCTTCGAATGCCTGGTTTCTGGCCCATCGGATGTGGATGTGGACTGGCTGTGGCGGGGGCGCCTTCTGCAGCCTGCCCTGCTCCAGTGCAAGATGCATTTTGACGGGCGCAAGTGCAAGCTGCTGCTTACCTCTGTGCATGAAGATGATAGTGGTATCTACACATGCAAGTTAAGCACAGCTAAAGGTAAGGATGGTAGAAATGCTGCACAAGCAGAGGTGAAGAAGACAAAGGATCTGGGTTCACGCACTGAACTAATCCAACCATTGACTTAATCTTGATTTGTTAAGCCATAATTGACTGGGTTCACACAATAAATGTAACTGAGGTTATGCCTCTTCAATGCGTAATTATTGTAAGTCACAAATCATAGTTTACAATCAGTGGTTGTATTCACATAACATATTAAGCAAAGCCCCAAGAACCCTGTAACTTTGAGATATTAATCCTGTCCCTAAAATAAGCCATGGATAGAACACTTGGGGGGTTGAGGTGCTAACTTCTCATCGAGTCACTAAACCTGTCTTTTCCATCCGTCTGATAAATCACTTTTTTTATTTATTTTTTTAAAGGTATTAATGCTGATTTTTTTCCACTTCAAATCCCCATTAAAAGCATAAAAACAAGCCGGGCTGGTTTGTTTCCCCTTTCTATCAAGCTTCCTCCTGGGTGGCAACAGTGATGGTTTAAAACACCCACCCACAGATACACCTTTGGAATGCCAATAAGTAGCCTGTCTCTGTGCCAGGGGCCAGAGAAGAGTATCAGCTTGTGAGAGTGGGCAAAGAGAGAAGCTCGATCAGCAGATTTAGGAAAGATGCAGAGCAGTTTGGTAAAAAAAACAAAACAAAACACCACACCCCCTCCAGTCATGCTGGACTATAATTCCATCTTTCTTACTTTAGAATGATGAGCTGTGGTTTGATGGATGTAGACAGGGTACATTGTGAAAGGTTGTACTGCAAAGGTGGGGAATTGGAGCTGGGAACAGCTTAGCAACAGCTGGAAAGCCCTACATTCTCCATCTTTGCAATACAGGTAGTCCTTGACATTTGTTTACTGAGAAAACAACTAAATTTATCAATTGATGTTTAGATTATTATTTTTGAGGCTAAATTCCTGAGCACATGTTTGCAGAACAAATCATTTGGCTTTTGTAGTTCACTGGCTTACACTGAAGGTAAAGCAATATCCCTTTTGAGTTGTGCTTAAGTCCTAGTGATTCCACGAACACGTCTATAGTTTTCTTAGTGTGGAAGTAGCTTGCTGTCTCCTTCCAGGATGTTTCATCAACTTCCCATTCTTGTTCACAACCCTGGGATTTTGTAGTGGTCTCCTATCCAGGTATAATATTGCCTGGGTTTTTTTTTAAATAGCCAAAACCAATCAGGTGCTGCCATTATCAGAATTTAGATACTGTAGATTCTGTACTGACTGTATTTTGGTCTTCCGATGCACCCATGCTCAAATCTAGCTAAAAATCAACACATCTACATATGCAAGATGCCAACTTCCTTCCCTCTATCTAGGTATCTCTCCTTCCTGGCAGTAAATCAGTTGTGAAACAAAAATTAGAACCTCTATGTAATAGAGCTCAAAGTGTATTTTTCTGGCAACTATTTCATTGGAAAAAGTTGGAGTGAAAGAATATTATTTGGAAACAATTTTGCACTCTTGCTTATTTCAGTTTTTTAAAAACTATTATTCCGCTTTTTAGAAGCTGAAATCATCATAAGACAATTTACAGTCAAATTAATGCTAAAATGTACATGCACACAGAATTTGTAAAGTCTTGAACTAAAGCAGCAGTATAAAACATGTAGCTTAGCTAAACAGCCCAAATAAAATGCACCAAACAATTAAACAGATTGAAAACAAGACTGGAATCAGATGTATATCTGATTCCAGTCTTGGAAGGAGACTGGAAGGAGAGGTATCCATAAACATGGAGGTCACCCCTGAAAAGCTCATCTCCACATGTTTTCTAGTCTGACACCTGGCACAAACACACACAAGTTCAGATCAATAATAAAACAAAAAGCAAAAAAAATAGTGTCTAAATTACTTCTTAGGAAGCTGCTTAATGTATTGCAGAAATGTGATTGCAGAGCTTTTCAAACTGAAGGGAGTCTAGATTTTAAAGGAAGTTCAAAATGGTTTGAAAAAGATACTACATTCCATGCTTTTGACCTGAGTTTGTCCCTGGTCAAATTTGTTTCACAGGTTATTGGAGCAATACAGCATGAGAAAAAAGGGCAAATACTAAAAACCCTATTCAAAGTTCCTCCACCTTTGTGACAAGCTATGGCAGCTTTATACTAGGTTGATTTTTATTGTAACATTCTTTTATGCAGACCACCCCTAGCTATACATAAATTGAGTTAGGGATTACTTGTTGAAGTAATATTATGAAATTATTTAAATAAACAAGCTTGCTTTGGTAGTGGTAGCTGTAACATTCTTACAGCGAGAAAATTTACACGTTATTTACATTTGACTCCCAGACTGAGGGGAAAAATGTTGTAATGCAGAAAGCTGGAAGGGATCTGGCAAACTTTATGCCTGTCAATACAACCGGATGAATGGATTCTGTTTCTGTAGGAATGGAAGCAGAGTTGCTCTGAATTGGGAGAAATGTTCCAAGCAGGTTTGCCACGAAATTAGTTCTGATCTGGCCTCACTAACAATCTGCCATGCCAACATTTACCAGATATTTCATTTCATGTGTCAGCAAAAGTGTAACTTAAAGTACAAGAGTGGATCCATAGCCAAATGCCAATCTCTAGAGTTCCATTTCCAAGAAGAATTTGGGATTCAGAGGCAGGAACAACATTTAAGAAGGGTACAGAAAGAGTAAATGCAATTTAATTTCATTTTCTGGATATTCTCGCCTTTCGGAGAGGTTTTGTTTTTTTTTAATCTTGCCTTTCATATTTTTTTTACAAATAACTCAAGGTGATGAACATACATAATACTCCTTCCTCTTCCTCTTTTTCTCCACAACAAAACCCTGTGAGGTGAGTTGGGCTGAGAAAGAGAGAGAGAGGCTGGCCCAAAGTTACCCAGCTGGCTTTAATGCCTAATATGGGACTAAAACTCATTGTCTTCTGGTTTCTAAGCCAGCACCTTCGCCACTCCACCAAACTGGCTCTTTTTCCCCCCCCCTCCCTAATATCTTTCCACGCTTACTCATATATCTCAAGACCAGGAAAAGCCAACTGCTGACTGTCCACTGTGCTTTGCAGATGAGCTGACCTGCAGTGCCAAACTAACAGTGTGGCCTTCACGCCATCCCCTTTTCACCCGCAAACTGGAAACTGTGGCTGTGGTGGAAGGACGAATAGCACGGCTTGACTGCAAGATTAGTGGGGAACCCCCACCAACCATCGTTTGGACCCACTTTGGTAATTCTCCTCCGCTGCAGTTCAGAGACACTGGCTTACAAGATGTTCTAAGATCAGGCAACATGGCTATGGAGGGAGGGTCAATATACATGGATTGTTGTCCACTTACTTGGCCTAGGCTTGGTAGTAAAGAGGCAGAAGGCCACGGGATCTAAATCTTACTCTCTTTCAAAAGGTTGTGGGAACGTCTATAGCCAGACTTGCAATAAGTTGCCACATCAGAATTCAGTATTTGGTCTCCTAGTGATGGGGAAAAAATTGCCCTGGCTTCAGACATCATTGAGCCCGAATCCCACCAAAATCTACTGAGGTGAAAAGTATCCACACTACCCATATCCACATCTTGCAGCCTTCCCTTCACTGTTAACATGTTTCTTTGCAGTGGCCTTTCGGCATAGCCATTTCTCAACAGAGCTTGGCCTCTATTCTGGGGTGGTAAGTGACCTGTTAATCTACCAGTTGGTAATGAGAACATGTTCAGTCACTGACTATGACAGTAGTTGCAGGAAAAATATGGTTGCTGCCATGCCAAAAAGTTTTAATACATCTCTCTATCCCTCAAGATTATGGAAAGGGAACAAGAAGATTCTTTTCACTGTATTCTGCCAGTGATCTTAATTATGGTCCAAAACCTAGAGAGCTATATGTTTTTATCGCCCCCATGGGCCCTGAATGCTAGGTTTTAACTTTCATATAAATTGGTACCCATTTGTGTCTTCTACTCCTTTCTGGGTCAGACTCTGACTGTCATGTGTCTGATGTAGGCCAGCCTGTACAAGAGGGGGAAACCATGCGTATACAGCAAGATGGGGGACTCCACTCTCTGGTCATCCTGCATGTGAGCTCCGAGGATGAGGGTCAGTACGGGGTGAGTGCCAGCAACAAGCACGGCCGAGCTGAGTGCACCGCAGAGCTGTATGTGGAGGAGCCGCGGCCAGCAGCTAGCTCCCAGATGTGAGTGGGAGGAGGAGGAGGAGGAGGAGGAGGAGGAGGAGGAGGAGGAGGAAAAAGGGCTGAGAGGGGATTGGTTATGGAAACATCCAATGAAGATCCTAGAGACTTGTGTACAATTGAATATGCCGTATAGCGGTGACATCGCCAGAAAGTCAACTAAGCATCCTTAGTTATGGCAATGCATTTATGACCTGATCCCCAGTCATGGGGCTCTAACTCTCTTTGGTTATTTTAAATCCTCTTAGGTAAAAGATGAGTGTACTTTGTTTTACTGGGTTTCGATTTTGACCCAGTGATATTTTTGCTCCATCTCTGCCTTTCCATTAGCCAATGAACCCACAGGAAGGCCCATGCATTAAAATAGGCTGCTGTCTTGACAGGTATAAAACCAATGATGGACTTTTCCTTCTCTTCATCCCCATGAGAGAATTAATAGCAACTCTTGAAAACAGAGTTTTTAAATCTGGGAATCACTCTGTACTCAAATCTGGGAACCAGATTTGGCTACTGTTCTGATTAACACAGTCTCATGTGCAATTCTGGAAGACGGACTTCAATATGGCCTAGCTGCTTGCCTTAAAATACTGTGTGTAGCTATTAAATGCACACATAAACCCCAAGACAGACAGACAGACAGAAGTTGTGGGAACCAGCTTTGCTTGTGGGTTTTACAAGCTTTCTCAGAGGATTCCCTTCCTGTTTTCCAGTTCCAGATTTTATAGATGCTTCAGAGCACAGAACTTCTGATGCATCAGCAAACTATAATTAGCTTGCTTGAGGCCAGGGACATTATCAAGACAAAATAGAGACATTTTCTATTAAGGCCAATTGAACCAATTACATGTAATATAAAAAGAGCCCTGAAGAGTGAATCCGTTGTCTCCAAGAATGTCCTTGGCACTGCTTAAAAACAAAGGTTTTCTAGGTATCCTGGATAATGGAAAGTATTAGTCAGACAATCAAAAAAATTAATTTGGCTGGGCAATCCCCCTTATCTTGTAATTTAAAAAAATGGTTTTCATTGACAACGGTTCCCCTTTCCAATGTGGACCACAATCTAAAATCATTTTGGTATCATAGGATCCCTGTAATATATTACTGAATGCAATTGAAAACTCTCCTATGGCCATTGAAAACAGCTTCACTAGCTATATGTTATATGTTGCTCCAGAAAAATATGGAGATGTTGACTAATTTTTCCTTTTTAAAAATACTATAATTTCCTTTTTTTAAAAGAGTTGCTTGACAAAAATCAACACTGATTTTACCTGCTTGGTTTTTTCTTTGTTTTTTGTAACAAACAATAACTGTACAAAAAACTTTAAAAACTTTAAAAAAATTAAAGATACAAACTGAGAAGGAAAAAAGGTCTATCTTATAATTTATACTTATCAATAATCATTGGTTAACCAATGAATTCACTAATAATATAACCGATACAAGATGCTATTGTAAGATATGACAAAATTTCTGCCATAATATTACATATTGCTGCATCTTTTGGTAGAAAATGTTGCCGTTTCAAAAACAGATAGATGCCACAGTTCCTACAACCATTCCTTGACATCTAGAATAATATCACTTTTCCAATTTCTTAATATAATTATTTTTACCATTGTCCCCCTTCCATGCTCAATATAACCACGATTTTTGATAAACAGTCAAATTCCACAGCTGTGCTACAGAATTCAACGTTACATTAACATCTTTTAACACTTAAAGATTTTCCTATAAATCTCCTAATATACATTAATACATAATCCCAAACCTAGTTGATTTTTCTTGTAATTCTGTCTTATCTTTATGCATACATTGCCAAACAAATCAGTTGTGGATTCATGTTCCCTATCCCATCCCCACGTAGTCAAACAGGATAAAATCCATTTGTTTATAAATCATATTTATAGAGCTACTCAATCCACAGTAATTCTGGACAGCATACAAGTTAAAAACTTACAATATAACAAAACAAATAAAAAAGGTGATAACCAGGGAACCAACATATCCAACAGAACACACATTCTCCCAGAGGTTGGGAGAAAAGCCAGGCCTTTATACTTCATTTAAAAGACAGGATTGATCCAGCATATTTTCCATGCAATAATATCATAACCCACATTTACTTGCCACGAACTCACTCCCTGTGGGATTGCTTGAGTTTCCATTAACCATGAAAAGTCTTTCAATTTCTTTTCTCTTCATACTTTTTCTCCTTGGGGAATATTTGCAACAGATTTCCCTGTGCTTTTTCTTCTTCTTCTTTTTTTTTGATGTGATGTATTTTAGAAATAGATATTTGCCTTTCCCATATTTGTTTCTCTGAGACATAGTTGTGGCTTGTCCATAGGAGGTAGTTTTCTCTTCGCTCAAAAGGGAAAAGGAACATTACACCTGTATGTGAAGCCACAGAGTTGGAAATTTGTGGCATGATCCCTCTTATCCAAGAACCAAAAGGGAACCAAAAGGGAAAGTAGGCCTCAGAGTAAAAAGTTTAAGCATTGTTGGCCTATACTCTTAAATGAAGGTAGTTCATCTGACAAAAAGGGTTTTTTATTACCTGAAATTCCTCTTTCAGCAACAGACCCCTTCACTAGACAAGGATCGCCTTGTCTAACCCTCTATAGCAGGGGTGTTAAACTCGTGGCGTCACGGCAGCATCACGTGACATATCGGGACTTTTCCCCCCTTTGCTAAACCGGGTGTGGGCGTGGCCAGTGTGTGACGCATCCGGCCCGCGGGCTGTGAGTTTGACAGCCCAGGTCTATAGTGTGCAAGGAACTATTAAAAACATCCATAAAAGGTGGCTATCCAGCCTCTTCTTAAATGCCTCCCAGAATGGAGAACCATTTCCTCCATAGGCAGACTGCTGTAGAGATCTTACCATTGAAAGTTTTTATTTATATTTAAGTGTCAGATAAATAAGATACATATGCAAGCACCCCAGTAGCTGGATTGGTTGATGCATTTGAGGAATTTCCCTTCTTCCTTTCTCTTGCAGTTCCAAGCTAGAGAAGATGCCATCTATTCCTGAAGAACCAGAACAAGGGGAGGGTGAAGTTGAACGCTTCACCATGCCGGACTTCTTGCGACCGCTGCATGATCTGGATGTGGTGGAATCCAAAGAAGCTGTGCTAGAGTGTCAAGTGGCTGGCCTTCCTTATCCAACCATTACCTGGTTCCACAATGGGCGGCGCATCGAGAGCTCTGAGGACCGTCGAATGACACAGTGTATGTTCCATCCTGCAGGTTTCTTGCGCACATGGGAATTCCTATACGAAATAGGGTCAGTTCCAAGTTTTGGGGAGGCCCTTGGGCAAGTAACCTCCCAAGGGCCCTGCCATCTTTGTCAGCAATAGCCATCAGATTTTCTGTCTGTTATTAGCCCTGAGCTCTACTGCCTGCTTGCTTTCTTGCCAGCTGGTTGGGTGTGAATGAACAAGCAGTAGCAATAGCAATTAGGCTTATATAGCAATTGCTTCTTTCTTCATACCACCAGTTTTTCCTGTGTACTCTGGACTGAGTGAAGAGATATATCCATCTGCAAATTCATATGGTGATTTTTTTTACTTTAAATTTCTAACCTCTCCCTTTTATAGGATCTCATCAGCTCATATCCAATTATAACTTTCTCAGCCTGCTTCCTCTTGATCCATTCACCCGTCATTCATAAATATCTCTGCTCTTCATTCATTCTATCTGTCACACCAAGTATAGTCATTCAACTGTATTCCATACTCACTGGAATTCTTGACTGTATCCCCTTCTTTTTCCACACATACACTGTCTTCAGTACTCACCCCCCCTGCATTCAATTTACATTTATGTTTTTCTAAGACGCCTTACTCCCTTACATAAAATGGGCAGAAGCAAGTTCTTAAAAATAGCAATTTTTTGCTTCTTTCAACATAATGCAACCTTGCATTATGGGGTTGGTTAGCACCTTGAAGGCTACCTTTTTAATTTTAATTACGTATACTTGTTTTAACCTATTGAAATATATTTTTACATGGTTTTTATGTTTTTAATTATACACTGTATTGAGTCGGTGAGATGAGTGGTGGTCTATATTTGATATAAGTATAAATTCATTTCTTGCAACAGACTACATACTGCTACATTTTAACTAGCATTTGCAAGTCATAAAACCCCACCTTTAATAAATATTCTATCTAGTTACACAAAGTCATCTACTTGCTTAATATATTGCCATTTAGCTGTAATTTGCAAATTATTTATTCCACTTTCCTGCCAACATAGTTTCCTGGTTATTTGATATATTAATTTTCAGATCCATATTATTTGCTGCATCATACAATCTACTTACCATTCACTGCAAATCATTTGAGTTCTCAGCCAACCACATGATATCATCTGCATCCAAAAATACACATAGCTTCACATCCCCAACCAAGGCATCTCTAATGACATCCTAAGCATTTCTTAAACAACCATGCATAAATCCATTAAATAACCAAAGGTGACAAACAAGCTAAGTTTTACTTCCTGCTCAGTATTGATCTATTCACTAAATATTCCATTTATATGCTATATTTTCATTTACTACAGATAGCACCCCATCCTTAACTCCATATTTGCACAGGCCATATTCATGTCTATATACTTTATCATAGTCTTTCTCCAAATTGACAAATGTAGAATAAACTTTCTTCCACATATTCCTCTATTTATCTATGATTTGCTGAACAACAAAAATAGAGTGCACATTCGTTGCCTGGCATAAAGCCTCCCTCCACTTCCCAGATTTGCACATTGTCACCTCTTATTACCTTTTCAAACACCATTTAAATAATAAAAGAGTCCCTTGGGAGTTGGGCGGCATACAAATTTAAATAATAATAAAATAATAATAATAAAATCCATTAGCATTGCATTTCTCTGAATGCACCATATTGTTGTGGCTTGCCGGAGTCTGATGCATTTAACTCATGGAATGACCTTTTGTTACTACTTCCAGCAATATTAATCTGCATTTATTACTTTTATTTAAAACGATAATAATAATAATAATAATAATAATAATAATAATAATAATAATAATAATAATAATAATAATTTTACCAAACATTTTCCTAAGCATACTTCATAAACTAATAACTCCTGTAATTTTTGTGTACATTCTTGCTTCTGGTCCTCAAACTGTGAGTTGTATCCCTTTGAGGGATTGCAGGCAAATTTGAGGAGGGTGACACTTGATCCAATTCTGCGTGGACATGGGTGGCCTTTGACAAAATGCTGGCGCTGGACCAGATTGTATGCAGCATTCGGGAGCTGGGGTTCTCTTTCAGTGACTTTTGCAATTGGCTTCTGTGATAGCCTCAACACATCTCTGATTTACTTGCCAAGGTCACCTTCTGAGTTAGAAGGCAGTAAAGAGGTGGTGACAGTCACCATCTTGTCATCAGTTCCTTAATTCAAATATACGTTCCTGATCCCATGTGGTTCCTTTGTAAACCTAGTGAAAGACTTGACTCCTTTAGAGCATTTAGAGCGGTTAGGGTGTCCATGCTAGATTCAAATCAACCTGATCTACTTGGATCTAAATATTGCACACCTTTAATTATCACTGTTCACTGGAGTTTAACAAACAATTCTCCCTCACCTATGAATCCCTATTTTTATATGCATCTTCTCAACATTAGGTGATATCAATTCATGTCACCTGATATAATTTAGCTTCTTCATTCATAATCTATGCCTTAACTTTCCTCCATATATATCCATCATTTCCATTTAACACGATTCATATCGATTCATTCATATCTATTACATCCTTCTTATTTCTTTTATTTCACAGATATAGCAAATGTCTATTTTCCTTCCTTCTAGTTCATCAATTAATTGAGTAATTAATTATTTAACATTTACTCCTCTAGCTTTCCAAGTTGGTCACAATCTTGCATATGCTATGGTTTTTCTCGTAATAGAAATTTACTATTTTACCAGAATGCCGCTGGTCATATAAAAATTGTACTGGGGAATTCTGGGAGTTGAAGTCCATGCATCTTCAAGTTGCCAAGGTTGAAAAACACTGGTCTAGAATAGAATAGAATAACAGAGTTGGAAGGGACCTTGGAGGTCTTCTAGTCCAACCCCCTGCTTAGGCAGGAAACCCTACACCACTTCTGATAAATGGTTATCCAACATCTTCTTAAAAACTTCCACTGTTGGAGCATTCACAACTTCTGGAGGCAAGCTGTTCCACTGATTAATTGTTCTGTCAGGAAATTTCTCCTTAGTTCTAAGTTGCTTCTCTCCTTGATTAGTTTCCACCCATTGCTTCTTGTTCTACCCTCAGGTGCTTTGGTGAATAGTTTGACTCCCACTTCTTTGTGGCACCCCCTGAGATATTGGAACACTGATATCATGTCTCCCCTAGTCCTTCTTTTCATTAAACTAGACATACCCAGTTCCAGCAACCGTTCTTTATATGTTGTATCCTCCAGTCCCCTAATCATCTTTGTTGCTCTTCTCTGCATTCTTTCTAGAGTCTCAACATCCTTTTTACATAATGGTGACCAAAACTGAATGCAGTATTCCAAGTGTGGCCTTACCAGGGCATTATAAAGTGGTATTAACACTTCACGTGATCTTGATTCTGTCCCTCTGTTAATGCAGCCTAGAACTGTGTTGGCTTTTTTGGCAGCTGCTGCACACTGCTGGCTCATATTTAAATGGTTGTCCACTAGGACTCCAAGATCCCTCTCACAGTTACTACTGTTGAGCAAGGTACCCAGAGGTGGGTTCCTCCCGGTTCGGACCAGTTTGCCCGAACCGGTAGTGACCCGCTGGTGACGTCACAATGACATCACGGATCCAGTTCAGTCGGTGTCGGTCCGTGGGCGCCGCCATCTTTTTTTTAATTTATTTTTTTAAAAAATTGATTTTTTTTTTGAATTTTTTCCGGGTTTTTTTTTCTTCTGTGCATGCGCAGAAGCTGAGTTTCCGGCAATGCGCATGCGTCGCCATCTTGTTTTTGGCTTTTTTGGGGGGGAAATTTTTTTGGATTTTTCGGCACTGCGCATGCGCACGCGCAGCCACGCGGCACGGGAGGAAGCGAACTGGCAGAGAGGTAAGTTAGAATCCACCCCTGAAGGTACCACATATACTGTACCTGTGCATTTTGTTTTTCTTGCCTAAATGTAGAACCTTACTTTTTTCACCATTGAATTTCATTTTGTTAGATAGCACCCAATGTTCTGTATCTTGAGCCTATCTTCTGGAGTGTTGGCTATTCCTGCCAGTTTGGTGTCATCTGCAAATTTGATTAGTTCCCCATCTATCCCCTCGTCCAAGTCATTGATGAAGATGTTGAAGAGTACTGGGCCTAAAACAGAGCCTTGGGGTACTCCACTGCATACTTCCCTCCATGTAGATGCAGTTCCATTGAGCACTACACGTTGAGTGCGGTTGGTCAGCCAGTTTTGAATCCATCTGGTGGTGTTGCTGTCTAACCCACATTTTTCTACTTTATCTAGTAGTAGGTTATGGTGTACTTTATCAAATGCCTTACTGAAGTCCAAGTAAATTATATTGAAAGTATTCCTCTGGTC
>QLTV01020729.1:1843281-1868930 GCA_003457575.1 Thermophis baileyi
AATCTGTTTTTTGTGGTGCTGTTTTTGATAGGTTGGACTGTTTTTTCCCTTTGTGTAAAGACAGATGCAAAAAACGAGTTAAGTAGCTCTGCTTTCTCCCTGTTGCTTGTCACCTTCTTGCCACTTTCTCCCAGCAATAGACCAATTGTTTCCTTGACTTTTTTCTTGTTTTTAATATGTTGGAAGAAGCTTTTTTTGTTATTTTTTACTTTTGTCGCAAGCCTTTGTTCATTGTGAGCCTTAGCTTTCCTCACTTCATCTTTACAGTGTAGATTGTCAATCTTAGTTGCACCTCAGTCATGTGCAGCATTCCCTGCTAATAAGAAGGAAAGTTCTAGTCAGCTTTATACATGCTGGCTGGGGACTCCCAATCAAGCCAAACTATACAACAGAAAATAAAAACAGATGGGAGGGAGTTGGAGGACTGATGAATGCTATTCTCTGATTGGTCAGTTGGTGGGAATATTGCCTGGTTAATGGTGTTTTGAAAATATCAAGAACTGGCCCCAATGAAAATGACCACAGGTAAGGTTCAAGCTACTTTTGAGGGATGAAGAATTGAAGTGTTGATGAATATGGAAGTGTCCTAAATTTATTTATTTTCCGCTCCTATTCATGACATTCAAAATTCATTGCCTGAGTTTGTTACTGCTACAATTTGCTTCAGGATTGGATGAGGGATAGCTGGCAGAGTAACTTAACTCACAGCTCTGTTATCACCTGACTCTATGGTTCGCCTTCCAAATTTGTAAGGAAGAATGCTCTTAAAATAGTCCTGGAAATACTCCTTTCTTGCCAGCTTGCCCGTTATATTCTCCATACTATTTCCTCAGCAGTATTTTCCTACAGTCTCTCTGTATCTGTTATGTTGGCTGCCTGCTCCTAAAAATATTGGTGCCCAACTCCGACAAATATTATAATCTCATTCTGTGTCCTTTTCCCACCCTTCACCTCTCCATATTTCTTTCCTCTTCACAGATAAGGATGTACACCGTTTGGTCTTCAACTCTGTCAATCATGCCCATGCTGGAGTGTATAAAAGTGTGATTGCCAACAAAGTGGGCAAAGCCACCTGCTATGCTCACCTCTATGTCACGGGTAAGGAAAGAAGTTGGGACATGGGAAGAGGTTCCTATTCATTTTTGACAAGATTCTGCTTAAGCATTCCAGGTGTGCTAGGGTACACCTGTTTGGTTTTAAGGCTATGCCTGCTGGATGGAGGACATGAGGATAAAAAGGAGGACATGTCCTCCTTCTGGTCTGTAACCCTGGCAGAGATTATCTTCCTATAGCACATGAGATTCTGCCTAGCTCTCTATTTGTTGATTGGTATCAGGGGTGGGTTCCACTTACCTTCCCTACCGGTTCGCATCGCGACGGAAGTCATGTCGGGGAAATGACCCTCTGCGCATGCACAGAAGCCTCTGCGCATGCGCAGAGGGTTCTTTGCCAGCCGCGGTGACCGGAGAACTGGTTCGGGGGTGTGGACAGCCGGCCATCGCTGCCGGTTCGGCGAGCGGCTGCAAATTTCCGCCACCAGTACGGGCGAACCGGTCCGAACCAGCAGCAACCCACTACTGATTGGTATGTGTAGAAAATCACCTAATATACAGTACTTGGGCACAGTAAATAGTTGAAGTGATTGAACAATAAAACAACAGAATTCTTGATATAGCTGATGAAAGGGAGGAAGACCAGAGGTAATTCTGATTAGACAGTAAAGCACTATTTTTTCCCTTTCCCTATGTTTGTCTTTTACAGATATGGTACCCACACCTCCTGATGGTCCACCCACCATAGCAGCTGTCACTGGCAGAGGTGTCACACTGAACTGGAATGCGCCAAAGTGGCTGGATTCAGCTATTGGTAGGCAAGGACAGGAAGGCAACAGGGATGCAAAGGGAAATTTTTACTCCCAGATTCTACTGTTCTAGAGTCTAGTGGATTTTCAAAGGCAGGCCATAACACATGCCGAGGAAACAGGTGGTTGTTTCTGGGCACTTGTGTGCACAATCTGCGGTGTTCTTTGTGACAAAGTCCCCTCTAATTGATAGCTGCCATTGAAGTTTCTATTGCATCCCACTCAACCTGGGTCCTGCTGATAGGGAAAGGGCATTACTCAGCAGCATAAAATTGGCAATTATGTCCATATCAGCACTGAGTGGTTTTTGCTCTCCAAAATCATGCCTTCTGCAAGGTAAAATCTTGTTAATTAGACTAAAAAACAAGATTTTACCTTGCAGAAGGTATGATTTTGGAGAGCAAAAACCACCCAGTGCTGATACGACTTTGCTAAACATGAACCTTTCAAGAAATTTATGAGCAAGGGTGATCCAACAGATCCTGTGAATTTGGACTTACAAAAAGCATTTGATAAGGTTCATCACCAAGGGCTCCTTATCAGATTCAGCACAGACATGGCTTACAAGGACTGGTGGAGTCCTCCCAGGGTATTCTGCCTACCAGGTATTCATCTGGCTAGTGTCCTTAGTCTGGACAGCTTCAGCGCATTAGTTTGCTGGTTTTGAGCGCGCACACGTGCTTTTTATCCCCTGGTTGGGGATAAGAAACAGCTTCTAAAACACAGCTGATCATCAGAGAGAGAGAAGCAATGAGAAAAGCAGGCGAAGCGCGGAAGATCGCTTCACTCGCTAGCGCCTCATTAGGGCTGAAAAAAAGCTTCAAAAAAGCTACATTTGGAGTATAAGACGCACCCAAATTTTCAGCCTCTTTTAGGGGGAGAAAAAGTGCGTCTTACACTCTGAAAAATGATCCGAAATTAGAAGTGAGTAGCACAGCAGTCAGGTTTGCTAATGAAACAAAACCATTCAGCATAATAAAATCAAAGCAGGATTGCAAACAATGTCTGAAGGATTTTTCTAAACTTGAGAAATGCCCATCAAAATAACAAAAACAGTTCAATGTAAAGAAGTGCCAAGGAATAGATACTGATGGGAAGAAAAAAATAAATCAATCAAATTTCCTGGATATATTAATGGGATGTGAACCGTCTCTGATTGATCAGGAAAAGGATTCTGGGAATCCGAGTAGAAAATGTCTGCCTTGTGTAAGGATGCTTTAAGAAAAGAACAAACTCCCTGCTTAGAATAGCAATAGCACTTAGACTTATATACCGCTTTACAGTGCTTTACAGCCCTCTCTAAGCGGTTCACAGAGTCAGCATATTGCCCCCAACAATCTGGGTCCTCATTTTACCCACCTCGGAAGGATGGAAGGCTGAGTCAACCTTGAGCCGGTGAGATTTGAATTGCCAAACTGCAGCTAGCAGTCAGCTGAAGTAGCCTGCAGTACTGCACTCTAACCACTGCGCCACCTCGGCTCTATGAAGAATGATTAAGAGGAATTCCTATAAGGCAGCCAAGAGAGCATTGCTCTTCTTCAATGTATAGCAGCACTGCATTAGATGTTCCTGTCACCTTACTTAACTGGAAAAGTACAAAAAGAAACAACACATGATTGATTAATGGCTAGAACCCAGACCTAGCTATTTCCCCACCACCAACACCAACTGGGCATGACTACAGAGAAATGACAACGACCACAGACCAGCCCCCTAAGCTGATCCAAAAATATACCATGATTTTATGTTTGTTCCTCACCTACTGGTTTGAGATAGGCAGCAAGGCTATCCAGCAGGGTGAAGAGACCCAGTAGGGCTAAGATCTATGCACCAGCCCCATCCCCGATCCCCCAAAGTCATCAACACAGTCATCCTATCACAGTGTACTACATGACTTGAGCCCTGATTGAAAACGAGCCAGAAAATCATCTTCCTCTTTGGAGTGAGTGCCCACCAGCCTCTCAACAACCTTCTCTAAAAAGAGAAGGTTGGAAACTGGATGAAAGTTACTCAATGCAGTACAGTTGGGTTAAAGGAAGGTCTCTGGAGAAGGGGGAAGACCACTGCTTTCTTCAAGTCCGGAAGAACCACTCCCTCTTCCAAAGAGGCATTAACCACTACTTGCATCCAACCACATGCCATGTCTCAGGAGGCCTTGACCAGTCAAGATGGCATGGGTCCAGAGCACAGGTGGTCAAACTCGCTGTCTGTGGACCCTACTCACTTCCTCAGGACCAACCAGCTGAAACTTCGCCAAGATAACCAAGCAAAGATATGCCTCAGTTACTTCCATAAGATCCACGCAGCTGAAGTCCCTCTCAGAGGACAGATGTCTAAAGGGAGATGTGATAGAAATATTAAAAACCATGAAAAAGCATGAAAAATATGGATAGTTTTGCCCCTCTTTCACAATGATAGAAGTGAGAATCTCCCATTAAAACTGAATGGCAGGGAGTTTCAGGACCAACAATTCTTATTATACACAATGCATAGCTGAACTGGAATTCACTGCCATTAGCTATTTAGACAGTTTTAAAAGGGAACCGGACAAATTCTTCGTGGATTGGACTATCGGTGGTACCTTAGTTTTCTGCACTAGACAGCAATTGGACTAATCCGGGAGGCCTTCCTTACCTTGTTATGAATTTTGTGGCCTGTATTAAATGGTATAAATTAAGTTCATCAGCAATATTTATATTATGTCATACTTTTTTGTGCAGTTATCCATTATTTATCTAGGTTCTGCTTGTAATAGGAATGGGTAGGGCTGACTAATAAATCTTATGACCAGAAATCTTGTTCAGCTATCCTAATATTTCAGTAGGCATTCACATATTTCTAAACATACCTTTATAGTCCGTATTATAAATTTGTTGTTTTACCAAAAGCTGGGGTTCATAATGATCTAAGGGTGCTCATTAGGGGAAGGGAAACGCTTTATACAGAATATGCATTGTATAGTTTCTCTCATGGACTGCCATATTGCAGACTGTGACAGGTTCCTACTCACAAAACGTTAATCTGTCTTGTGTGTTCCGGTGATCTAGACCAGAATGCTCTCACTTATGAGTCACAGCTCACTGGCACTTTCCTTCCTCTATTCTTAGACCCGGCCTCTGTCACCTATATTCTCCAGCAGCAGATCCTGGGGTCCAGCCACTGGACTGTTGTTACTACAGGCTTGCATCAAACCAGCCATACCATTCTGGCTCTAAAGAAAAACATATACTATATGTTCCGTGTACTCACAGCAACATCTAAGGCTAATAGCAAGCCTTCTCCACCCACAGAACCGGTGCAGCTCCTTGATCATGGTAAGGCACCCAAAGAATAAAGGGCAAGGAAATGGCTATTTTTCATTACAGAGTAAAACCCTACTGAAAGTACTCCCACCTTCTCATAGGAGCAAAGACAGCTGAGCTAACAAAATGCAATGAACAAAAACCAAGTACCCTCTATTCTTACCCCTAATCCTTTTCTCAAATCCTCACCCTTTTCCCAGCAGTGCAGCCTTTAAAAACTCCACACAGAGGCAGGAATCAGCCCAAGTTCAAAAAGAAAACCAAAGAGAACAATGTAATGATACATGGTCCATGCTGAAGTAACAGGGGAGCTCAAGATAAAAAAACGGGACTGCTTGGCAAAAGGAAATTGTTCCTTTTCTGCCCCAGAGTGAGTCTGTGGAAGAGAGCCAAAATGGTGGGGGAGAGGAAGGAGAAGGGGAAGAGGTGGTCAAGAATGGAAATTGGGAGGAGGAAGAGGTGTCATCTCATCTATTGGCAGAATTATAACTCAGGGTAAATTATGTATTGATGGCTAGGAGAAAATTTGAACTCTGGAATCAGCTCCTTGTCTGACACTAATGATTACCCAAAAAATGTCTCTTTAGAATCAGGAGGATCAAAGGCATTTATAACAATTGAAGAAAAATGTATGTTCCTACTTCTTCATTTTTTCTTAGACCATGGTTGTTCCAGTTCAAAAGAATTCACAGTTACCTCAGGATTTCATACAAAAGGCTGTGAACGCCTTCTTCAGAGAAACTTGCTCGTTGTTCTTTTGTTGAAATATGAAGCTGATGACAGCACTCAGATTTTTTTAGAACATTTGCCACTCCGTGAGCCTTGGTTTTATAGGAAAAATTATTAGTCACTGGAGGGTCTAAATCTGTAACCACCATAAGCAATAAAATAATTTATGTCTAGGTTGCTTTGGGGTTGATCCAATTGTCTGTTTCAAGATAGAAAGTTTTCTTTCCTAGCCGGGAAGGTGGATGTTAATTATTTCTATTTGTGGAATTTATTGCTATTGATAGCTGAATATTAAATTATCAAGAGGAGTGGTCAGCATTACAAGCAGGAGCTTTTTAGTAGTAGCCCATTGTTTCTAGAATTCTGTCACAAATATGTATAATATTTTCAAACAGACCTTTTGAAACGTTTTTCTAAAACCAGAGATTCCAAGTGGTACCCTTCAAATGTGTTGGACTACACCTCCCAGAACTCCTAGCCACTGTCCCCAACACATCTGGAATGTGTCCCCAACACATCTGGAATGTGTCATATTGGGAAAGGTTGTGAAGAACATTCTTCATACAATGCAAGTTTTATATAAGAATTGTAAGAAGTCTCCCCATTGCAGCATTTGGCTGAGATGCTATCTAAGAATACCTTTGGTACAATCTGATCTAAGAAAGATGATTCAGGCCCAGTGGCTAAGTAAAAGGAAATACAGGTAGTCCCTTGACTTAGTTCATTTAGTGACTGTTCAAAGTTACAACAGCACTGAAAAAAGTGACTTTATGAACAGTTTTCACACTTACGACCACTGCAGCATCCCCATGGTCACATGTTCAAAAATCAGATGCTTGGCAACTGGTTCATATTTATGACGGTTGCAGAGTTCCCGGGTCATGTGATCAGATTTTGTAAGCTTCGGACAAGCAGGAAGGCAGATTCACTTAACAACCGGGTTACTAATTTACCAACTGCAGTGATTCACTTAATAACTGAGTCAAGAAAGGTTGTAAAATGGGGCAAAGCTCACATAACAAATGTCTCACTTAATAACATAAATTTTGGGCTCAATTGTGGTCGTAAGTCAAGGACTACCTATATATGGAAGTGGTATCCAGGATGAACTTCATTTAATATACAGTTCAAGGAAATTTAGCCCAGCAAATTGAGAAGCATGAAATCTCTCCCTGCAGTGATTGTGTAGAATTTCTTGGATCTGTGCTGGGGCTCTAATGTGATGGGCTGTGTTTCCAGGTCCATACATTGCAGAGGCCCCTATAATCTTGGACAAGCCAGATATGGTGTATGCAGTAGAGGCACAGACGGCTTCCATCACTATAACTCTCAACCACGTTGAGGCTGCTGTCACCTGGAGGAGGTATGTCATCCACCCAATGTATGTCATCCACCCAATGTATTTTAAGTCTACTTCACACTTGCCCTGGTGAGGTGTGCAGGAGGCTCAGTAGCTGCTAGAGATGACAGAACAACTTTTAAGCATCTTTGCAGAAGAGAGGCAAAGATCCAGGGAAAGATGGTGCAATAGTAAGGGTGCTTTTTAGGGTCTTAAAATATAGAAGAATCGTGAATTGTGTTCTTACTGCTGAGCTTTCATACATACAAAGCTTCAAGCCTTTTCCATACTGATGTTTGCCTCCTTACTATAAATACCAACTTGAGGTTGCTGTACAATGCTTAGCAATTGTCCCCCCACCTTGTCTTCCCCTTCACCTAGTAGCCAGCACTTTATTTAGTCAATCAAAGGTGGAGTGCCAAAAAGTGGAGCTAATTACATCCCACGTCTGTTTTTACACTTTTGTTAGCTTTTTATGGGAAGGAAGTGGGAAAAGCCCACCACTGTCACTACTCCTCTGTTTGGCACAGAAGTGGGGTTCTACATTCCCGCAGTCAAGATACCGTGGCTCCCTGGCTTCTGGACAGAGAGTAGAATCCCAAGGAGAGGAGACAGGATAAGGCAAGATTTTCTGCCAGTTGGAAGCAACTCCACCCTACAGCTCCAGGGAAGTGCTGTGAAGCTATTGGGCAGTGTTTCTCCAGGAGCATGGACCAAATTAGTTGTGGAATTAATTAGACGGGCTTTCCAAGATGATTGGAAACTCTGCATGTTTTGGGACATGTGAAAGGAGAAGTTACAAATAGGTTCCAGAGCCTAAAATCAAGTGATGATATTTGTTGACAAGGCACATTGGTGAAAGCCTGCTGCTTATGGAAGAGGCTCAACCACAGGATGCATATTGAACACAGTTGCTTTCTATCAAAAACTCTTCTTCCTTCTTCCTCCCAGGGCTGGCATGGTGCTCAAGGATGGTGATCCCAATTGTGAGATGAGCATGCCTGATGATGATCAGCACACCTTGCGATTCCTCCGGGTGGGAAGGGGGGATGTGGGGGAAATAACCTGCGAGGTGAGCAACCAGCATGGATATGATCATGGCTTCATCAGCATGGAGCTGGCAGGTATGGGAGATCA
Source organism: Thermophis baileyi (assembly GCA_003457575.1). NCBI lineage: Eukaryota > Metazoa > Chordata > Lepidosauria > Squamata > Dipsadidae > Thermophis > Thermophis baileyi. The sequence goes on from QLTV01020729.1 coordinate 1,851,650, forward strand.
TCCCACTTCACTCCATGTCCTTTTTTAATCAAGTTATTAGGAGACGGCTGCTTTTCAAAATATTGTGTAATGCATAAGTAGGGTTATGGCATGCACACCCTACAAATTCACGTCACAAGTACAGAGTTGTAGAGATGGAGGTCATTTGGAGGTTATGTGCAGCAAATTGCCTACCTCAGAAGGGCCTCAAGTACCTACATGATCTCACTCAGTTCCCATGATTTCACCCCATTCATATTGCCTGGATGAAGCAGGACACTATCTCTGGCTGGTACGTGATCTCATCTAGGTTGTATTAACAGGATGTAGGATGTTCTTAAGGATTGGCAAGGAGAATTCACCAATGAAAATGCTGTTGCTCTTTGTTACCTTTTGCTGCTTGTAAAACTGTATATAAGCAATAAACACTGCGAAGGCAGTCAGACATCTTGGCATCCTGCAATGACTGGTCTCTAACTCCATCACAGAGTCACCAACTATGAGAGATTCCTGATCTTGTTGGTTAATAAAGCCCTGAACTTTCACAGATTGCAGGACAATACTCCCAATGGAAAGGAGTGAGAACTTTTCTGGCAAACTTCTCCTTGCTCCAACTGAGTATGTGTTTTCTGTTTCCAGAGGCACCACGTTTTGAATCAATCATGGAAGATATTGAAGTTGGAATAGGTGAAACACCACAGTTTGCAGTAGTAGTAGAAGGCAAACCACTTCCAGATATTATGTGGTACAAGGTGAATATATGTCCAATTTTGAGAAGATTTTTGAGTTAAGAATACCTGCAGAATGTTCTCAGATTTTAAGAAGTTCTTGATGATGCCTCTCAATGTTAACTAGCAGGACCTATTTCCTTCCCAGATGATCTTATATGCATTCATCTTAGTTCATTCCAGATTTTTTTGGATTGGCATAGTTTTTATGTTAACAGCCAGGCTGAGCTATTTCATCACCTGCCCTATCAAAATACCAATACAGAGGAAGTGTTATTTGGTTGGCTTCTAATGTCCTTCTCCTCTGAAATAATGAAACATTAATCAAATGATCCTGGTCTTATAGAGGAAGAAATAATGAGTAAAAGATGAGAAAGCCTTTAGACAGTGGGATTCAAGGAACCCTTTTCCTGCATCTCCCTAAAGAACAGCAGATGTGTGAGAGCAAAGCAAAACAATGTAAGAGTTTGATCTTCCAGACCGGGGGTCTCCAACCTTGGCAACTTTAAGCCTGGAGGACTTCAACTCCCAGAATTCCCCAGCCACCTGGCTGGGGAAATTCTGGGAGTTGAAGTCCGCCAGGCTTGAAGTTGCCAAGGTTGGAGACCTCTGTTCCAGACTGTTTTTTTACAAGACCTTTGTCTCCCAAATCTATCTCCATTAGAATCAGGTGCTCCTGACTGAAAGTAACCACCTGAGCTTCGTATATGAGGAAAGTGAATGCTCTTTAGTTGTGCTGAACACAACAGAGCAGGACAGTGGAGTCTACACATGTACTGCACGCAACCTGGCTGGAGAAGTGTCTTGCAAGGCTGAACTTGTGGTTCATGCAGGTATGTGATACTAGTAGGGATGAGCATCCAGATGTTAGCTCGTTGGAAGCCCTGGAGACCAAGAATAGGCAAACAGCTTTGTTTCCCAGTTGCTCCTGGACCATGGTAGATATCAGGAAAGTCTAAGCTTTTTGCTGCTCTAATCAGATCCAGTGTTTTTGAGGTCAGTTATTGAAACTAGATGTTCAAGACTGGAATTTGGAAGGCAAAAGTTCCAATTATTTTTATTAAGGGCAGAAGATTAGGTTTATGTGGAAACACCTAATATCTTACTTTTACCTGCAGAGTGACTGATGACAGCTCGCTTGCATATCTCTCCTTTATCAATGTCTTATTGATTTTCAGCCATACCAGATTCGGATGCTGCACGAGCAGAAGAAGAATCACACATAGCCCGCCGTCTTGCTGACTATTATGATGTCCATGAGGAGATCAGCAGGTGAGAGAAAGAGGGAAAGAAAATGAGGAAGATAAGACAGGCAGCAACTGTGACTAGTTGGATTGGGACTTTTTTTAAATAGGGATGGAGATGGGGACAGGTTTAGGCTAAGGCCAAGTAGGCACTGGCCTAGGACTCCGAAGCTTAGGAGGTGCCAACAGCCCCCCTCCTTCCAAATCATTCTAAAGACATAAATCAGTGGATGGCAGAGCTATAAATCAATGTGACATATTAATGAAGGTGACACATTGGAGAGAAAAATATTTATGTGAAATCCTTCAGAAGTTTCTTAGTAAGGGCTGGATAACCTGGATTTTGTTCTCTTCTAAGCAATGCTCCTCATTTCTGTATCAAATCTCCATCTAAATTGAATGTAACCTTTTGCGCAACTTCCCCATCTTTTCACGTCATCTTCCACTTCATTGGCATGGAGCCAGAGTAGAGTGACATGGCTTGGCAAAACGAGCACAGCAAGAAGGAATAAAGTTGCCTGATGTTTCATGATGTCCTGTTTTCTAGGGGAGCCTTCTCATACGTGCGGCGAGTGACCCAAAAAAGCACCGGCTTGGCTTTTGCTGCAAAGTTTATCCCATGCCGGGCCAAAGCCAAAAAATCAGCCCGTCGTGAGCTTGGTATTTTAGCTCAGTTGGATCATGAACGTATTGTGTACTTCCATGATGCCTTTGAGAAGAGGAACGCCCTCATCATCGTTACCGAGCTGTATCCTCTTTCATTTGTAGTAGGGCTGCGTAGGCAGTGCAATGATCTGGGCAATAGCCTGTCTTGGTATCATTTGGGTAGGAGTATGTGGAGAACTGGATATGCTTTCTCTGGTCCTGACATTTCTAAGCATCTATAATTTAGGACATTGCCAAGGGAAATGGGTCTCTTCTATAGGAAGCCACTGACATTTTAAACCTACTGTTTTCTTTAATGGACTCTTTAGCTGCACTGGAGAAGAACTGCTTGAGCGCATTGCGAGGAAGTCCTCTGTGAGCGAATCTGAAGTAAGTGCCGGCTCAAATAATCAATATAGATTCTCCAAAGCATTTCTACCTGTTCATTGTCATGGGATTTATTAATTTAAAAAACAAATTACCTCAGTCTTTGCCAATAAAGCATCCCAAGTAGTTTGCACTAAATTGAAAATGCAAAAGAGCTTTTGTTCCAAATCACAATACAAACCATGCAGATAATTTTCCTGTGTTAGAATATATTCAGGATTAATATATCAGGATTATGCAGTAATCATCAATTAGTAAATTTAAAAAGATGTTTTATCTTGTGCAAAAAAAGAGAGAACAAAGAAAACAAAGAGAACAAAGAAAATACTAGGTGTATCACTATAATGCATGTAGCTTAGAGAAGATCCAATTTCTAAACACCACCTGCTCTACTTTCAGTGCCAGGAAGACCTGGTCAAGAGCCCAAAAGGGATTTTAATTTTGATGTGGGTTTTAAGTATCCAGAGCAATTTATTTATTTATTTATTTAGTTTGTCAAACATGTACGAGATAACAGGTATAAGTATAAACATGGACATGAACACAGGAAATGAGTATGAATAAATGGGGACAGGGACGATAGGCACGCTGGTGCGCTTATGTACGCCCCCTTAGGAATGGGGTGAGGTCCACGGTAGATAGTTTAAGGTTAAAGCTATGGGGGTTTGAGGATGTAACAACAGAGTCAGGTAGTACATTCCAGGCATTGACCACTCTGTTGTTTAAGTCTTAGGTTTTGGGAATGGACCAAAAGCCCTTGGAATTGTTGTTCCCTCCCTCCCTCCCTCCCTCCCTCCCTCAACTGGACATATCTATGCAATTTTCCAGCAATATTTTTCAAAGTGATTTGCCATTCCACCTTCCCAGGACTGAGAAAGAAGTGGCTGGCCTAAAGTCAGCCAGTCCCCTGCTTTCTAATCCAGTTCCCTTAAACACTACACCAAACTCTTAAAACTGGTAGTACATATTGCAAAAGTTCAAAAAAATGTTACTAGAACTTAAGCATTTAGGCTATCTCTGCACAGCTAAGCCCCACATTCTCTTTCAGTCAAGATTATGAATGTGATGAGAGGGATTGTGGTACCATCTCTAATGCCGGATGATGCTCCCGCCACCAAAACCTATGCCTTGTCGTGATTGAGGATTGGTTTGCTTGTTATTTGCCTCTGACTAATCCCCAACAGTAGTTCAACTTTTGGTGACTTCATATGAATTATATCCTACGAATGGAAATTTAGAGATGGAGATATTTAGTATTACTGAGGACACCTCATTTTGAATTTTGGGCAGAACAGCACTCCATTGGCACTAATTTTGGAAAGGTCTCTCCAGATAAACCAAAACTAGAACAGTGTTCCTGCTCCAATTGCAGGCAGGTTATCCAAAAGGGCACGGGTGTCAAACTCACGGTGTCATGTTGCCGTCACGTGACGTATCGTGACGTTTTCCCCCTTCGCTGGGGTGGGCGTGGTCTGTGCGTGACGCATCTGGCCCATGGGCCACCAGTTTGACATCCCTGCAAAAGGGTAATAATGCGGAAAGCTAGGGAAAAAGCAACACCTCATTCCTCTTCTCCTCCTCCTTCTCCTCAAGGAAAGGGTTTCATCTAGGCAACCAAAGTAAATTCAGCACCAGTCTCAGCACAAAGTATTGGATGAGTGAGGGATAGGAAGGGGAAGCACCTGTTTGCTTGACATGGAGTTATACTTGATTGCATGGACACCTCTAATGCCATTGGTTTTTTGGTTTTTTTTTTCCAATTCTCCCTGCAGATCCGCTGCTACATGAGGCAGGTCCTGGAGGGAATTTGTTACCTCCACCGCAATGGCATCTTGCATCTTGACATTAAGGTGAGTCTGTTCCAGCATGCTTGCAGCCTCACTTGGTTTTTTGAACGTTTAGCCTATTTTGGCATGAAAGTATAATACTCTGGCTGGCTAACACATTCACTGCAGGTTACATAAAAATTCAGTGAATGCAGTTCTCCTCTCTGCAGAGGCAGTGGGAATTACCAGCTAAATCTTACTTTGAGTTGGCTAGCATCTTTGACCACATACAGAGAAACCGTATGTCAAAATGGACATGCCCTTATGTGCCATGATGCTAGCTACAATCTATCAGCCATGCATGGCAAGTCTGTAAATAATTCAGATGCTCAGGAGTATCTGGAAAAGCTTATTGCTTCTCTAAGCTTTTGATTTGGGTGGCTTCACTTACTCTTTATTGTTCAGTGAAAGGAAGAAGTAGGCTGGATTTACTTTTAGCTGGGGACATGCCACTTTTCCGACAGTGTTTCTCAATTTCAGAACTTTAAGTGTGGTTGGGGAATTCTGGGAGTTGAAGTCCACATATCTTAAAGTTGAGGAATACTAGGCTAATGAATGGTCTGTAAAGAAGTTCTGATCAGCATAGGAAATAAAAGCCAGCTGAAGTTAATGTTAACTTGTTTTCTGAGAACAAAGGTTCCAAAGCTAATGATGAGACTTTGCCTTTGAAAAAATAATTGTGCATAAATCAAAACGATGGTTTTCTGTTTCTTCTCTCTCTTCTTATTTCTAAGGCTATATTGCCTTAGATGGGAGGATCTGAAAGGGCACAAACAAAACCCAAACTGGGTGGTTTAGTTCATTTTGTTCATTTTATGATATTCTTTTCCTTTGGAGCTTTTTCATCTCCTCTTATGGGTTAGCAGGGAAGCAACAGATTACTCCTACTGCTAGATGTATGAGCTGATTCCTAGCAGAGGCATCTTAAATTAAGCAGAGAGGACTACAAATTCCACACCGCCTGGCCTATCCTTTTAATAAGACTGAGCACAGTGCTCTGTGGGAGTTGTAATTTGAATAGAAGCAAAAAGGAACAGGTCTTGAATGGCTGGAAAAATTTGAAGAAGTAATCAAATTAGCTGCTGTTGTGCAAGCTTTTGCTTTTAAAATAAACCTTATTGAAATTTTACCTCATGACTATCAAACAGAAGAAAATGGGCCTTTGGGAACAGGGACATTGCAATACTCTTATCATTTCAAGATGGCAACCACTTTTATGAACCATTACCTCAAATTACATTGCTAAAGTTTGCAGATAAAAGCTAAATGGATATGTAGGAAGAATTGAAGAATGTGTTTTCCTTTGCCAGTTTGGCTGCTGTCTGATGAATGATGAAACTGAAATGGAATCACCATGTTATTCACCCATGCCCCATTTTTTTTCTTCCTATAAATGTTTCTAAAAGGATAGGATAACATAGAAATAGTATTTCAGCTGTCATAGGAATTATGCCTCCTGTGGCGAGTTGGCATTAATTTGTATTTACCAGCAAAATTTCAGGGAGTTCTGGGGGGAAAAAAACCAAAATTCATGAAGGTTGAATACAACTGGTAGAGAAAGAAGCGCAGCAACATTTTGGGCTAATGTTACACATTTGGAATTTCAGGAGCATATTTTAGGATTAGTCACACAAATGGTTGACATATAAACATGGCCAATCATAAATAGTTTTCTTTTAGGAAAGAAAACTAAGGCTTTTTCTCCTGTTTTTTTCAGGTTTTCTTGCCTATGGCACAATTCAGTTTTGGACTTTTTCTTTCCCATTATTAGATTTTTGTGATATCAGAAATGGAAATGATAGTGTGGATTTGGAACTGTTAATTGGCCCTGAAGCAAAGAAAACGAATAGTTCAAAAGCATTTTTGTCAGATTGTAGGAGCTCGGATTGTTCAGCATACTGAGGGGAAATGAAAAGTTGCTTAATAAGGGAGTTTCTGAGGTTTTCTAGTAAAAGAATGTTTGGCATTAAAAGTTTTAAGGAAGATATGGAAGAAACAAAATCAGTGATAATTTCTATTACTTTCTCCAATTTTGATCAGAAATAGAGATTAATCAGGTGGTGAGGATTAAAAACAAAATAGTTTTCCTTTTTCTAGTAAATACCTACAGTAACATTGGCTGGACTCCCATCTAAGAAATATACTTTTATTGGTGTCCATGGGATGAATAATGCAAAGAAGGAAGGCTGTAGGAAATCCTCTGGAGAAGGAAGTAACTGTGGTAATCTCTGGTCAGCTAACAGGAATCCAAGATCTGGTTTTGACTGAAATGCTATTTTAAATGTTTAAACTATTTCCATTTTGTTTTTCTTCCATAGCCTGAAAACCTACTGCTGGCTGAACCAGGCAGTGATCAGGTGAGAATCTGTGACTTTGGCAATGCCCAGGAACTGACTCCAGATGAACCGCAGTACTGCAAATATGGCACCCCTGAATTTGTTGGTCCTGAGATTGTCAGCCAGAGTCCTGTGTCCGTGGTCACTGATGTCTGGTAAATTGGGGCAACTACACACTGTGATGTTTATTTTTGTATACATCCCTGAATATAGATAGGGAGAAGGGACTTAAAGAGCATCATCTAGAGGCCTTAAGATCTTGGAAAACAACTATAGCTCAGAAATGGAAATAGCTAAAAAATAACTGAAATAAACGAAATAGCTAAGCAATAACTGCTTAGGGCAATGTTCTTGTATTTCTGCCTAAGAAGAGCCAGCGGGATGGAGGAGGTGGGAGAAAATGCCAAGCTGGCTCAGTGCCACAGATTATACAGCATTCATAACTTCGCCTTCGGGGTGACATAAATCAGGTTTTTATGTCAGAACTGAAACTGTCTTGGAGAATGTGAGACTACATTGTGGAATTAGATCATGCTACACAGCATTCTTCACCATGCTAGAGTGTGCTTGTTTGAATTAAGAGTTGTTGTTTTTTCCTCTTCAAAACCTTTAAAAAACCCCAGGGACTCAAATCCCAGGACTTCTGAGTTTATATTGATCAGCTTTTTTAGATGCCATTACTAGATGGTCTATCAAAGCAGTGAAATTCTCTCTCTCATCTCTCTTTACAGGCCTGTGGGAGTCATGACCTATCTATGGTAAGCCCCAGGTTTGGGGAGTTAATCCAGGACTCAAAACCTTTCTACCTCCCATAAAATAGTGAATAAGCAGCACAATGAGCAAGATTGGGGTTTTTCTTGTTAACCTGATTATAGTCTGGCCTGGCATTCATTTTTCTTTGGAGTGTTCTCATGCTGCCGATTATGGTTTGGGGAAACCTTACCTTAGTAAGACTACACCTAGAATACTGCATCCAGTTTTGGTCACCACACTATAAAAGAGATGTTGAGACTCTAGAAAGAGTGCAGAGAAGAGCAACAAGGATGATTAGGGGACTGGAGGCTAAAACATATGAAGAACGGTTACAGGAACTGGGCATGGCTAGTCTAGTGAAGAGAAGGACCAGGGGTGACATGATAGCAGTGTTCCAATACTTGAGGGGCTATCACAGAGAGGAAGGGGTCAACCTATTTTCCGAAGCACCTGAAGGCCAGACGAGGAATAATGGATGAAAGCTGATCAAGGCGAGATTCAACCTAGAAATAAGGAGAAGTTTTCTGACAATGAGAATAATCAACCAATGGAACAGCTTGCCTTGGGAAGTTGTGGCAGCTTCATCACTGGAGGCTTTCAAGAAGAGACTGGACAGCCATCTGTCAAGAATTGATATAGGGTCTCCTGCTTGAGCAGGAGGTTGGACTAGATGACCTACAAGGTCCCTTCCCACTCTGTTATTCTGTTCTAAGAAACCTTGAACAGCTACTCCAATTCATTGGCCCCACTCTAGAATTGTTTCCTGTATACATTGAGCAGATAAGGAAGCCCCAGACTTTATCCCACAAATGACGTTTGAGTGCCTGCTGAGGATTTGCTGACTGTTCCCTCTCCTAGTCTCACAGGGATCTCCCCGTTTGTGGGCGAAAATGACAAGACTACACTCATGAACATCCGCAACTACAACGTGGCTTTTGAGGAGAGCATGTTCACAGGACTGACCAGGGAGGCCAAAGGCTTTGTTATCAAAGTGCTGGTTAACGATCGCCTGTAAGTAACAGTTGCTGCAGGGGACGTGGTGGTGATGGTGGTGGTGATGGTGGTGGTAGTGGTGGTGGTGGTGTGTGTGTGTGTAGGTTGTAAGTTGCATCACTTCCCCATACTAATAGACGGATAGAAAGCAAACTTCTCCCAAAGCCTTTTTTAACTTTTTGTATTTGGGTATCCCAGGTGATCATCTGTATACAGGTAGTCCTCAACTACGACCGCAATTGATTCCCAAAATTTATGTTGCTAAGTGAGACATTTTGCCCCATTTTACGACTTTTTACGACTTTTCTTGCCATAGTTGTTAAGTGAACAATTGCAGTTGTTAAATTAGTCACCGGGTTGTTAAGTGAATCTGGCTTCCCCTTTGACTTTGCTTGTCAGAAGGTTGCAAAAGGGGATCACGTGACCCCGGGACACAGCAACCATCATAAATGTGAACCAGTTGCCAAGCATCTGAATTTTGATCTCGTGACCCTGGGGATGCTGCAATGGTCGTAAGTGTGAAAAATGGCCATAAGTCACTTTTTTCAGTGCCGTTGTAACTTTGAATGGTCACTAAAGGAACTGTTGTAAGTCAAGGACTACCTGTATTTATATACTTATTTATTGTCATTTAAGGGGCATGATGGCTCAATGGTTAAAGACGCTGAGCTTGTCAGCTGGAAAGCTGATAGCCCAGGTTCAAGACCCAAGCACCGTGCTAGGGGGTGACCTTGCCCCAGCTCCTGCCAATTTAACAATTCGAAAGCATGCAAATGTGAGTAGATAAACAGACAGCACGGGTGGGAAGGTAACAGTATTTCGTGCACCTCAGCATATAGCCATGCTGGCCACATGACCACAGCAGTGTCTTTGGACAATGCTGGCTCCCTCAGCTAAGAAACGGAGATGAACACCGTCCCCTAAAGTCGGACATGACTGGACAGGGGAATCTTTTACCTTTATCTTCATTGACATTTGATCTTGTCTATCAATAAAAAAAAAGAATCCAAATTCAAGGTGTTTGAGTGAGATTTATCATAATCACCCCAAACTTTGTGACTTTCAAGTGCCTTAAAAAGGCAGAGAACTTTCCATGAACTCAGTTGGTTGGAGCCTCAGGAAAGATTGTATGAGTATGTGAACTTTGTTTTCTCTCAGTTTTTCATTTTTTGGCATACTATTGACTTCATTTCATCAGCCTTCATCTTTTAAAATAACTTTTGCTAAATTTTGTCTGAAGTTTGGTGAATATTTCTCCAAATATATGCATGGGGATGTGGCATTTCAGAGATGGCTAATGAAGTATATAACATCCCACCTCCTCTTTGTGTATACTTTACTCCCTCCCTTTCTATCCGGGTCAGTTTTATTTTAATTGAATTTTAAATTTAAGATCCCTTGTTATTTTTTTAGTATTTTACAGCGTATTTTAATTGTATGTAGGACATCTAGATGAGCACCATACAAGTTAGGAAGGAAGGAAGGAAGGAAGGAAGGAAGGAAGGAAGGAAGGAAGGAAGGAAGGAAGGAAGGAAGGAAGGAAGGAAGGAAGGAAGGGCAAGCAGTCTTACCTTAGATGCATAATTTTTCCAAACATTTTACAGATTTATCCTTAATATTTTAGCAAACAATGTCACAACATTTAGAATAATGCATTAACATACGCAATTAAATAAAGTCACATTCCAGTGAGAACTAAAGCAATTTCTTTCCCACCCCTGGAAATTTGTACAAGGAGACATTCTCCTTTTGGTAAAACAAAGAAGATATTCAGCTGGGGATGATCAAATTGGGAAGAAAATAATCTTATTGGCTGGAATGGATCCAACTCTAATGATGTCATTCCCTTGTGCTAATGAATGCCACTTAATCTGCACATTAATCCTTCTTACCTTTTCCAAATAGGAGGCCTAATGCAGAGCAGACCCTGGAACACCCCTGGTTCAAGGTGAGTCCTACTACAATAATCTGCCTCTTAGGAAAGAACTGAGGAGCCCATTTAGGGTTAGGCTTGGGCTTCTCCCATAAATACTGAGAACAAAACCCACTGTGTCCATTTGCTTCACTCTTTACCACCCATTTTCCCTTCCAGACACTGGCCAAGGGCAAGAGTATCAGCACGGATCATCTCAAACTGTTCATATCTCGCAGGAAGTGGCAGGTAAATACCTCCTAGCAATGTGTGGTGGCAGTTCTTTGATGGTTTGACTAGAGCCTGCCATTTTTCTCAACCAAAAATAATGGTCAGGAATGAATGAGAAGAGAAGTTCTACCAGGCATAATCCCAGCAGCTCACAGCTGCTCTTCAAGAAAAAAATGAATTCCATTTCTAACATCCATGCTGTACTTTAGAAAACTTCGTACAGAGAAATGGGAAAACTGAGAAATCCCAGTAAATTTCAATGCTTTGTAATCTTTGTATTCATTTACAAATTTATTAGTAACGCCTGGCATTGCAGAGGCAAAAAGCCACTTTTCTTCTCGCCCAACACAATTTCTCACTCATACCCTATTGATATTGTAGGAATAAACAAAACAAAACAAAACAAAACAGTATTCTGAATTATGTATACCTATATAGCAAAACAAAATTCTGAATTATATTTTATTTATCTTTAAAATACATAGTGACATCATTCAGAGCGATATACACAAAAAGTAGCTAAATTTGATATAAAAGACTATAAAACAATAAATTAGAAAAATCAGTGGATAGCCACTAACTAGCAAAGATCAAAATACAGAACGGCACTGTTAGTTGGTCAATGATCTTTAGTTGCGAATTTAACTTCTGATGGCCAGGAATGCTGATAAGTCATGTACTTTTTACTCTCTATTTTGTATTGCACTTCTCATATGGTTTTCATGGACATCTTTAGAAAAGATTAATGCACAAAAAGTACAAACTTTTTGTGGTTTTACATGTTTGTAAAAGACATGTTTACTTTTTCCAAGGCTGACCAAAATTGTGTTGTTTTAAGAATGGGCAGCTTATTCTATTTAAATAGGTCTTGAAAAAATATTTTAGCCTAGCAAATATTTTACCTGCTTAGTCTGTACAAAACAGGATGGGGGATACTATTACTGGATAGGCACAGCAACCAAAGAGGTGGAAGATTTATATATTTTTGCCTGAGTTCCAGCTCATTCTTTCTCTCTGTCCTTCCTATACTTTTTTTTACACAGCGCTCCCAGATTAGCTACAAGTGTAACATGGTGCCACGACCTATCCCTGAGCTTCTAGAGGACACATCCACGCACTTATCTATTGCCGTGCCACGTCTCCTAAAGGAAACATCAGTCCTGTCCTCTTCTTCGGATTCTGATGACCCTGAAGAGCTGCCCTATATTCCCATGCCCCACCAGCCTGAATTTTCCGGTTCCCGCATGTCCCTGACTGAGATTCCCACAGAGGAGGAGTCTGTGGGTCCAGATGGGGCTCTGACGGAGGAGGATACATCCATGGATTGGCAGGATGAAGAGCAGAGAGGAACCAAGAGAAAGGAAGATGTAGAGTCATCCGTGAGGAAGCATAAGAGCAAGTTGCCCCAAAAACGTTCCACGGAGGCTGAAGCACTAGGCTCTTTTGAAGAGGAGACTAGTGACGTCCAGAAAAGGCCAGAGAAAAGGAGAGCACTGAAGAAAGGCTCCAGCCTGGAGTCTCCAGACGCTTCTGACAAAGCCTCACAGAAAGGGGGGTTGCGCCGAGGCAGTTCTGCAGATAGTGCCCTTTTGCTCAACCTTCCCTCAGATGAAGCTGAGTCCCCCTCGTGTCCAATCTTGACCAAAGCGTCCTCCATGGAGCTGCCCCGTCGCAGCCCCAGCCCTGGCACATTGTATCATAGGAAAGGTGGCCTCCCTGAGGAAGAATATGCTCAGCGCCTGGAGCTCATGCGCCAGCGCTTACTGCGAGGCAGTCCTGTGGATGGCAAACTGAGTGGCTTGCGGGGCCCCCTGTTGGAGACCCTTGGCCTTGAGAAGAAGGTCCCGAGGCCTCCCCGGTTAGAAAAACAGCTGTCCCCAGGGCATAAGATGGTACGTGCAGCCTCTAGTGAGACAGCCCCACAGCATTTGCCCCCAGAGGGCCGCCTCCTCCAAAAAAGTAGCTCCTTCAGCCAGGGCGATGGGGAGCCTGTCATCCTGCACCGGCGTTCTGGGGCACCATTGGAAATCCCCTTGGCACAGGCAGAGACTCAGAAATTAAAAGAGACCCCATCCCTCTCAGCACTGAATGAGTCCCGGCCTCACACACCACATGAAGCTCTCTCCAAAGTACCCAGCCTTGAGATTGAGGTAGGAACTAAGTCCCTCACTAGGTCTAGCCTGAGAAGACCTATCCCCAGACAATCTGAGGAGAAGCCATCAGCCAGATTTGCCAAACCTGATACTCCAGTGGCTGGGAAAGCCGTGAGCATCAAACGGGAATCAATACCATCCAGGCAAATCTCACCCATCCCCGGCAGCTCTGCTCCAAAACGTTCTGCTTATGCTGATGTCATGAAGTCCTTGGGTGGTGAATCTTCCCAAAGCCCTCAGAGGGAGACCACTGAACCTTCCATTGCTGCTCCTGAAGGTGTGCCTCAGCAATCCCCCCCAGAAATGCCACCCTCTGCTGTGGTCTCCAGCAAAGAGAAAGAACTTCCTTCCTCATATGAGCATATTGCGGACATTGATTCTGAAGAAGTCTTTGAAGCCAAATTCAAGAGAGGCAGGGAAGGATCCTTCAGCAGAGGCTACAAGCTAATCTCCAGATCTGAGGAGCGGCACCTGGCCAAGCCCCTGGTGCAGGAAGAAGGCATTTATCGACCAGGACCAGTGGGTGCTCCGCTAGAATTTTCCAAGTCTTCTGCTCCCAAGCAGCTAGGAGCACGCTCTCATTCAGTACAGGACCTGCATGAAGTAGAGAAGGAAGGAGGCTTCATTCGCAGAATGTCAATGCGCCTGCGTCGCACTCCCCCTGCTGAGAGAAAGAAGGTCAAGGAGGAGAACACAGGGGGTATGGGCCAGGGGCGCAGACCTTCTTGGGGCTTGGCTTCCAAGGACAAAAAGGACACAGAGGGCCAGCAAATCGAGCCTGGCTCTAGTGAATCCCCTGTCATGGCTGTACGCCGGAAGATTGGAAGTAAAGTAGGCCGCCTCTCCACACATCTACGTAGCCACTCACAGCAACAGGCTGATGACAACCAGCCTGTTGCTACTGGTGACCGTGTCCGGCAGCTTGAGAAGAGAGCTCCCTTTCTCTCTCAGATACGCCGTGCAACCTCTGAGGGTGAAAACCTGCGCCAGGTGGGCATCCCACAGAACCAGCTGGCAGCCCAGTCTGCTAAGGGCCCCTCCACAGAATCGTTCCAATCTGAATCGTCTACAGGCAATGGTGAGCTACAAGTCATTACCTGGGATGGGAAGGGAAAGAAGAAGGATTGCAAATTGAACTTATGGGCAGGCAGACCAGAGGTGGGTTTCAGCAGGTTCTGACCAGTTCTGGAGAACCGGTAGCGGAAATTTTGAGTAGTTCAGAGAACTGGTAAATACCACCTCTGGCTGGCCCCGCCCCCATCTATTCTCTGCCTCCCGAGTCCCAGCTGATCGGGAGGAAATGGGGATTTTGCAGTAACCTTCCCAAGAAGTGGGGAGGGAATGGAGATTTTGCAGTATCCTTCCCCTGGAGTGGGGTGGGAATGAAGATTTTACAGTATCCTTCCCCTGCCACGCCCACCAAGCCACAGCCACCAAGCCACACCACGCCCACCAAGCCACGCCCACAGAACCGGTAGTAAAAAAATTTGAATCTACCACTGAGGCAGACCTATATCTAAGGGCTCTTACTGCTACATTCTACATTTTGTAAGATGTGTTTGCTAAGATTCACATCCTTCACCATATTCAAAAAATCTTTATTCCTGAAGACCTATCAGGGAAGAACAAAGTAAGCAACATGTTAATTTTGCAAGTATAGGCACCTTTTGTGACCACATTCAAATATTCCCCGGCCATATATAACCTTGCACACTGAAATGATGTAGTCTAGCAGCCAACATTGTAGCTGAGTGCACAATACCCTAAACACGACTGCTGAATTAACTATTTTGGGCATTCACATAATACACTAAACCATAAATTCTCATGGTTGGTGGTGGTTTTCAAAAAACTAGCCATGGTTAACACTGACACATTCAGCATACTATGCAAACGCAGTGTGATTAGCCTTCATCTGACCTACATAGATGTTTTGTTTTATTTTGTTTTGCCATCTAGAGTTTGGTAGACCATCATGAGTCTTCCATGTGTTTTGCACTCTACCCCATAAGTTCCAACCAGCACAAAATATAATCAAGGATTATTCAGTCCCAAACAGTTTTGGGAGGGCACAATTCACAATAAGAAAAATATGAGAAAGTACCGGTATTTCCCAGGCTTTCTGTTCTTTGGAAATGATGGCCACAACATGCAATTAAGTAAAAGCCTAGGAGAGACTCTGACACCCCAAGGGGAATTATAAGTAGCATCTCCTGTGTTATGAATTTAGGGAAGCCAGATCTCTCTGAGCTGAAGGCTGAAGAGTGAAGAGCTGGGTAAACAAAATAATAAAGTATGGCTATGGGGAAGTAGAGCATAGGTAGCAAGTGTGAGTAAGCCACGGTTTCGCAGATTCATCAGAAGGAAATCCAGGTTAATTCTGTTGTTCTGATCAAGAAAGAGCCAGCCCATGTTTGTTGCCCCTACAGTTTCCAGTGATGGCCAACGACGCAGCTCTCGTTGGGAACGCTGGAGTTTATCCCGTGCCAAGAAGGACAAGGTGGCCTCTCAGCCCAACCTCCCTGCCAGCCTGAGAGGGGAAGGTGTTGTTATTGTCAGTCAACCTTACATGCTCAGTGAATCGGGTATGTTTGTGTCATTTGGTGTCAGGGAGGGAGCGCTCCTGATCTGCTCACTCCTATTTTGCTGTGTTAGGAAGTTTTCACAGTTGCAGGAAGCCCCACAATACTGAAGGCTCCAGCTTCAGGTATTTTTTTCCCCATTTCTTTCATCACCTGAAGTTGTACAGCAGGGGTGGTCTTTTTGTTTGTTTGCTTGCAACTGGGACCTGTACTTTATTACATTATTATAACATTATTTTCACCAGGGGAGTAGACGGGGTAAGGACATTAAGATGTCACGTAAGGGGATGGAGCCATTTTTTGTTTTTCTTTTCTTCCTCCCAACTTTAAGGATTTTTTTTTTTATTGTTTCTGTTCGGTTTTGTCTTTTTCTTTTTCTAGCTATTTTAGGTGCACTAAGTTCTCCCCGACAGAGTTCGCCACTTCAGTTTTTCCCATCAGAAATTGGCAGAAAGCTGCATTACAATTTTGTATGATTTGCCACTTAAGTTTTATGGCTGCAGTTCAGGAAGGGGGTCAAGAAAGAGGTTGAGGATTGTAAAATTACCTGCTTTCACTAGAGGGAATTATTCCTATCCCAGTAATAAGAATTAGATTCCTGCCAAGTCCTTTAGTACCAACCAGGTGATATTTCACAGCCTTTTCCAATGAATACCTTTTATCTGTTTTCCTACCAGATTTCCCTCCTGTTTTCCACATAAAATTAAAGGACCAGGTATTGTTAGAAGGAGAGGCAGTGCAACTTTGCTGCCTCCCTGCCGCCAGCCCTGCCCCTTGCATTCTGTGGATGAAAGGTAAGTTCTGCACCACAAAGAGGGGTACACATCCTGCATGCGGGCTGTGTTAGGCCAAGGAGCTCCCAAGGTCAAGAAAGGGGGAACCTGATTCATTCTGAGTTGCCTTGCAAGGACTATCTCCAGTCTAGTGTTCTCCAAATGTGTGGGAGTACACAACTCCCATCATCCTCTGCAAGCTCAGCCATTGACTGTGGTGGCTGCAAGCGATAGCAGTGCTGGCCAAGCTTAGTAAATATTCAGCCTTGAAACTTCATCACTGAATTAAAATTTATCAGAAAGGGGACACAACTGTAAGGGATGGGGGGAGAAGCTGAAGTGGCTCAATTAGAATTTTATGGCACAAGTCTTAAATCCTTGGCCTGAATTGCCATCCCAATGACTGCAAAGAGTTGGAATCCAGAATTAAATTGCATCAAAAACAACAAGCCCTTTCTGTTAAATCCAACTTTCTGGGTGTGTTTACATGAGATGACTAACTCAGCCTCCGTGACCCCTGGTTTTCTTTACATTCCACTGGCACATGGCCAGTGGAATGTAAATAGAATGTAAATGACTGTTATATGGACAACAGTCATCTTGGCCAATGTTCTTGTCTCTTTTATGCTATTTATAGTCTTCCTTCCTTCCTTCCTTCCTTCCTTCCTTCCTTCTTTCCTTACTTCCTTCCTTCCTTCCTTCCTTCCATTTTCAGACAATCCCATTTTTAAGTTTTCAT
>QLTV01020729.1:1869105-1885981 GCA_003457575.1 Thermophis baileyi
TTTATACACCAATATGTGGTTAGAAATGTGTGCATATATGGGATTAAAAACAAAAGCAACTAAATAAATACATTTTTTTAAAAAAAACTCCATTCTATAAGGCCACAAGGCTTCTAAATCTGTGGGGTGGACAGGAGAATCAACTCAATCAACTAATTTTCTGAGTTCACATGAAACAAACTAGCTAATTTAACACCAGTAACCTGGGATTGCTTTAGGTTATTTGAGGACTGATCCTGATCTAGTAATGACCATGTTAAGCATGTCCTGTAAAGCCACTTCTGTAGTCACTCAGTGTTCGAGAAATTCACCTGGGAAACTCAGAACCAGAAGTTGAACGGCATGGGGAGGGACATGTTTTAGCTTTGTATCAAACTTATATGTTTGTTATCAGATGTGGGAAGCAATAGCAATGGAGCATAAATTTGAAAATCTGATGAAGAGCAGACTGAATCATCAAAGTCTCTGGTTTGGTTGAATTGACTATTTTCTGTCTTCCACAGATAAACGTGTCCTGGTTTCAGAGGGAGTTCTTAATATTGTGGCATGTAAAGATGGCCGTCAACTACTTACCATTTCCAAAGTCTCCAAGAAGGACGCAGGCCTGTATGAATGTAATGCTACAAATGCCTTGGGCACTGCAACTAGTTCCTGCACCATTGCTGTGGCACGTAAGAACAAACAAAGGTTTTCTTTAAAAAATCCCCCCCTCCTCGAATCAATATTGATATCTCTGCCGTATATACAGTTGCTGTTTCATGTCGCTCAATTCATTTTCCTTTTTAAAACCCATTTGGAACAGATCTTCCTGGGAGACCAGGCACTCCAGAAATTCCTCAAAAGTACAGGAACACAGTCCTGGTGCTGTGGAGGCCAGCAGACACTCAGGCGCCCTGCACATACACACTGGAACGCAAGATAGATGGTACGTACCTATTGGATGTGGCAGAGTGTATCCGCTGTGGAGATTCTCAAGAGCAGCTGTTCTCGTCAACAGCTACCTGAAGCATTCTTGCATTTTTTATTTGAAGAATTCTGTCTCTTTCTAACGAGTCTGTTACTAATTGCTTGCCCCCTCCTATCTACTCTGATTTTTCTCTTCTTTTCCAAACTACTGGTAATACAACACAAAGAAGGGAGGATGGGTTTCCTGGTCTCCCTTCTCTAGCTCTTTGCGTTCAGTAAAACTCATCTGTTGTGCAACTCTTTCGTGGCTGAAATTCGCACCATTTTGGGGAAGGGGTGTGGGAAGCCACAGTGAAAAGAGCAGTGACACAACATGGTCATACATTGGAAGGGGTGGGTTTTCTGCATTTGGGGGATGTGGTTCTTTGCAGTTTAAATCAAAGTATTAGTTAACTGCCTGTTACATTGCAGCTTAGGTGTTTCCTGCTTAGGAATGGGGGGAAAATCCATGCTGTCCATTTTTAGCAACTGTGCTTCTGAAATTTGGTGACAGAAAGAACTCTGGGGTTGTGGGTTATGAGCCACGGTGGCGCAGTGGTTAGAGTGCAGTACTGCAGGCTACTTCTGCTGACTGCTGGCTGACTGCAATTTGGCAGTTCAAATCCCACCAGTTTCAAGGTTGACTCAGCCTTCCATCCTTCCGAGGTGGGTAAAATGTGGACCCAAATTGTTGGGGGCAATATGCTGACTCTGTAAAACCGCTTAGAGAGGGCTGTAAAGCACTGTGAAGCGGTATATAAGTCTAAGTGCTATTGCCATTGCTATCTCTGATTCAATGGACTAAGTCCAAGTATGAAGACCAGATTTTGACCAGTGGCCAAAACCAAAATCCATCTAAATGGAATGCTGGAGGTTTCTGAGACTAGAAACATTTTCTTGTTTGGCACAGCCTTTTCACTTTCATTTGACCACCAATATATGTACCAGGCTCACATTTGCATTAGATTTGCAAAGGAAATTATATGAGATTGAAAATGATTGAGATCCTTAAGGTGGCACGAAACATGACAGTCAAGACCATCCTTTTTCTCTCTCCTTCAGGAGAACATGATTGGAAAACAATTAGCTCAGGCATTGCTGACTGCTACTTCAATGCAACAGATCTTCCTGTTGGAAACACCATCAAGTTCCGTGTTGCCTGTGCCAACAAGGCTGGACAAGGCCCGTACAGCAACCCTTCAGGGAAAGTATTCATTGAGAGTGCAGGTGAGAAGGAGGAAAGGCTCATGTTAAATGATGTTAGGTTACATTATTTCTTCGGTGAAATAAAATGCCCAGAACCATTTACAAGTATACATAATAAAACAGACCTTTATCCTCCAATTTACAAGTCAAAAAGATAACATTTATCAAAAAGGACTGAGAGGGAGGGGGGAAAACATGATGAGTCAGTTATCTGGATCGATGGGAATTTTCCTGTTCTGTATTTGATGGTACTCACATTAAAAATAAGATTTGCACTGCTTCTATCTTTCTGAACTGGCAATTTCTCTTCCGTTGTTAAAATACCTTTTTGTTTATTTTACTTGTTTATTAAATTTGCTTGCTGCCTATCTCGCTGCAGGGTGGCAATACTTTTGCTTTCTATTCATGTCTTTAAGCTTAATCCCCTCCCCCCCCAACGCCCCTTCATGGTGATACAGTTCTTGAGATGTCCTTCTGTGAGTAATTCAGAAAGCAGGAGGCAAAAGAGATACCAGTAGAGGTTGTTTGGTGGTATCTCATCAAGCTTGTTTCTTATAACAGCCAACCCCTTGCTCTATCTTGTATGGCTAGTGCTTGTCATATAGTTCCACATGCTGGATTATGCCTTCAACTGACCATAAATCCGTCCCATGGTAGCAAAATGCATCTGTCTTTAATACAGAGAGCATTCCTTCCTTCACCTCGTTCTATCACTGTTGGCAATCCTATTTTGGAGAGGAACTTGGAATTCTCACTGACTTTTGGAAGGAAAGTGAGCCTAGAATCTTTCACCTTTGTTTTTTTTTCCCCTCTTCCCATTCAGAACCCACAGCTGCCCATTCAGGTCTTCCTGCCAAGAGGAATAGAACAGCTTCAACCAGATCTACTCAGACACTTCCTGATCAGACTCCCCAGCCAATGATGAAAAGCACAGGTCCTCCGTCGACCCCCGAGCCAGTTTTAGGACAGGTTCCTCCTGGGCCACAAGTGATTCAAGCCACTGAGGAGACATCGATGGCTTCAGAGAAAGAAAAGCTCCCAATTACAGCCCTCCTTCCATCTTCCCAGGATTCCTCTTCTTTGGAAGGTCCATCCATGACAAAGGCTCCTTTCCCAGAATCAACATTAAAGCCTTCCAGGACAGCATCTTCCCTCACCACCCATAATGTCTCAACTACCACCAAGGGTTTGCTTGCCCCAGCATCATCCCCTGGTTCTTCTGTCTCCAAGTTCTCCCCAGTCCAGCCTGCACTTCCAACTTCCACAGTGGACTCACCAGGGACCATCTCTCCTAAAACCGTGCCATATGTTGCCACCTCTTTCGTCTCCATCCCACCAAGACCACCTATCACAACAGATGATGCCCCCAGCCCCTCAGTCACCCCCACCACAGAAGAAATGCCTTCACACACACGTTTTCTAAGGCGGAACATTTCCTCCAGTAAGGATACTAGTAGTGGAGCCCGGGGCAGTCTTACTGCAAAAGATGAATCCGCATTGCGCCAAGGAGTCCCTCAAAAACCATACACCTTCTTGGATGAGAAAGCGAGGTAAGCTATTCATACCAATAACAAAGCTGCCTTATATTGAATCATACCTTGGGCCATTTAGCCCAGTATTCCACGTGCAAGTGAGTTGTCCAATAGGCTCATAAGATGACATTTTCCCTTTCCCCTGGAGCTTTTTGACCAGAGATCCCAGAGACCGAGATTGAAATCTTTCATGGAGTTATTTCTGCAATATGATGCTTTAAATGGTGTACAGCCTCAAACCATGGTAAAATTATAACAGAGGGTTTTGTACCATTGCAAAGTGGGGCTGATTGAGTTGAATACATCTTGTAGCTCCCAAATCATTGCAATTCTGTGAACTGAACTCCAGAGAAGTTTCCCCTCTGTTGTTTGTTTCATGGATTAGTCAAGGGATAATTTGGTTCATCATGTTCCTTAGTAAATGCAGGAATCCAGGTTAAAGTATCTGACAGATGTTAGCCAGCTTCTTCTTGAACAAATCTAGCAAAGGGAAACTCAACCCCTCGACGGGTAATTGGGTTCACTGATGAATTGCTTTACCCATTTTTCTTAATATTCAGTGGGAATTTGCTATTTCATAACTTAACCATAATTTCATACCCTGCACTTTAGGAAGTCAAAACATCTTTCTGACATCCTTTCAGGTACTTGAAGAGGGATTCTCACACTTTTTAAGAACAAATATACCCGGTTTCCTCATTAGGAATATTTATAAGACTACAACTCCCAAGCTGTCGGAGCTTGTGAGTAACCATGTGAAATCTGTTGCTAATCACTCAAGATCCGTAGAGATTATTGACCTATAGTTCTCTATTACAAGCATCAGTTTGCAAGGAGTTCATATGATAGGCTGCACATTGCACACCCTTTTCTTTAACTAAGCATTTTCAACATTGTTCTTGAGCAGTAAAGCTCAAAACAACCTCAGATGTTTTTTGTAGGAGAGAGACCAAAAAAAGTGATTTGCATTTCCTGTTTCCTGTTTTGTATTATCCTTTATAATGTCCAGAATATTTATCTCCACCTCTTTAATGGGTTCTGTGGGATTACACATATTAGGACATCAAAAAGAAGTGTGATGAACAGGATACATAATTCACCCTTCTTGTTTCTCTAGCAAGTTGTAATGTCAATTATAAGTAAAGCTAGTCAATACCAATTCACCAAGTTTTTACAAGGAATGGCCCTGGACACTTGACTGATGGATTTTGCATGTGAAGGTAGCCCTAGCTCTGTGATGGCGAACCTATGGCACGTGTGCCACAGGTGGCACGCGGAGCCATATCTGAGGGCACGCGAGGCGTTGCCCTATGTCAGCTCCAGTGCGCATTTGCGCGCTGGCCATCTGATTTTCAGCCTTCCGGAGGGTGGGGGGAGGCTGTTTTCGCCCTCCGCAGGCTTCAGGAAAGCCTCCGGAGCCTGTGGATGGCAAAAAACGGGCCCAACAGGCCTACCGGAAGTTCAGAAACGAACTTCTGGTAGGCCCGTTGGGCCGTTTTTCACCCTCCCCGGGCTCCAGAGGCTTTCCTGAAGCCTGGGGAGGGCGAAAAATGGCCAAACGGCCTACTGGAAGTCCGGAGGCTTCAGTGAGGCCTGTGCGCATGCGCGGGGGGGTTGTGTGCGCATGCGCGGGGGGAGGGCATTGCATTATGGGTGTGGGCACGCACGCCCTTTTGGCACCCGAGCAAAAAAAGGTTTGCCATCACTGCCCTAGCTTGCACTAAACAGCATCCAGCCATGCACTAAATGTATATTATATGTTTCTGTGCAGAGGCCGTTTTGGAGTGATCCGGGAATGTAAGGAGAATGCCACAGGCAAGCGTTTTATGGCCAAAATTGTACCCTATGAGGGAGAAGGCAAGCAAAATGTCCTGCAGGAGTATGAGATCCTTAAGGGCCTTCACCATGAACGTATCATGACTCTCCATGAAGCCTACATTACTCCTCGCTACCTGGTGCTGATAGCAGAATATTGCACTGGGAAGGAGATCCTCTTCCACCTTGTTGACAGGTTTGTTGGGGGCAAAAGCTGAGAACGAGACTTCGGATTTTAGAAAAAGCTTTGTGTCCAAGACAGGCAAACAGGAAACCTGCAGGATTTGGACAGTAAGTAGAGAATTCCATAAGGAAATCTTAAACAGGCCAAGGTTAAAGAGCTTTGAAAGAATATGATCACAACATGTTCGCTGTTCGCAATGAATCCTTTTGCAGCCTGAACCGGATTTAATTAGCAGAGAAATTGATGATGGAGATTATCATTTATTCAAGGCAGGGCAATTAAATAAGATGCTTATACCGCTCAGCCGCTGAATTGCAAGGAACATTTCCGCTTGATCCAAACATGTAAACATAAACTGGTTAAACTGATGTTCAAGCAGAAATACTAGCAAGGTCATCATTTGAAAAATGAAAATCTCACCTCATCAAGGCAGGAAGGAGCATTACATTTATCTTAAAATAGTTATATGACCAGTTATACTGTAATACGATGACCATGATTGAACAACATTATGGCAATGTTGTTGCCACAGATTGGGAATACTAGGAGCTCTACTCTCAATGTACTCGAAGGGTGGATGAAGGCTGGGGGGGAAAAAAAAATCTCCAATGTGCTTATGTAAGGGCTAATTGTTTTCAAATAGGAAGTATGTTATAATTATACTAGGACATACATCTGGAATTGATTTTTGAATTCCCAACCATCCCTTTAATTTCATTTCTATGCCTGCAGGTTCCGATACTCAGAGGATGATGTGGTGGGGTATATAACACAGATCTTTCAAGGTCTAGAATATCTTCATGGACGACATATCATTCACCTTGACCTGAAGCCTGAGAACATCATTATTTCCACCACAAACTTAGTAAAAATTATTGACTTTGGTAGTGCCCAGACGTACAATCCAATGGTTTTGCGACAGCTAGGGCGCCGTGTTGGCACTTTAGAATACATGGGTGAGTCTGTATTACATATATCTCACATATATCATGCAAGAGGATAAGGGAAACAAATTGTTTGCGGAAGAGGCATGATGCGAAATAAACCTTTGAGATACCTAGGTTGATCTAGAAATGTAGGTAATGGAATGGAGTTGCAGACAATCAGATTGCTAAGGAGACTGAAAGCAGAGCAGGAAGGAAAGAACTACGAAAGTTAGCTACAGAGCCTTTGGTGAGACCCTAACTCTAAGTTGGTCCCATCTTGGCCAGGGCGGAGGTAAAAAATGCTATTCTTCTGCCTGGTTGACATTGGGAGGTGGAGGAAGGACTTTCCTTGCGCTGCCAAGCAAATAGCCTTTTAGATAGCTTCCCACAGCCAAAGATCTCAAGACATGGAAAAATCCCACAATTCATTCATAAGGCTTGCAACATATGACAACGAGTAACCAAGAGCCAATATGGTGTAATGGTTAACTGCTGGACTAGGAGTAGGGAGATCCAGGTTCAAGTCCACTTTCAGCCATAGATGCTCACTGGATGACTTTGGGCAGTTGCTCTCTCTCCCTCTCTCTCTCTCACCCCAATACTACACAGGTTTGCTGTTGTGAAGAAAATTGGGAGGAGGGAACACTACACACACCAGCTGGAGCTCCTGTACAAAAGGCAGGATATAAATCTAAAAAAATAAATAATCAGCGGAATGATTACTCCTTTGAAGATTGACTGAATAGCTGGGCAAACAGACTGTATCAGCCTTTTTGTGATCATATTTTACTAGGTTATAGTCCGTGTTCCTTTTTACTCTGTCTCTGATGTGTTTGACCAAATATGTTTGCTCGGAACTCTCTTCCTCTCTTTCACTCCATAATCATGGATTGGCTATCATAGATTTCTTATCCAGGAGACTCATATCTTCCCTCTTGTTGCATTAAGGCAACATGGCAATAGTAAGCTTTCTTGTCTTGCACATTTTTAGCCCGTCTCTTCGTATTCGTAGCTCCAGCTGTAAAGCTATTTATTACACCCAGCTTTGTTTGCCACTTGAGGTGTACTAGGGAAGCACTGAGATGTGACCCAATTAAGCTGATGGGTTTATTCGGTATATTAAGTGAAAGCCCTTCCGGGCACAATATGGAATTTGGCACTGCATGTCATCTACAAAGAAGAAAGAAGTGGTTCTTCCTTTTCTATGCAGCTCCAGAAATGGTGAAGGGGGATCCTACTGGCTCAGCAGCTGACATCTGGGGCGTAGGAGTCCTCACGTATATTATGTAAGTATGGATGAGATGAGTGGCAGCAGGGAATTGAGTATGTCAAGTAGAATTAAAGATCTTTCTCTGATTAATTCCCTGCAATAAAAATGTACCGGCATATCTAATTGGAGCCTATAGTCCTGTTTCCTTGATATTCTGCTGACCTGGCCAATAACATGCTCTGTAAAGGTTTAAAGGCACATCCTTCTTATGTAGAAACCTCTAATAACCATGCTCACAAAGCGGTACCTCACTGGGGAATGTTAGCTCCATAGACAAATGGATCATTTATGTTGTCCATTCCTTCCATTCTCAATTGTCCCCATCAGGCTCAGTGGTCGCTCACCGTTCTTTGAAGCAGATACTTTGGAGATAGAGAGCAGGATCCTCGCAGGGCGTTATGATGCCTTCAAGCTCTACCCTAATGTCTCCCAGAGTGCTGCACTTTTCATCCGCAAGGTCCTCTCTGCTCATCCATGGTGAGTGAATGGTGGGGAAAGAAAACGACAGAAACCGAGAGCAGCATAGATTTTGTCAGCATAGTTGAGCAGCATCTGAAGCGTATCTTGATTGCGAACTCCTCATAGCATCATCATAGTGTTAAGTGTGAAGATTATAAATGCACTAGAAGCTTTAGGATATTCACAGGGCTTTGCTTGAGGAAGCAAGAGGATTTTATTTATTTATTAGTTTGTCAAACATGTACAAGATAGCAGGTATAAATGTGAACATGGAATGAACGAAGGAAATGAATACAGATAAATGGGGACAGTAGGACAGGGACGGTAGGCACGCTGGTGCGCTTATGCACGCCCCCTTTACGGACCTCTTAGGAATGGGGTGAGGTCCACGGTAGACAGTTTAAGGTTGAAGCTATGGGGGTTTGAGGATGTAACAACAGAGTCGGGTAGAGCATTCCAGGTGTTGACCACTCTGTTGCTGAAGTCGTATTTTCTGCAATCAAGTTTGGAGCGGTTTACCTTGAGTTTGTATCGATTGTTTGCCCGTGTATTATTGCGGTTGAAGCTGAAGAAGTCGTTGACAGGTAGGACGTTGTAGCAGACAATTTTGTGTACTATGCTTAGATCAGACCCCAGGCGGCGCAGTTCCAGATCGTCCAAGCCCAAAATTTCAAGTCTGGTGGCATAGGGAATACTGTTGTGAGTAGAGGAGTAGAGGGTTGCAAGAGGAAGCAAATAATTATTTGTTTGTTTGTTTGTTTGTATACCTAAACAATGTCTTATGGCTGCCCATCTTGCTACTGGGACTTAGGCAGCTAACAATAAATTAAGACCACAAAACCAGTAAAGAATCCAATGTATTTTTTTTTTTAAAAGAAAGAAACTATAGCAACAACTAATCTATCAGGTCCCAGAGGTCCAGCTAAATCCTTCCATCTTACAAATCAATAGCAAAGAGACAAGCAGCAGGCAAACCAATCAACAGTGTTCCCAGTCCAAATGCTTAAGAGGAGACCTGATCTTTAGCACCTTACAGAAAACCACTAGGGTCAGGGACATCCATGGCGAACATTGGAACAGTCATCCGATGTGATCAATAGCATCATTCTAAATATCCTTTCCTGAAAATAAAATCCGTTATATATATGTTTCACCAGTACTTTTGTGGAATGTGGGCGATATGGTTTGTAGAGGAACAAGATGTTGAAATTGCATTAGTCGTGCCTTATTTCTGTTGCAAATTCTGGCTGTATCCTGTTTGGGTTCAATATCAGAGCGCATAATTTATACAACTCAGGTGTCAAGTACAGGCTGAGATTATCTCCAGGTAAGGCTGAGAAAAGTTCTGGTTTGAAACTCTGGAGAGCTGCAGCAACACAGTAAACACAGGTAGTCCTCAACCTACCACCGTAATTGAGCCCAACATTTCTGTTGCTAAGCGAAACATTTGTTAAGTGAATTTGCCCCATTTTATGACCCTTCTTGCCAGAGTTGATAAGTGAATTGCTGCAGTTGTTCAGTTAATAACACAGTTGTTTAGTGAATCTGGTTTCCCCATTGACTTTCCTTGTGAGAAGGTCATAAAAGGTGACCCCAGGACACAGCAACTGTCATAAATATGAGTCAGTTGCTAAGCATCTGAATTTTGATCACGTGACCATGGGGATGCTGCAACCATCATGTGAAAAACGGTGATAAGTCACTCTTTTCAGTGCTATTGTAACTTTGAACGGTCACTAAATGAACTGTTGTAAGTCAAGGACCACCTGTAATACAGAACTAGACGAAGAGCCAGGAGTCTGCATTGGTGGCATCCTGTGCATTTTACATTCCACCTGACTTTCAGTCTGGGGTTGTATTTCCACCCTGAATATAACAAGGGCTCCGGAAAGCTCCTTCTAATAACCTTATCTCTTGCAGGAGCCGTCCAACTCTCAAGGATTGCTTTGCCAATCCGTGGCTCCAGGATGCCTATCTCATGAAGTTACGGCGTCAGACCCTCACTTTCACCACGAGTCGCCTGAAAGAGTTCTTGGTGGAGCACCAGCGTCGGCGCAATGAAGTGGCTACCAAGCATAAGGTCTTATTGCGCTCCTACCATGGCGCTAGCAGCCACGTGCCCTAGCCGCCTGCCCTGCCGGAGGAGCCACACAACATTCCAGCAGGGGGCGTAATGGGCCAAGTACCGTACCTGTCCTCCCGGCCAGGGTAGGACTGGTTGATATACCTCATGGATGAAAAAGAGTCATCGGCGCTGGCTGCTGATCTTCCCCTTCTCCCACAATCCTCACAGCGGGGCAAGCCGGTTTAGAGGGAATGAAACAGTGCCTGGTGACAAGACTTGTGACTGTGGGGTTGGGTTGGGTTGGGTTGGGTTCACAAAGGGGTGATGTGCTCTGGGAAATCTGAGAGGGGCTTTGAAGAGGCAAAAGCCGGGACCTCTCCCCGTCAGAAGAAAGTTCCTTGGAAGATTCAGATGTGCCTAATGGATGGCTTCCGTTCCCTGGTGCATAGCCCTGAGGAGTGG
This sequence comes from Thermophis baileyi, assembly GCA_003457575.1. Taxonomy (NCBI): domain Eukaryota; kingdom Metazoa; phylum Chordata; class Lepidosauria; order Squamata; family Dipsadidae; genus Thermophis; species Thermophis baileyi. The sequence continues at coordinate 1,879,970 of QLTV01020729.1, forward strand.
CCCATTGTTTTGTTTTACAGAGTAACCTGAACTGGGAAAAAGACAAAGATGGATCAGCCCTGCTAGATTAGGATTGTGTGAAGGCACAACAGGAAGGGAAAACTGTGCCCGCCACCTGTGTAGTTGATGCGCGATGCAGTTGTGGAATAGTTTGTCATCATCATGATGGGTGTTTCGGTTTCCCAAGGCAGGAAATGGGGAAGGAGGGGGGGGCATGCATTAAGTCTACATCTGTTAGATAGAGAAACTTTAATTTGTGTTTCTGCAAAGAGCAGGGTTGGATTCAAGGGCTTCAATGGCCTCTTCCAACTTTATGGTCTTAGGATTTTACAACAACCCAATGAAAGCTGGCTGGGGAATTTTGGGAGTTGAAATCCACACATCTTAAAGTTGCCAAAGTTGAGACACGCTGGTGTTAGACGCCCATTGGAAGACCTTTCATCTTCAAACGTTCACAATCTCGCCATAATCTCTCCTTGCATTTTGCACATGCTTTTCTTAAATCTATAATCCTTTCCCCCCCCCCTTTAGAACTCATGCAGGAGACACTTTGTCTTCCTGCCCACTTTCATGAATCAAGTATATACTTTCTACACAACATCCACCTCCTCAAAGTATTTACATTTACACAAGACTCTTTCCTTAATGCTCTTTTGCCAAAGTATATATTGGGCCCTGCAGAACACCTGGTTAAATAAGCAAAGAGCTTCCACTTTTTTGCAGCGTTTTCTTTTGCAGTCGGCTTTCTCAGGATGTACAAAATTGTGTGTCAGTTTTATTGCTGAGGAAGGAAACGGAGTGGCCTCTGTGCTCTTCCCAGCCCTTTACTTGTTAGCCTTGCTGTGGTGATGGTGGCTGACTGTATCTCTGCGGTGGTAGAAACTCACTAATGAAGCCACTCACATAGTCAGGAGAATATTTCTACCTGTCTCCCTTCCCAAGAGGGAATGAAGATGCAGGCCGTTCCTCTTCTACCCTGCCTGGCCTGTATAGTATCCATAGCAATCAACCTTTCAGGTCCTGCTGAAAAGGATGGAAGCCATTCTGAACACTAGAATCTACAGGTTCTACAATCTCTGGTGTATTGGGGTAGAGAGGAGTTAACAAACCTAGATTTGGTAGGATAGTGGAAATCAGACGTTGACAGTTGAGTAGAAGAGAAAATTGAACCCAGGCATCATACTGCATAAATGCAGCTATCCTGTCCTGCCTCGGGTATGTAAATCCATGCCTCTGATTTCCCCCAAGTTCATTTCTCACCCTGTCCAATGTATTTTAAATGTGGAGACGATGCACGTTTTCCCTCTTGCACAGGAAAAGCAAAAACAACAAGCCTCTTCCAGATGGATGGTTTATCACAAATCAAACACTGTTCTTCTGCTGCAACTATAAATGGAACCACACATGACTTTCCACGTTATTATGGATATTGCAGTCTTCCTGTAAACTCATCTCTCACTATTTTCTATATCTATCCAAAGCTACGGCATAAATGCTGTAGACGGAAAGGGGGGGGAAATTTATATTCACCCGAGAAATTGTGGGGGTATCCTAGTAACCTTTTTTTATTAAAAGAAATTGTTTATTAGTGCTAAGTGCTTCTTACATGTCAAAAAAGTTTGGAAAGGTTTTTCTTTTTAAAATTAGTATTGTAGTGATATTTTAACATTTTTAAAATATATAATTGGAAAAGCATTTTGGCACTAATTTTAAAAAATTAAGGTTTACAAATGGATGCTTACCACACAGTTTATACTAAAAGTAACTGTAAAGGGTACAGTTTTTCCAATACCCTATTACACAAACTGGAACTAGGCCTCTTTAAAAAAAGACACGTATACATTTTGAGATTGTGCTAGTCTTTTTCCTGAAAGAAAAGTGAAAACAATAGTGAGAAAACATGAAAAAGTTACAAATGTTTGAATTCCTTTCCAAAGGGTGGGTGAAAAGGGGGAAATCTGCAATAAATGCCTTGTGGGGAAGCAGTTCACCAGTAAAAATAAAGGCAGAGAATAATTTCAATGGCTTGATGTGATTCATGGAGAAAATGGAACTTACAAAAGAAAGGTATATATTTTGTATTTTAGTAAAAAGATTGAGCTGGTTAATCTAGGTGTTCTATTAAAGACAAGGATGAATACCAATAGAGACCCCTCGGGATGTGTTTGGATTTATCTAAAAATATGAGTGGAGTTGCTGAGTGGAGCGGTGGCCTAGAGGTGAAGATGCTCACCTCCCCCTTGGAAGGTTGAGAGTTCAATCCTAGGCAACGGCAGATGTTTCTCTCCTAGGGCGCCAAGAAAAAATATCTGCTGTGAACGCAAACCCCAGCTTAGGCATCAGGAAGGGCATCCAGCCAGTAAACACTCAGCGCCATTCAGTTGCCCTGACTCCACCCAGAATAAAGGCATTAAAGGGTCATAAAAAGAGGAAAAAAAAGAGTGGAGTTCCCTTGGAACTATTTTTGGTCTGATATGCATTACTTCCCTTTTAGGTACAAATTTAGGGGGGGGGAAATGCATCACATTTTCTCAGAATGCATCATCAAAGAATTGACCAAGGGGCTATATAGTATTAAATTAAACTTTAAATGCATAAATACAAATGGTACTTTAAGTACGTAAAAAAATGCACACACAAATTCACACTGTGTCTTATGGTGGGAGGAAGGAAGCAAAACAAGTTTTCATGTCTACAGTGTGGAAGTGAGGAGGCTGGGTTCAACCCACAGGATGAACCCTACCCTTCCGAAAAGGTGGGGGCAGAACTTGGATGGTCCATAGTAATGCTGGACTTACAAAGAGAACCGAAATTGGTGTCTTTGACCTGTTATGAAAAACTTCAACTGATCCTTGAAAATCTTGTTCACCACCATAAGTAGAAAGTGCTGGAGGTGGGGTGTGTGGGTGTGGGTGTGGGTGTGGATGAGAAGTGGGTGGCAGAGGTGGCAGTGGTAATGTATGTGTGCAGGGGATGAAGGCAGCCTATAATTCCCCATTTGTTCTTAACCACTCATTAAATTTAGATTAATTTACTATCACTAAACATGGTTTTACACACTTTCTAATGGTCTCTTGGTTTTCAAATTCTCTATTGCCAATGTGAAAGTACCCATAATCCCCATGTCATAGCTTGTTGAACATACTTGTTCCTCACTGCATTGTTTTAGTCCTGCCCCTTCTCCTCCCCCTGAACTTGCTGAACATCACCCACATGCAAAAGGATCTCACACAAGAGAACGATGTAGTTATACAATTGCAAGGTATGGCCCCAGTCCTCATGGTATCCTTCTTCCATGATTCTGAGTAGACGAACGACTTCAGGCTCCCTAGGCACACACATTTATCTACCAGTCTGAAATTTTCAGAAGTTCTGGTTGAAATTAAATCGGGTTGAAGGAACACAATGATAAGTAAGGGGTTCTTTAGCCCCACCTCTGCAGGAAGAGCCGAGGTAGCGCAGTGGTTAGAATGCAGCACTGCAGGCTACTTCAGCTGACTGCTAGCTGCAGTTCGGCGGTTCAAATCTCACCGGCTCAAGGTTGACTCAGCCTTCCATCCTTCCGAGGTGGGTAAAATGAGGACCCAGATTGTTGGGGGCAATCTGCTGACTCTGTAAACCGCTTAGAGAGGGCTGTAAAGCACTATGAAGCGGTATATAAGTCTAAGTGCTATTGCTATTGCTAATAGATGGAAACAACACAGTTGGCAATTCGTTTGTTACACATTTCAATAATTAACCAATTTTGTATGAGGTTCTTCCTATGGGAGGAATCATGGAGACGTTATCATATGGAAGAAGGGCTTTTGAAATTAGGTTGTGCTGGGACCAAACAGGCAAATAAGGAATAGAATTGGACCACATACTCACAACTTTATGTAACTTGGCCTGGCAAAGTATTGCCTAACAGAACCCTTCATTTGTCAGATCAGCACAAAACTGGTTAAAAAATCAGTTATTCGCTATAATACAAGTCAGATTTAGAGTAATCCAAGAACTGATTTTAAAAGGTACTGTAGTGAAACAAATAGTCTTTGCATTTTTAATTTATCATAGACTCTGGATGAATAAATAAGAAACTGCACTGCTCTGTTAGAGTCCTGAATCATCTTCCTAGTACACATTTTCTAACCTTCATCTGGCAAGAATTCCTACTTTTCCTCAAGATGCCACTAGAAATCCAGGGGAAACCTGTGGAGGCTGAAAATATAGGACTAATTAATTTGAGTATTGTTGTAATGTAGGAACAGCCTGTCCCACACAATAATGTTTTGCTCTGGGGTTAGTTTCTGAGTGGACCCCAAACTGTCATTCCACATACTATGGGCTCTTCTTCACAGTACTCATGCTGGCCCCTTGTTTCAGATATGCCAAGGGAAAGAGAAAAGGTATTTCATGGGCTAGCATTCACATAGCCTTTTCTTCTGTGGGCAAATCCCATAAAGTCTAAGAGGCGTCAATATTTGTCAGGCCCAAGGCCAAAGACAGCACAGCAAAATCCAATCCTTTATTTGTTTACACCTAATGGACGGAGTCTTGCCAAACTCAAACTATAACCCTCTAACCTACCAGATATATGTTGAGATTCTAGGGGGTGGCTAACCTGAACCCATTCAGCTCCGTCTCCTCATTTCAACTGTGAAGTCTTAATTCAGGCTTCTCTTTGAGGGAATATACGGCCTCCTCTCTGGGGAAAGTTCTGGGCTGCCAAGACTCGCCTCCACTGGTTCTCCAGTGCACATTCCATCACAGTATTAGAGATTTCACACTTAGCATGTGGAAGTTCTCAAGGTTAATCTTTACAATACTCCAGACAGACCCGGGCCTTAAATTCCCATTTAAAATCCTGGAAAGCTTCTATTAGTGTAGGCAATGAGCTTATTGCTTTTGGTTATTTACACTAATGGAGAAGAGTATGGAGTTCCCAATTTTAGCCATATGCCCTTGACCCGGTCCGATCTCCCTCTCAGGCCATCATTTCCTTAACATTATCCTGTTGCTTTCTGTACCACAAAACAAATCAGCAAAGCAGATGAGAGCAAAGAAGGCAGGGCAATGTATTATTATGCTAGGAACTCTCTTTATTACTATATTAAGAATTGCTAATGAGGAAAGTTCAGTACTAACCAGATGACTCAAAACTCTAACTCATTATGACACCTATGCCCACTCTCCTACTCACATGGGTAAGTCAGAGGTAGCCTTCCAAGTCCTTGAAGCTATATCTGCAAGGACAGATGGAATGTGGCTCAGATGCCATTCTGGAAATCTGGTACGCTCAACACTTCTCAAACACCTTTAAAACATTGGAACTATTGTACGTCCTTTACGTATACTTTTCAACCAACTAACATACCAGAAAGTATCAGACAAGCTATACTGAAACTGCAAACTAGCGAAAAAGTTTTCTTAAACAAATCAAAGTGTTGTGTTCCGACTTAACGAGCGGGTATTTGCATGCCCGCCGCTGATTGGGTTAAATCAGTGGCGGGGAGTTTAAAGCGTTGTCACTGGCCAGGCTGGCTGCGGGGAACTCCATAAAGGCGGTTTCCCTGCCGCCAGCCGCCAGTCTGCTGTAGTTAGTGCTAGCCGTTATTAAAGTGCTGAACGGGTCTTCGTCTTGGCTGTTATTCCCGCGCCTATTTAACACTGGCGACGAAGGCAGTGGGAGAAGACGACTGAACAAAGGCACCTCGTGGCATCCATCGGCCATCTTAGCAAGTTCCGACCTCCACCGGCCAAACAACAGGATGGCACAACACCACTCTCCAGCACCAGCCTTCTTCAATCCACAAACAGAAGAATGGCGCACATATATGTCCAGATTTCGCATGTTTTTGGAAACGAACAATTTTCAAGACTTGCCAGACAAGAAGGCAGTGCGACTGAACAAAGGCACCTCGTGGCATCCATCGGCCATCTTAGCAAGTTCCGACCTGCACCGGCCAAACAACAGGATGGCACAACAGCACTCTCCAGCACCAGCCTTCTTCAATCCACAAATCCACAAAC
>QLTV01020729.1:1888388-1904214 GCA_003457575.1 Thermophis baileyi
GGCGACCAACCGGAGCCCTGCAGAGCTGTTAATGGGACGGCGGCTGAGGTCCCAACTGGACAGATTAAATCCAACGTACAACCTGGAGAAACCTTTGGGATCCAGCAAGCCCACCAGAACGCTAGCCATAGACGACCTAGTGTTCACACAGAACTATACCAGGGATCCCAAGTGGGTAAAAGCGATTGTCATAGATGTCACTGGGCCCAAGTCATACAAGGTCAAGCTGGACGATGGCCGAGTGTGGAAGCGACACATCGATCAGCTAAGACACAGAGTGGGAGACTCGTGGTTGCGTCAAACCGAAGCCGAGCCAACATCGCGGAGTCAAACAGACACTTCCCCAAAATGCGGGTCTACGCCCCGCCGAACATACAGTCACAGCAAACCAGACGATAGCGAAAGAGGCCGGGCCCTAGCTACACGACTACACAGACCACTTATCTCAACCCGAGAAGGCGAGCGGAGGCACCTACCAGGACCTAGGGAGCTCGAACGAAGCCGACCGGGGCCAGAGGACCGGGAGATCGAATCTTCAGCCGCCACGCCTGGAGGCCGGTTCCAGATTTTTCCACAGGACGAGGACGGAGCAACACAAGCCATGTCCACGCCGAACAAAGACTCCAGAGAGACTGAATCGCGCAGGCCCAGTAGGACTGTACGGCGGCCCGCCTATTTGCGCGACTACGTCACCCACACTAATACCGGATTGGACAATTGCTGAACTAAGAGGGGAGGGGTGTTGTGTTCCGACTTAACGAGCGGGTATTTGCATGCCCGCCGCTGATTGGGTTAAATCAGTGGCGGGGAGTTTAAAGCGTTGTCACTGGCCAGGCTGGCTGCGGGGAACTCCATAAAGGCGGTTTCCCTGCCGCCAGCCGCCAGTCTGCTGTAGTTAGTGCTAGCCATTATTAAAGTGCTGAACGGGTCTTCGTCTTGGCTGTTATTCCCACGCCTATTTAACACAAAGTATTTTATTTTTTTAATTAAACACTCCCCCCCCGAATTAATTTAAAAAAAACCCAGCCTCATAGCTGATACAGTAGTTGTGCTGGCTTAACAAGGGTTTAGCCTAGAATTAAGAACTGTCTCTTTAAGACATAGCATCCTGGGGAATGTAGTCCATGCCATGTAGTCCATGCCATGTGATCATAACTGTGTACTCTTATTGGTCATTGAAGTATGCCTGGGGGTGGGAGTAATTGAAGTACGCTGTCCCAAAGGAAGTGATTCCAAGCTCTCTACCGGGAAAAGATGTAGCAACGAGATGGGGAAGCATTAATCCTTTTTTACAATATTCGTGATGGTTCCAGATTATGACTGTAGATTCAGAAGAACTTCTACATAACCGTGAGTGATGTCAGAGGATGCCTGAAGAATAAAATATAATCTGATTGAATGTACCATTGCGTCTGTGTTAAACTGCCTGATGATAGCATAACCAATCTACGCTTGATTCAGAACAGTAGTTATTTCAGAAGAACTGCTTCATTCATCTGTTGTAGCATGTGCAGCAAGGGCTGGGCTTACATAACAAGCTTATGTGAATCAGTTGATCAAGAGGTTGAGATTGCACGCAACATGCTCAGCTAGGTTAGTCTTCAGTTTTTCTTTTGTTTTTTTCTGCTTTTGTAAGTTGGGTGAACTCAACTTGTATACTGTGGTTCAACATGCTGTGAAACTCCCACCCCCACAATGGTTAACTCAGTAATCATATTAAGCATGTTGCAAGAACTTCAGCAGGGTGTTTTAACATCTTAAAAGCCAATGCATTTATAATGACCTTGGATTTCTTGGATTATAATCCCTTTCTATGGTGGACTGACAATGGAGTGTTCTCTTAACTGTGATGGTAGTAAGATGGGAGAGGGCTGGAAATGTGTAGATAAGTCAGTAGACTCACTGCTCAGGAACATCTCATCCTAAAATATCCTGGAGTGAATGAATGAATGAATGAATGAATGAATGAATGAATGAATGAATGAATGAATGATGAATCAAAGAAAATACACATACCCTAACCACAATATAGTTTTATCAATAAAGTTAGTTAGATAAATAAATATAGTTTCATAATTTACTTATCTTTCGAAAGGCACCTTTGGTGTCTGTTTTTCGATACTTCACTTGATGGCAAAATAGATGTTAGTTTTTAAATATGTTGGCTGCGTGTCACACAATAAAATTAACCAAGCTGGTTTTTTTAAACAATAGTGGATGCATTTGCATAGAAGGCTCAGCTTGCTTAGTTTTACCTTTGGCTAAATTTTTTTAATCTGATGTGCAGACTCCACCCTTTTGATTTTTTTTTTAAATGTGAATGACACACATCTTTATATCTCTACTCCAGGCCCCTTGAGCGATGCTGTGGATATCCTATCCCAGTGTCTGGTGATTGTTCAGGTCTAAATGGGGCAAAACAGGCTCCAACTCAACCCTAGCAAGACTGAGTAGCTGTGGGTATTTGGACCCTCTGAAGACAAGGTTCTTCTGTCTCTAAGTCTGGATGGGGTAGCACAACTTGTGTATACAGCTCTAGTATACAATCTGGGGGTCCTCCTATTCTCATAGCTCCTACTCAAAGCATAGGTGGTAACTGTGGCTAGGAGAGCCTTTGCACAGCTTCAGGTGGTACATCAGTTGCACACAATCCTGGACCAGGAAGCCCTCTTCATCGTCATCCATGCCCTTGTAACCTCCTCCTTATATTACTGCAACATGCTTTACATGGAGCCACCCTTGAAGAGTGTTTGAAAACTTCAAATGGTACAGAATGTGACTGCACATGTAGTAAATGGTGCCAGATACACAGCACATGTACATTACCATTACTAACAGAATAATAGAGATTTGGAAGGGACCTTGGAGATCATCTAGTCCAACCCTCTGTTCAAGCAGGAAATCCTGTAACATTTCAGACAAATGGTTGTCCAGTCTCTTCTTAAAAACTTCCAGTGTTGGAGGAGCATTCACAACTTCTGGAGGCAAGTCGTTCCACTGATTAATTGTTCTATCAGGAAATTTCTTCTCAGTTCTAGGTTGGTTCTCTCCTTGATTAGTTTCCATCCAGTGCTTCTTGTCCTGCCTTCAGGTGCTTTGGAGAATAGCTTGACTCCCTCTTCTTTGTGGCAGCCCCTTAGATATTGGAACATTGCTATCATGTTGTCCCAGCCCTTCTTTTCATTAAACTAGACATACCCAATTCATGCAACTGTTCTTCATATGTTTTAGCCTCCAGTCCCCTAATCATCTTTGTTGCTCTTCTCTGCACTCTTTCCAGAGTCTCAACATCTTTTTATATTGTAGCGACCAAAGCTGGATGCAATATTCCAAGTGTGGTCTTACCAGGGCATTATAAAATGATATGAGCACATGTGATCTTGATTCTATCCCTCTGTTAATGCAGCCTAGGACTGTGTTGGCTTTTTTGGCAGCTGCAGCACACTGCTGGCTCATATTTAAGTGATTGTCCACTAGGACTCCAAGATGCCTCTCACAATTACTTCTATTGAGCCAGGTATCACCTATCCTCTACCTGTACATTTGGTTTTTCTTGCCTAAATGTAACTACATGAGCTGCACTGGTTGCCAGTGTGTTTCCAGGTGCAATTCAAGATGCTGGTTGTCATCTTTAAGCCCGACATGGTTTGGGACTGTGTTACCTGGGGACCATCTTTTTCCAAGAGTCTCTAGCAGATTGGGCATACTGCAGATCCTGTCAGCCAAGGGCGTTGACTGGTGGGAACTAGAAGATGGCCCTTTTTTGTTCTAGCCCATCTTGTGAAATATCCTCTCCTTAGAAATTAGAATGGCCCCAACCTTGTTGGCCTTTCTCAAGGCTTTAAAAACTTGGCTATGTACCTGGGCCTAGGGTTCAGGTGTGTTAAATGTCCCATGTCTTTGCTTTACTGCTTACAGTACTTTTCTTGGTTAATTATCTTGGTTGCTGTATGTATTTATGTTTTTATTGTTTAATTGTTTTAGAGTTTTAGAATTCTAAGCAACCAAGAGTCATGTGGTTGAATTGGGTGGCTATAGAAATGGAATAAATGAATAAAATTTAAGGAGAGACATATTGAAGCTCTGCATGATAGACCCTTTGAGCACACATGCCTCTCCTATGTCACTCCATGCCATCACTATTTCTGCTACATAATCCTTCAAATGTAGCCTTTTCCCCACCAACTTTGAAAAAGGTGAAATTAATGCTACCACAGGTAGATTTCTATGAGGAAGCAGAGGTCAGGAGGTGGAGTGAAGCAAGAATTTCCATCAAGGGGAGAAGAGATTGCCCCAAGATTCTACTGAATTGCAGGGCTTCAGGGAAAAACAATAGTTTTTTTTTTTCTTCAAAATTGCAGGCCCCGGCATCTGAGCCAGTAATAAAGTAACTCCTTCTTGGATCTACCTGGCTCATGAGAACTGACCCTGAATTTGCAAAGATACTGTATGGAAACATCCTCCATTTTAGCATTACAGTATATAACTGGGAGAGTTGCAATAACATAGTTATTACCACTTGCTGCGGCCAACTCGCCGTGGCCATCTCGCCACGGGACAACTCACCGGCAGACAAGAGTTACACTAATATAGAAGAAATAATAGAACAGAATCATTAAAGAAAGGATGCCAAAGGAGGGACAAAATGAAATGTGAATGACAAAAATTAAATTATTTTTTAAACTATTTTAAATAATTATATTGAACTGTTTAATTGTCCTGCAGTGAATTGTCTGGTGGCAAGTGGACCATGGCAAGTTGGCCGTGGCGAGTTGTCCCATTCCATAGTTCAGTGTGATGAATGGAGGTTTGCATCCATTTTATCTGTGAAAGGCACAGTTCAATCACTTTTCCTGTGCATTGGAGTAGATCTCTTGACTCCTGCAAGCGGTTTGACTAGCCCTTGATCCTAATACCTGGTGCTCTCTCCTGTCCAGTGTTTTTGGTCCTCCAACAGCAGCACATATTGGTAGCAACCCGGAGAGGGTGCGTATGTGTCAGTCTGCCACTCCCCTTCTCTGTCTCTCAGCAAAAGGCAGGGATGGTTCAGCTGCTCCAGTCTCTCCGGGCTGGTCAATCTGATTACACAGCAATGGGTTGCAATCAGCGCGGCCCCAATTCTCACAGGTACCTGGCAGCAGACTATATAAGGGAGCGCCAAGATTCCCCTCTGAGCAAGGGGGCACACTTGCCGCCCCCCACCCCCCACCCCAGCCAAAGAAGGAGATCCCTGGACAGGAATGCGGTTGGGGGCATGAAGAGACTTGAGATCTCCCCTCCAGAGATATAAATTTGAGTGGGATGAGAGGCTTGTGGCGTTTTGCATCCCAGCAGAGCTGCAGTGATACAATTGACGGTAAGAGATTCCAACTTTTCTTACGGAAAAAGAAAAGGACATTAGGACCTTCTGCCCCAATTCAATGACCCTCCCCCAAACATTACCCTACTTGAGAACCTTCCTCTGCCGGGATGGAGCTCTGTCTTATCCATCTGCCTGGAAGTGTTTTCTTCCTTGCTTCAAAGGGAAACATTTCCCCTCGTGAGGGCCAGGAGATGGATGGGACCTTTAGCAGCCTTGCCTCGTGCAAACCTATGCTGACTTTGTAGTATGAATGTCAAAAGGAAGCTCTCTAACCTGGAAGGTCACTTCAGTTTGGCCAGATGGATGATTTTTTTTGAAGATTCTGGATGTGGGAGGGGAGCACCCACTGAAATTTCTTGGCAGTCCGTGGGGGGTGGGGGATACATACTTGGAAATGCAATGTCCTCCCCCCCCCCCACGTCAGAAGGAGTCAGTGGTGATGGAAGCAAAGAGAGGGCTGGAGTTTGTACCATTTGGCAATGGGGATTTTCTCTCCCACGTTAACCTGTCATTCCTCCTCCTCTTCTCTTTGCACTGCAGATGTCAAAAGCTGCACCCAAGAAAGCAGCAGCCCCTCCCCCACCAGGATGCTCCCTGGACATTAATGATCCTCAGGTGCAGAATGCCGCTATTCGCATCCAGGCCTCTTATCGTGGGCACAGGTGAGGAGGGCAGCCAACGGAAGGATGACAGCTTCACTGGTAGTGAGAAAAGGGGTTCTTGAAAGGCTGTCCGGGAGGACTTCGATCCCTCTCTCTCTCTCTCTCTCTCTCTCTCTCTCTCACACACACACGCACACACACGCATACATTTTTAAAAATTACAGCAACCTTTCTGGGCTAGTGGGTGGTACATAAGAATTTTAGAAATGAAGAAACAATGCCAGGGCAGGATTGGTGCTGCTTCTTACTGTCATCGTTCTCCAAAGTTTTTGACTCTTTGCCTCCACCTTAGCCTGCCTCTATGTTAATTTGTAATTTGGCATTCCTCCTCTAGCATTTTATAACCAAAAAGGGAATCTTCTCAAATGAGGCATTCCAGATGTGAAACATTCCAGCCCATTGCTTACACCATTGCTTATTTTGTAGTCTTTCAGACACTGGAGAAAGACGTTTATATCCGTGAGCTCTTTGTGAGGAAATTGGGTTCATCTTGCTTTTATATGCTATTATTAAGGGTTTTTTATATATATCATTTACTACTGTTGTCTTTGTATGAATCTTTTGGTCTGAAAAAGTCATTTGGAAAAGAAGATCAGCAAATACAAGGCACATGAAAGGGAAATTTAGAAGAAAGATTGATATATTGGTATATCTCTTGATGTTTTGGGAAAGTATCTTTGATATATTTTGTTGAGAGAATGCAGTATGGGAAGCTGAATATATTATTCTCAATGGTTCATTTAGGAAAAAGAGAGAGTTTGTGACAAAGATAGCTTGGAAGTAATTGGGAAAATTACGGTAAGAAGTGATTGGATGTTGAAGTAGTATAAAGAAGTGGTGGTATGAAATGGACGGGGAAGGGTTGCTAGAGAAGTAGTAAAAAAAGAAGACTTTTCAGAGAACAAGAGTTGTCACAACAAATATCCTCAATTCCTGCCATGAGCAAAGGGTTAAAGCGGATTATTTCCAAGAACCTTTGCAACTCTTCCATTCTATGATGTTATGACTGGTGTTAGAGATATGACATGAAGGACATACTCTGATAGGAATCCAATTCAGTGTATTTTCCAAAATCTGGGATTTAATAGCATAAAGTTCCTAATTTTTTCAGGTTACAAAGAGGTCACACCGAGAGAAGATTATACAGAATTTGCTTCCTCGAAGAGTTTTCCTGTGCTTCAGCATTTAGACTGAATACTTTATTTATAATGCAGCACGTTGATGAAGCCTTACGACTAGTTCTTATCATCACACACCCAGCCCTTTTGCACAATCCAGAGTTTTAGTTGTTTACAATTAAGCACCCAACATAATTGTTGAACACTCTTATGGGCTTAGAATTGTCCATAGAAAATAAATAAAGTGGGCCATTCCATTTCAAGAGTAAGCTTGAGCTCCAGCAAAATTTAAGCTAATCTTCATTAATAATATTTACACCCATAATTTTATTAGTATTAATTCTCTGGAACAGAGAAGAACGGGTATCTAACGAGAGGAATTAATTAGTCAGGTTTTGCCCTCTTATACCTAAAGCATTTGCTGTCAAAATAATGTTGCTCAATTAACTGCAGCTTAATAATGCTAATTTTTAAGTGCAGAAACAAATTGATGTCTAAGTGTTCAATTCACCCCCTCCAAATATCCCAATATTAAAAAAAAGTCCACATAATTTGTTTTGCCCAGGAACTGTTATCATTCGCCTTTTTTGCAGATCTCTCTTCATGACAGTTTGCTATTGCACAATTCATGAGAACGATAAATGAGAACAGAGTTTGGCAGCAGGTTACTCTTTAGATCTGTTGAGACTACAACTCCCAGAATTCCCAGGGCAACAGAGCAGATTATCATGCTACACGGGAATTCTGAGAGATGCAATCTTAACTCATTCCGAGACCACTGGATTGGGAAAAGTGGAGCTATAAGATTGTGACCAAAGTTCTGGATGCCTGCTGTTCCAGTCCTTCTTCTCCACTCTCAGGTCTCGCAAGGAACTGAAAGACAAAGGCCCTCCACGGGTACTACAGAACCTCAAAGATGTGATGCTGATAGAAGGCAGTGCAGCCAAGTTAGAATGTCGCATCAGTGCCTTCCCTGACCCCTTTATCCGCTGGTCCAAAGATGGTGTGGAACTCAAGGATGGGCCCAAGTACCGCTATGTCTTTGAGGATCCTGACATTGTGGCACTGGTAGTGCGTGATGGAGGCCTTCCTGACCTGGGCAAGTACACCATCTCTGTGAAGAATCCCTTTGGAGAGTGCTCTGACTCAGCTCGGCTCCTCATAGAAGGTAATGTGACCCTCTTCCCACATTCCCTGCTAAACATAGAGCTATGCATCCCCTGGGCAATGAAGACATTCTAGTGAGTTTCTTCTCTAAGAGAGTGTCTCACTCTGGCACCCTTCACTGGGAAAGGTTGCTCTGTCTGCTCCACTGCTTCAAGTTGTAGCCCTGCCCATTTTCTATTCATAGGCCAGGTCTGTCTAATGCAAAAAGCCAACTGCTGCTAACTCTAGCCCTGCCTCTGCCAAGACAGAGCCTGTCTGCTTTCCTTCTTCCCTCCCTTTCTTCCCTCTAATAAAGTGGTGTTGTTTGTCTAGCTAGTCATGGTCCTGCAGAGATGCAGGACAAGCAGTGGGAGAATTTGCTATTGAATTCTCAGAATAGCTCAGTCATCAAGAGAGGCGGCTGATTTTTGAGACTGATATCCCAGTCAGGTCTTGATTCACATGACTTATCATTCTTGAGTCAGAAGGGAACATTACCAACAAAATAGGACATGCATCACAGTTATGTGTGGATTTATTTACACAAGCTGATACAGTACTTACAAAGCATGTAGATCCTGTAATATCCTACTTCTCCAACTCTGCATTAAGTGAAGAAACTGCTGAGTGGTCATACTTTGAGCGCTACATGACTAAAAGTTGCCCAGATGCTACACATGAAGAGAAGGCAACTAACCCCAGTGTTTCTTCCTCTATTGCACTGAACCAGAACCTCGAAAGCTCCTTGGTGGATACCTCAACAATTCAATGGGAATTTTTTATTACTCAGGAAAAGAATATGAGCAAACAAAATGGAGTGATAATCTCAAGAAGGTATCCTAAATTCTAGATACTAGGGTTTCTAACTATATGCCCCAAGAATAGTTTTTCTGTAATCATGCATGTGTCTGTTGCAATGATTGGAAGTACAGATGGAGCAATGGAGAGAAGAAATAGAGCTAGGCAAAAAGACTGCACAATCCATCTTTGTAAGCAGCCAAATAACTTAGAAGAGCTGCAGACTAATTCAAGTCTGCAGAGTGTCCGGAGATAATCCAGGTCTGCCCTAAAATATTTTAGAAAAAAAATGGAAATAGGATTTACTACTGTAATTTACTTGGCCTCCATTGTGTCAGGATAACAGAGTTGGTAGGGACTTTGAAAGTCTTCTAATCCAATCCCCTGCTCAAGCAGGAGACCCTACACCACTCCAGACAAGTGGCTGTCTAATCTCTTCTTAAAAACCTCCAGTGATGGAGCACCTACAACTTCTGGAGGCAAGTCATTCCACTGATCAATTGTTCCCATGGTTATGAAGTGTCCTTGAAGAACATTTAGTGGGGAAAGCAGCAATCCCCAGAGCAGGATTCCTTTTTTTAAAAAAATAAGTTTTTATTTTATTTTATAGCATACAAAAATTCCAATTTCAATTGAACAGTGTGTTGTCTGGGTACAAATCATTTTAGGAAATAATAATCAGTGTTTACAACAATATTCATTGCATTAATATCAATTATATTAAAATTAATAACAATAATAATCATACTATTTGTTTAACCAAGTTAACATATCTTCCTTATATCACTGATCACTGATCCAGAGCAGGATTCCTGTCCTGCCTTATCTTTAGAAAAGGTTAGCCATGCTCTAAACAGGAACTCTTTTTGCCCCAGGACAAACTTAGCAGTGTCACTTTTCACAATCCCAATAATCTCAGATTTCCTTTCAGATGGGTCTTAATGCGAATTGACAATAGTTTATTTCAGTAATGTCATGGAGACATTTAAAAAATATTGCATTATGTTAATTATCAGCTAACATCTCTCTTCTTCCTTTTTTTCCTTTAACAATTTATCAGAAAAAGACTAGAAATAGAAGCACCATTCAACAAAGTTTGTATTTTACAGCAGTTCCACTCTCTTAGATTTTAGATAGAATGAATTCATAAAGGGGTTTTTATTGAACACTTGGATTATTTTACACTTTTAGAATGCAAGTTAAATGGTTTTTAAAGGAAGACTACACAGGCAGCAAATGAATAATCACCCTTTCTGTGCCTATAGCCTGTGTTCTGTGTTTGGAAGAGACAGAGGAGATACTTAAATTAGCTGGAAGTACACAGAAATCTTTTCTGATGCATTGAGAAGTGGCTATGGCAGCTCTCTTTGCAACATAATCCCTAACAACATCTGCGGATGTTAAGTTGCAATTACTCAGCAGTAAAACCATTACAGGAAAAGCAATGCCAACATGTGGAGGAAGACTCACATCTGGATGTGGACAGCATTAGAATGCTGTGTCCCAGGATTGGTCCTCCCCAGGCAGAAGATGCCTGGTGGAAGGTCCCAGCTCTGATCTTATCTGTTTTTTTCTCTTGCAGTACCTGCCAAGATAGAGAAAGGCCCGGACAATTTAAAAGCCAAGAAAGGCAGCACAGTCAATTTGACAGCTCACATCAGTGGGGAGCCAGCCCCCGATGTCGGCTGGGCCAAGGATGGGGAGGATATTGAAGAGGATGATCGGTGAGTGAAGCCCAGCCCTGGGTATTGGATGGGTAGCCTCAGATCAGAGGTAACTGAGTTAGAACAAAGATATAAAAAGAGTTTCTGATCTTCCTTCCTTGATCATACAAGCAAACCCTTGCTGGTAACTTTTAGGCACAGAGAAAAAGCATAGATGATGCCGTAGCTTAAAAGTTTATAGTAGAGTGTATAATGTGAACTTCCAACAGTATAATTATTCTTCTTCAGCTTTCTCCAGTTCTTTCTCTAATGATTGTCATGTTAAAAAGAGCCTGTTACCCTTTGATTAGGATCCTTTGCATTGACAGGGCATGAAGGAGAAGGCAACCTAGTCCAGATAAGTGCTGATTCTCTAGTAGAAACCTGATGAAGTCAGGAAGAAACTTCTTTCTATTATAGGTCTTAAAATGGGTTCCCGGGTTCTGATTCCCTTTCCTTCCTCTGCAGAGTGTACTATAACATTGGCAGTGACTCAACAACTCTCACTATCAAGAAAGTGACGCCAGCTGATGCTGGGAAGTATGAGATCTTTGTGGAGAACAGCTTGGGCATGGATCAGTCCTTTGCACGCCTTGATGTGAACTGAGCTCCCGTCTCCCCACGGTCTGACCCACCCCAAAAGAAACTCTCCTGTACCCAGCTTTCACAGCCGGGGAATGCAATTAAAAACAAACAAACTGGAGCAATAGGGATATTTTGTTCTCCTGCAATACCCCAGAGCCCAGCTACTTCTCTCCCTGATGCTTTGGGTCTAATGGTACAAAGGGCAGCTTACAAAGGGCACTTACAAAGGGCAGCTTCAATGAGGGTACAACTTTTCCCTGACTTGCTGGCAAGAATAACTCCCCCCCCCACTCTGCTCCAGGGCTCAATCCATTTCTTGGGCAGGCAGGACTATCAGCTTATCAATAGCTTTGCCATCAATATGTCATAAGCAATGTTCGCTGAAAAGCCATCTACCGGTAGGTGGGGGCATGAAAGGGGCAGGGCAGAGACTACACACCAGGGGTCTTTCCCCGGTGCTGCCAAGGCAGTCAGCCATCCCAGAAGCCTCCAGATTCTTCTGGGCCCATTTTCTTGCTTGACAAACTAAATAAAACCAAATGACTCTATACTGTTTTGTGAGTTTTTATGATGATGATGATGATTTATCGCACAGTCAGCCAGATATTACTGGATATGGCATTTTTGGCCGCCTACAGTCATTATTATTATTATTATTATTATTATTATTATTATTATTATTATTATTATTATCATCATCATTAAATGTTTCCTCATAACTTTTGTCTCAGCCCGTCTACACCGCATGCAACTTAAAGTCATCTTTAGCTGTTCCAGTGCTGATGTAGTGTTTTCCCTCTTTTCCTGACATAACTTTTGCCATGGATAAGAACTGGTATGCTTCCTCAGCCTTGTGGTTGGATCTGCTCTGCTGCTAATAGCTGGGATTGGTATTCCATGTTGCACTGAGCTATGAAATGTTTGACTTGGCTTTATGTAATGTGTCAATCCAGTGTGGTTTGAAAACCAGGATTCTGCGACTTAGTCAGTGGTGAAATCCAATTTTTTTTACTACCGGTTCTGTGGGCGTGGCTTGGTGGGCATGGTGTGGCTTGGTGGGCGTGGCAGGGGAAGGATACTGCAAAATCTCCATTCCCACCCCACTCTGGGGCCAGCCAGAGGTGGTATTTGCCAGTTCTCCGAACTACTCAAAATTTCCGCTACCAGTTCTCTAGAACCTGTCAGAACCTGCTGGATTTCACCCCTGGACTTAGTGTATTGTAGGAACCAGACAATTAGGATTACCGGTAATACACTTTGCATAAATGTACCATGGTTGCCCAAAAAGAGCCGAGGTGGCGCAGTGGTTAGAGTGCAGTACTGCAGGCTACTTCAGCTGACTGTTCAGCAGTTCAGCGGTTCAAATCTCACCGGCTCAAGGTTGACTCAGCCTTCCATCCTTCCGAGGTGGGTAAAATGAGGACCCAGATTGTTGGGGGCAATATGCTGACTCTGTGAACCGCTTAGAGAGTGCTGTAAAGCACTGTAAAGCGGTATATAAGTCTAAGTGCTATTGCTATTGCTATGATTACTAGCTGAGATTTCAACTTGCATTGTGGATAAGCAACCTAAGCCCATTCATCAGAACGTTTTACAGTTCTTCCGAGTCCATATTCTGTGACTTTCCCAACCTTTGTGCACTTTGTATATATTTGCTGGGGATGATGGGAGTTGCAGCCCTAGCATATCTAGGGCACAGGCTGTGGATTACAGCAGGTTCCTGAAGCCCAAAATATTTGGGACTTCTCAATGAAGAAGGCACCTGCTGGACGCCAAGAGTCTACCCTTTTTCTTGGCAATGTTGCCTCCTGCTGGTTATCAGAAACATTGCAGGATCCCTTTTTCAGTCCGCTGCTCTGTAGATATAAATAACTCTTCCTGACCATATTGGGGATTGTTTCAGTCTCCAAATTTTCCTCGTCACCTTGTCCACGATAGGACCCAAATGAGGGGAAGCGGAGCAGATGATCTCAATTCTTTCCAAATCATGTTATGAGTGCTCCTTGACAAAGCTTGTCTTCAAACAGTACATATTTATTTTATTTATTAAACAAATTGATATAAAATGTATATAATACAAACTCATTAAAAATAACCATCCCACCCATCCCCATGGCAGCAACAATTCAATCAAATCAGCTATTTGATCATCTCCATCAGTGGTTTCCAGGCCCACTGACAAAACCATGTTTTTAGGGCTTTTTGGAAAAGCAGCAGGGTGGGGCCAACCATATCTTGGGGGGGGAATGATGTTCCATAATGAAGGGGTCACCACCAAGAAGGCTCTTTTTTATGGTCCCATCAAATGACAATCCCTATTCTATGGGACCGTGATATGTCTTGCCTATATAGATGCAATAGGGAAGAGGCGGGTGGGTCCTTCAAATAACCTGGCCCCAAGCCATGTAGAGTTTTAAAGGTGATAAACAGGATCTTGAATTGCATCCGGAAGCAGATTTCCTGAGAGTTTCTTAATGCTGTTAATTCAAAGACACCGCAAAGCTACTCGTGCTTTCCCTACTTAAAAAGTTTCCTGTGGACAGCACAAAACCAAGAAGAACATACAGTTAACAGTGGAGAACCCTCCCCCACCCACCTCAAAAAATTCTGATTTTGCAGAGTGATAATTGCATAATAAAAGCCTCATCTGAAAACACTTAGCAACTCTCTCATAGTCACAAAACTTTATAGGACTCTTAGCAGAATGGGATTCAATGTTCATGACACACTTTAGATTGTGTTACCATCCAATGGATGATCTATTACAGATAAGCCCTGCCAAGTCTTGAAGAGAAATCAGTTGGGGAAAAGACTAAATATGGGTCTTAAAGATGGCTCTAGCCTCAGCACCTTGAATTTATTTCTGACATTTCAGGATAGGCAAAATGGCACATTTGTTCCTTGTCTTCTTGCAAGTTCTTTCTTCATGATTCTTGACATCACTTGATCTGTCTTGCAGGACACCCTAGATACCTTACAATATCCATTAAACGCTATTTTCTGGATGTGAAATCTTACAAACAGTTCATGAAATACTGTAGTAGGAAACCCACTGAAACTGGAATATTTCACCACCATTCCAAGCCCTTAAAGACTGGGAAAAATTAGTGTGTGTGTGTGTGTGTGTGTGTGGTGTGTGTGTGTGTGTGTGTGTGTGTACACCCTAGAAAAAGGACACAGCAGACTCTGGAACTGCTGCAGGCCTGGCTTCTTTTCCCCAATCTCACATATGGCAATCAGCTCTCTACAGTACTAAACATGGGAAGGAAAAACACCTTTTACATGCTTGTCTTTCTAATAACTTTGGAAAGATGAAAAAATCAATCCAGGGAAAGTAATTCTTCATTGTGCTCCCCAGTTCAGCAATAGAAATCAGCATCATTAGGAGTCTGGCTTTGGGCCCATTATTCTCTTTCAGCCCAACTCACCTCATAGGGTTGTTGTTGTTGTGGGGAAAATAGGAGGAGGAAGGAGCATTAGATAAGTTTGTGGCTTTGAGTTATTTATAGAAATAATAAAGGCGTGATATAAAGAAAATAAATAAATCTGCCCGAACCCGACATGTCAACCGATAAGTCCTCTTGAACGGGAATCTACAGCAGGTGCATCATCTACCCTATCTTGGCTAAGGCCAAAACATTTTAAGTAGGGTCATTCCTGATACATGTTTGGGATTGTGGAATCACCGACAAGCCCCAAATCTACAGGCTACATTAGAAGTCAGAAACAGGCAAAATCTAGTTAGTCCCGTGTTATTGTTTCTTGAGTCTCCAGGAGTCGAGGCCAAAGGAAATTAAACCCGAAAGCGGCTAGTGGGAACGAAGCTGGTGCCCGCACTGCATTTTGGGCCATCTGGAGTCGTGGCTGGGGCCTCGGGCTGAATCGCGCCGCGGCCCCGGAACTTCGCGGGGACGTGAATGCAAAGGCGGGATGCGGCAACGGGAGCGGGAAAAGATGCGGATGCTTTGAGCTTTCCGGGCATTTCTGTGGGAGAATCCCTCTTCTCCTGCGGCTTTAAGGCTGCAAATCCTCTTAGATCCACGAAGAGTTAGAACCGGTGACGTGGCATTCTCACGTGCTCGGAAGCAGAAGGCCGTGTTCCAGCGGAGAGGAGATCTCGCCTCGGGGGTCTTTCGTGCCCTAAGGATAGTGCCGAAGAGCCCGGCTGACACCGTCTTCCCCACCGCCCAGACCCTTAAGTGGACCATGCTGAAAGCCGTGATCCTAATCGGGGGTCCCCAGAAAGGTGAGCTGATACCCCTCGACACCTCCCGGAAGCTGGTGTCCATTCGGGCTGGAGCCCCTTTGCCGAAAGAAAAGCCAGTCCACGATATGCTGACAACTCCCCCCCCCCGCCAAAAAATAAAAATAAAAAGCGAGCCTACGAAGTGCGGGTTTGACGTGTTCTTTTAGCCAACAGCTTTTACATGTAAGAGTATATTTAACCCTTAG